>SJYX01019735.1:20445-186732 GCA_006410675.1 Oreotragus oreotragus | reverse complement strand
GGGCTCCAAAATCATTGCAGATGGTGACTGCAGCCATGAAATTAAAAGACGCTTACTCCTTGGAAGGAAAGTTACAACCAACCTAGATAGCATATTCAAAAGCAGAGACATTACTTTGCCAACTAAGGTCCGTCTAGTCAAGGTTATGGTTTTTCCTGTGGTCATGTATGGATGTGAGAGTTGGACTGTGAAGAAGGCAGAGCACCAAAGAATTGATGCCTTTGAACTGTGGTGTTGGAGAAGACTCTTGAGAGTCCCTTGGACTGCAAGGAGATCCAACCAGTCCATTCTGAAGGAGATCAACCCTGGGATTTCTTTGGAAGGAATGATGCTGAAACTCCAGTACTTTGGCCACCTCATGCGAAGAGTTGACTCATTGGAAAAGATTCTGATGCTGGGAGGGATTGGGGGCAGGAGGAGAAGGGGATGACAGAGGATGAGATGGCTGGATGGCATCACGGACTCGATGGAGGTGAATCTGAGTGAACTCCAGGAGTTGGTGATGGACAGGGAGGCCTGGCGTGCTGCGATTCATGGGGTCACAAAGAGTTGGACATGACTGAGCGACTGAACTGAACTGATAGGGTGATATGGTTGGATAGTATCACTGACTCAATGGACATGAATTTGAGCAAACTCCGGGAGATAGTGAAGGACAGTGGAGCCTGGCATGCTGCAGTCCATGGGATCACAAAGAGCTGGACATAGCTTAGGGGCCGAACAATGTTGCTTCTTGATTTTCTCCCTTCCTAACTAAACACTCAGAGCCTCCCCTGGCTTTATGCCTGCCATTTCCAGAGCCTAGCATCTATACCTTTCTTTTCTAGACACACAATTATACCTGATGATTTATCTTAATTTGCAATGCCTTGAGTGGAAAGTGACTTTCAATTGTCATTTGACCCACATATATTGTTACTATTACTTTTATCTGGACATTGTATTTCTATTTAATGGAGTCTACAATTATTTTAGCTTTTTAAAGCCACCACATCACTCCACTGTATCCCATTAAGCTTTTAAACAAAGGAAAAGTCCCAGTTATTACTTTTTTTAAACAATTGCAATTAAACCAGGTCTCCCTGTTATGCTAATATTTCTGGACCACAGCACCAGCTACATCCATGTAAAGGAGCTGTTTTCTTCAAATGTGTCCCAAGTTCCTTCTGGTTTCTTCCTCTAACCTCAGCCCCTCCACTCTCCCCCTACCTACCTGTCACCTGAAATGTGAGGTCTCAAGCCTCAGTGGTCCCACCTGGGCTGAGACATCTCTGCTTTTTAAAATTCTACCAAGTACCAAGCACAGACTGTGGGAGAACTCGACCTCTAGTTCATGTCTGTTGACTGGCAGAACAAATGCATTGTATGAGTTTCTTCCCAGGACAGGTCAAGCTTGTCATTTGATGAGTAGACTCCTCACACATTTTATTTCCTATTTCTTTAGGTGACCATGAATTTGTTCCAGCCATGGAAAACTCCTACACTTCCCAGAGGACTCTGAGGAATTTTCTACTTTTAAAAAATTATTATTATTATTTTTTAACACCCAAAACATTTTGCACCGGGGTATAGCTGATTAACAACATTGTGGTCATTTCAGGTGAACAGCAAAGAGACTCAGCATTACGTATATATGTACCCATTCCCCATCCCCCAACCCCTTCTCTTTAAAGAAAGGGACGGGCGACCATACTTATTATTGTAATCTGGTACATAGTACTACTCTCTAAGCTCCAGGGTGAGAATATTATCATTCCAATATGTTGACCCCAAAAAACAGATGTAGAGAGAAGCCCACTGAACTTAATGGTAGCCTGTGGCACCAGCAATGGGAATGGGTGATGGAGAGAGTCGTTCCCAGGGATGTGTCTATCTTGCCTAAGACAAACCAGGCTTTGGGAAAAATACTTGCAAGTTATCTAAACCAGCAAATATTTGCTTTAAGAGTGGGAAGATGAACAGATTTTATTGTCCATCGCTATATCCGTAATTGTTAAAGCACTTCTTTTTTGAAGGTCATGCAGTTTCTAACACCAACCCCCACCCCAAGGTCCACACCATTGAGTGAGCTGGTATTACCGATATTTTAGCTAGCCCTGGAGTCTGCTCCAGCCTCTGGTGACTCTGAACCGAAAAAATATTCAGGGAAGGGCTGGTAATTACTGGGTGGGGTGATGTTTGTGCTAATTTGGTCCCTAGGCCGGGGGGTCGTACCGGGCGGCCCAAGTCATTTCCCTTAGATGTCAAAAATTAACACGATGGTTGGGACAGTGAGGCCGCTTGTCTTTAGAAACCTGCAAGGACTCTGCCTCACTTGGCAGTGTAAAGGCAACGGGTAGTCTCCTAAATAAACAGGAGAGAAAACTTCCAGAGAGTAAGAAAATGGACATGTTTAGCTCTCAGAAGAAACCAAAATGGCAAACAGGAAATGAGTTTTCATTTTACTGTAGCTGTCCAGACTCTTCCAAACCCTGGAATGGGAATTCTCAACATCTTGACCACTTGGGATGGACAAAGTGAGCTTAATTTCCTCTTCTATGAAATTTTCCTGAACCTGAGAGTCCAGAAGACAGTTGCGAGATCAGGAAATAGTGAATCACGAACTTGGAGCAAGACTCACTCTGGGTGTGGCTCAATATCTCTTACTAATAAGAAAGCAATGAGTTTGATAAAAATGTAACACAGCCTCCTCCCCTTCAGTGCCCCTGAGATGCCGTGGGAATGATTAAGGCATGCCGACCAAAGATGCCAGGAAGGCAAGCCAAGGAAGGGTGTTTGGACTCCTGTGTGTTTCAAAACAGGTCATCGCCCACTCTGTTAACCCCAGGTATCTTATGCTCTGGCAAGACAGTGTTTAGTGGTTTAAGGTACATGCTTCTAGTCAGTTAGACTTGGGTTCAAATCCCAGCCGAGCCACTTACTAGCTATGGCATGGCAATCACCCACTTATGCCCTCTGGGCCTTGGTTTTTCTTCCTGTAAAATGGTGATGTCTCCCAAGTCTGGTGTGAAAAATAGACCAATTCTTTCCTGTTCTGTGCTTACTACAGAGTTTGACACACAGGTGTGTTAAAAAGCACATTCAAAGTGCTTTTTAAAAAATAGAAGAAAAGAGCTGTCATTGTCAGAGTAGAAGCTGAGATAAAATACAGTTTTCAAAAAGTTAATTATTATTTTATTTTCATTTTTCCATTTAATAAGAAAAACTGGGGCCAAGAATATTCTTCTCATTATAGTTTTGGCCAAATTCTATGCATTTTATATGCCATAGCCTTTTTTTTTTTTTTTCCATTATGGTTTATTATAGGATGTTGAGTGTATTTCCCTGTGCAATACAATAGGATAGTGTTGTTTATCTATTTTATATATAGTAGTTTGTATCTGCTAATCCCAGATTCCTAATTCATCCCTCCTCCATCCCCTCTCTGGAGAAGGAAATGGCAACCCACTCCTGTGTCCTTGCCTGGAGAATCCCATGGACAGAGGAGCCACAGGATTGCAATGAGTCGGGCACGACATCCACTTGCCCCTTTGATAACTGTAAGTTCGTTTTCTATGTGAGTCTGTTTCTGGTTTGTAAATGAGTTCATCTGTGTCATAGTTTAGATTCCACATATAAGTGATGAGATAAAAATATACTTTTGATGAGACAGATGCTCTTCCCCAAAACACAGGAGGTGTTTAGTGAGCTGCTGCTCTGTGCTCAACCCTGCACTGAGCATCATGCCATATACAAAGGGAAGAGGCATTCTCACATCAACAGACTTTCCCTGGTTTTCTTTATTCACAAGGCTCCTTTCATTAGGAAATAGAACTTAGGAACAGATGCTCTTTTTTGAACTACCATGAAACACTCTTATGTGGGTTACTGAAATTTAAAAATGAGCCCACAGTATCATATTTGTGTTATTACTTTCAAAATCCTCCAGTGGGGATGCGTTTTTATGACTTGGGGTAGGAAGGCCCTGGCCTTGAGGGCTCCCTTTTCCCCTTGATCTTGTCCACTTTCTGGGCAGATAGATGCTAAGCTGCCCAGCTAGATGATGCACTGCAGGGCAGCAGTGTGTAACAGGGGAAGGAGAGACCCAAATATTTCACACACCATGGAGTGTTCACCTCTGGGGGTGGCAGGTGGAGAGAGTGAGGCTGTGAGAACAAGCAGGGCAGCCATATGCAGATTCCCAAAGGCTCTCGTGTCTGCTTGATAGCTAAAGAAGTATGAAAACTTACAGCAAATTTTGGTGTTTATTTTCAGTCACTGAGTACATCTTTAAGAGGAACTGAAAAAGAAAACATTATGCATGAGACTGGATTATGCCGGGAGGAGTGGCAAGGTGCATCCATACAGACTGTAAGAGAGGCAGAAAGAAAGACAGAGACACAGAGAGAAAATTTTCCTCCCAAGAACCCAGATCTGCTCCCTTTAGGACATAAGATCAAAGGAATTACAGGAACAGGGGGATAGCTGGGGTGTGGGATCCAGCATCTCCCTTTATTTAATAGTTAGAGCCCATTTCTCTAGATCTAGGATCCACTGAAATAGGTTCATCTTGCCTTATAAGCACCCCTATCTCCTTGGTCATAAACCACCAATCCTGAGGCTTGTAGGGCCAGGTGGGATGGACACGTGCCAATGTCCAGTCCTGCGTGTATCGTCACATGGAGAAATCCACAGGACTATTTGGGGTGTTCAAAGTCAAGGGCTCCTGCACATAGTCAGGTGGGCAGAGACAGCATCACGAGAGAAAGGCTGTAACTACAGAGCTCAGGGTAACAACCGAGCAGAGGACACTGGACACTTCACCCAGCAGTGGGAAACAGCAGCCGTATTTCTTCCCAGCCTCCAGACTTTCCTTAGCTCCCAAACCAGTCCCTGGAGCTGTTGGGGATTTCTGTGCATCACCTCCTCTGTGTTTCTGTCTCCTGCCTGTGTGCACAGTGCCCCTCTGAGCTGTCCTCCTGATGGAGAACTGGAAGGTAAGAACAGGAAGGTCGCCTTCCCTCAGCAGCTTCCTGCGACCTGCTGGACCCTGAAGCAGGAGTGGGGTTTTACCAGGCAGAACAGAGAGGAGAGGGGCTTCCCTGGTGGTCCAGGGGTTAAGATCCTGCCTTCTAATGCAGGGGACGCAGGTAGGATCCCTGGTTGGGCAACTAAGATCCCACATGCCAGTGGGCAACTAAGCCACACACTGCAACTAGTGGAGCCCATGAGCTGCAATGAAGACCAGGCGAAGCCAAAAGAAAGGAAAAGGAGAGCGGAGAGGAGAGAGAAATAACAAACTCTGAGGCCAAGAGCACCCCGTGGGGTTTTCAGGCAGGAAAGGGGCAGCCTTTCTGTTACTTCCCAGATGCCAAGTACACATTTTCAACCTGGGAGCTCAAACCAGAGGAGACCTCAGAACACACTGAGCTCAGCCATCCTTTCATGACAAGCCAGCTGAAGCCAGGGAAGGGCAACGGGTTTCTTGAGGACAGACGGCTTACTGTTGACGGAGAGCAGTGTGGAGCTACGCTAACCCTGGTTTGAACGGGATGGACATGCACTAACGCAGGGCTGGCTTAATGCCTGCAGTGTTTTGCCCACCAATAGCACCTCACTGGGGATCGTGTTTGTTTGCAACCAAGAGAAACTGTCAGGGTGAAATTATTTAAGGAGAACTTTCAGAGCTTTGGAGGTGGTCTTTTTCAGGGTGATTCACACTGAACCGATGATACAGAAAGTAGGGGGAAAACACTACTGGGTAAGGAAATCTGTCTCCTGAATTCATATGCTGAGCACCTCTGATTAGAGAAGTAAGTTCATGTCAGAACAAAACTGGGGAAACATCTGTGTCCACAGCTGATTAAAAAGACGCGTGACCGACAACCTGGGAACAGCCAGTTCCCTTTGCTGAAAGGCATCTGGAAACCTTGCCCCAGGGGAGGACGCTGAGCATTGATCACGGGCACCCACGTGGCACATTATCTGTGATTGCTGGCAATTTTACTTTACCGGTTTTAGACCCAATTTCAGAGGAGGAAGCAGGGTGCTAGTTGCAATCCAATTAGCAGGACTTCAGAGGTTTTCCAACATTTCTGCCACCTTTTCAATACATCAGTGCAATTAACTGTACCAGGCTTAACGTACTTCTGGCCTTCCCCATTAGCTCAAATGGTAAAGAATCTGCCTGCAATGCGGGAGACCTGGGTTCACTCCCTGGGTTGGGAAGATCTCCTGGAGAAGGGCATAGCAACCCACTCTAGTATGCTTGCCTGGAGAATCCCATGGACAGAGGAGCCTGGTGGGCTACAGTCCCTGGGGTCACAAAGAGTCAGACACGACTGAGTGACTAACACTAATGTGTGTGTGTGTGTGTGTGAGCACTAAGTCACTTCAGTCGTGTCCGACTCTTTGTGANCCCACTCTAGTATGCTTGCCTGGAGAATCCCATGGACAGAGGAGCCTGGTGGGCTACAGTCCCTGGGGTCACAAAGAGTCAGACACGACTGAGTGACTAACACTAATGTGTGTGTGTGTGTGTGTGAGCACTAAGTCACTTCAGTCGTGTCCGACTCTTTGTGATCCCATGGACTATAGCCCGCCAGGCTCCCGTGTCTGCGGAATTCTCCATGCAAGAATACTGGAGTGGGTTGCCATTTCCTCCTCCAGGGCATCTTCCCGACCCAGGACTTGAACACGAATCTCTTGCATCTCCTGAACTGGCAGGCAGGTTCTTGGGGCCCTCTCCACCTTTCCCATATCTGCTCTCTCAGTCCCTCATCACGTTTCTTTCCGTCATCCTCTTAATTTTTCCTGCTCATAACTATAACACATAGTCATCATGATTTGGAAAATAAAACATAAAGAAGCAAACAAAGATAAATTGGGAGTCTGGGAGCCACGCGGCAGAGCAGTTCTCCTGGGTTTCCTTACCCTGCTGCTCTCCACCCGGGTGCCCTTTCCCAATAAAATCTCTTGCTTTGTCAGCACATGTGTCTCCTCGGACAATTCATCTCCGAGTGTTAGACAAGAGCCCAGTTTCAGGCCCTGGAAGGGGTCCGCCTTCCTGCAACAAATGGCGACTCTGGCGGGGACTCTTCTTCGCTGAGACTGACATCCTGACCACTCGGGGTACTCAGGGGCCAGCTTGCCTGCCAATGGACCAGACCCAGCGGCCGCAACTGGGACCCTTTTGTCCCTGGTCTCCTCCTGACGTGGACAACTGGCCAGAGTGCCCCGACCGGTAAGGAACAAGAGACTTTACTGGCCTCTCACCCCTTCCCTCTCTCTTTCCTCTCCTTAACCCTTCCTATCCTTCCCTGTTTTCTAGTCTCCCGGTCCTGGACGCAGGAATCTGGTCGAAGGGCCCTCAGCCTGAGCTGAGGGAGACTGATCACCTCCTCTTGGCAGAGAACTCAAATTCTGGTTCTGGTCTGGTCTGATTTCTGGTAGGGCCGAGTTCCAGTCCTTCCTTCTCTGGAGGCCCAGGGAAAAGTCTCATAATGCCTAAGTGTCTGTAGGTGGCAGGAGACGTCTGTAAGGCCACCCCTTTCGCCCCCCTCTCCTGCCTCCTCCCCCTTCTTCTTTCAACCTGGCTTCCTTTCCTCCCTTGAAATCTTTGATGTTAGTACTTAGATCTGAAGTCCTGTGTCTCTATAGGAGGTTTTCTGAGAGACTGTATTCTTGTATTTAAGGGCTTCCCTGGTGGTGCAGAGGTTAAAGCGTCTGCCTGCAATGTGGGAGACCTGGGTTCGATCCCTGGGTCGGGAAGATCCCCTGGAGAAGGAAATGGCAACCCACTCCAGTATTCTTGCCTGGAGAACCCCATGAATGGAGGAGCTTGGTGGGCTACAGTCCACGGGTTGCAAAGAGTCGGACACGATTGAGCAACTTCACTTTCACTTTAAGCAACAAGGACTTACTGTATAGCACAGGGAATTCTACTCAATATCTTGTAATAAACTAATGGAAAAGACATATATATATATATATATGTACACAGACATGAATCATTTTGCTGTACACTTGAAACTAACATAATATTGTCATTAATTAGACTTCAATTTAAACAAAAAAAATTTTTTTTTTAAAGAAGCAAACAAACGCAAACTCTCAAATGCTTTCCCTGGCCCTTTGGGCTCCCACTTCTCCTGCCCTGACCTCTGACCTCCCAGCTCATAATCTTCTTTTCCCGAAAGGATCTCACATTAGCATTTTCAGGTCTCTTTATCTCTGAGGACAAATATTAGCATACAGATTAGCACATTACAATCTAATTACTTCTCAATCCCAAGCAATCCCAACCAGACTGGGGTTATTCTTAATTTGCATAATTTTGGCAAAGCGGTAAGAGGCACTATGGGAAACCATGTGCTCTAATGTGTCTTCAGGTAAACACAGTGAAGGATTGCTTTGGAGAGGAACATGGTTTGGAAACGAAAAGTTAAGATGTAGAAGGAGCATGTGGGGGTTTATAGAGAACCACCCAGCTGTCTGCAAAGGCTGAGTTCCATTCTGAACAGATGAAGAAGCACGAACTGGGTGATTTCTCACAATCCTTCCCAGCCTCACAGAATATATCATAGTTCCAGAAAAATAATGGAGTTGACCCGAAAGAGTTGGCCAGTGGCAGAGGGGCCAGTTGCTGGCACTGTCTTCCCTGTAGGTCTTTGTGAAGTTCAAGCAGAGGTGCTGACTAGCTCTAGGAGATGCTCCATCCTCCCCTTCCAAGGAAGCTGTATGCCCCCCAGGACAATGTACTCTAAATAAAAAGTCCAGACAGGTGACGGGAGGTGGGCCAACACCGGAGGTGGATGGTCAGTGTAACAGGATACAGTTGTCCCTCTGCTTCCTCGGGGCGTTTGTTCCAGGACCCTGGGGAAACCCCAATCCACGGATGCTCAAGACCTTTATGTAAAATGACAGAGTATCTGTGTCCTTCCACAGACTTTAAGTTATCCCTAGGTGACTGGCAATACCTCACGCATTGTAGATGCTGTGTGAATAGTTACCAGCGCACAGCAAATTCAAACTTTGTTTCTTCGAGCTTTCTGGAATTTTAAAAAATATTTTCTATCTGCTGGTGCTTGAATTTATGCATGTGGAACCCAAAGATACAGAAGGATCACTGTAACTGAGTTTCGTGAATACTCAGTCACTTAGTCATGTCTAACTCTTTGTGATATAGCCCACTAGGCTCCTCTGTCCATAGAATTTCCTGGGAAAAAAATACAAGAGTTGGTTGCCATTTCCTCTTCCAGGGGATCTTCCCACCCAGGGATGGAGCCCAAGTCTTCCATGTCTCCTCATTGACAGGCAGATTCTTCACCACTGAGCCACATGGGAAGCCGATTAAGTTCCTACTGCCCTAGAACAGGCATGCTGTTTAATTACCATAAGCTCTCAAAAATATATTGTAAACCTACTACAGCAAAAGAGCTATACTAGGTAGAATTTAATTTTCTGCTGAACCTTTTTTTATATCATCAGGAACATGAGATTCAAAATGTCCTGTTGAGGGGTTAAAATCTAGACATAAACAGCAAGATTTCCTCAGAGAAGGCGTAATGGGTTTTCCATTGTTACCCAGACACTGAATTTCTAGAAGTTCTCACTCTCGATCCACCTTGAAGCAGGATTAGGCCCTGAACTGTGTCCCCAGAATGAAAACCCACTTGACAAAGTAGTAGTGAGCGCTGTAGATTTTACTGAAGACTGTGTTCGGGGGGATGCAGGGGAATTTCTAGAACACAACAGACAGCATCTCACTTTAGAATTCCGTCTTAGGGCCTTCCCTGAATTGTCCAGTGGTTAGGGCGTCGCCTTCTAATGCAGGGGAGTATGGGTTCGATTTCTGGTTAGGGAACTAAGATCCCACATGCCTTGTGGCCAAAAAAAAAAAAAAAAAAAACCACACACACACCAAAATCTAGAACACAACAGACAGCATCTCACTTTAGAATTCCGTCTTAGGGCCTTCCCTGAATTGTCCAGTGGTTAGGGCGTCGCCTTCTAATGCAGGGGAGTATGGGTTCGATTTCTGGTTAGGGAACTAAGATCCCACATGCCTTGTGGCAAAAAAAAAAAAAAAAAAAAACCACACACACACCAAACATAAAACAGTAGAGTAATGACTTGGATAGATACTTAAAGAAATGGTCCAGATCAAAAAAAAAAAAAAAATCTTAAAAAAATTCCTTATTAGATATCTCCCTCCTAGCTTTTGTCCTTGGCACTAAGAATTTCCTCCTTCAATTCTTCATTGATTTAACCACCTTTAATTGTGTTCAAACTCCGGTCCAGTGCTGTGTTGAGAGCTCCTGGGGGCCAGATAGAGGAGAGGGTAGTGCCTAGAAGGGGTTCCCATTGTTGCCACCAGTGGAAACGTGTGAAAGACATTCAAAGCAGGGGCAGACGCTGCGCCCAGCGTGGGTTCGCAGTGACCGGCAGCAGGGACACCAGAACGGCCGCTGCATCACCGTGAGGGAGCTTGGCCTTCGTCTGCAGAAGCCAGAAAGCCGTCGGACGATTTATCTGCTGCTCTGATTTCCACCTGCATTTTTGGGTCCTGGCCTCCACATACTCAGGTAACACAGGACCAGTATCCTTCCCCCAGACGTCTGACGTGTTTGCAAACAGTGGTTCTTCACCACTTCCTCTTTCCCCTTTAGGTGGATGGTCCTGATCCTTTCACCTTGCCTTCCACGACCTCTTTTCTATCACATGTTCTGTCTTTTCCCCTGGGTCACTCTTCCTGGATCGTCTCAAGCTTTTCCGTGTCTTTTGAAAAGTGCAGTAAACGAGATGGCATGTGGCTGCCTGAGAGTCTAACAGGGACGCATAACAAGATGACTGTTTCTCCTCTCAAATACAGCTGTTTCCTACTGCATTCCAGCATCACAGCAGGGTGTTTCTCCCACAGAAACACGATGCAGTTGGCATATTTCCCAGCTTGGGTCAGGGATGGATTCTGTGCCTCTTTCACCCAGATTTTTTACCTGCTCGTCTCCAGGCAGCCTTCACATGAATTGGCCTATTTTGGTCCTAGAGCACCCTGAGGGTCACTACGCATGATCCATTTTGTTTTAATCATCTTATTTTATATTTTACATTAAACCTCTCCTAAGTGTTGGATCCCTTCCCTTCTACCCCCTAAAAATCTGGTTCTAAAAAATAGAAACAAGATAGAAAATGATGAGTATATCCTTCTGATCATGATTTAAACAACACATTGACCAGAAGTCTTTGAACTGGTGAGAGAGGAGCTCTGAGTATGCATGCTTTATTTACATGCGAATTACAGCATCAAACCTCATTTCTGATAACGATGTTAATTCCCTCTTTTCACAACCCCATCCTTTTTCCTTACTTAAGGAATATATTACCCGTGGGGTCTCTTTTCAATTGCTGCTGTCGGTAGTTCTGGGGTTATTCTGAAACCCACCCAGAATGCGTGACCTCCTGACCCCTGGATTCAGGATCTTCTGTGACTCCCACTAAGACAACGGGGAATTTGCTGAGTTTGCAAGGACTTCTCTCTCTCTTTTTTTTTTTTCTCCAATGGAGGAAAATTAATTTCCTTCCTTCCTGGAGTAACTGTAGTTGATCTCATTTACTCTTGTTGGGAAACTGTGATGGTGTTAATTAAATTAAGAGTTTCACATTGATTTGGAAGCGCTCATTGTGGGGAGGAGTTGCTAAGAGATTTGTTCAGAGATTGATGAGCAAACAAAGGACGCGGAGAGTTAACAGTGACACGAAGACAGACACTCAGAGCTTTTTTGAATGTGTGAGCAGCCATGAGGTTCAGAAAAATCGATTTGCTTATGAATTTTACCTCTGGATTGAGAACGACCTTCAGGGTAAAGTACAGTTGCTGAGAAATTCAGAGAAAGATGCTGCTTAAAAAAAAAAAAAAATCCTAACTAGGAAATGGTGGAGGTGGAAATAGTACACAGGTTTTTTTTTCCCCCCTCGTATTAAAAAAAGTAATACTAAATGATTTAAGAAGGACAGAGTTACAGGAAAACTAAGAGACTTGTCTCTAGGAAAAGTTCACTGGCTAGAGAGCACTTTTAAGGAGAACACTGGACTTTTCAAGGAGCTTCTCCTTCTGTCTCTCCCATGGGGACCCTGGCAAGTGGCCTGGTGAGGCCAGCCCTGTGCTGTGGTGCAGGGCCCGTGGCAGACAGGACCAAGGGAGCTTGTCCCAGAGCCCAGGGTGAGGCGACAGCAGGGCCAGAAGCGACTCTGCCCATCTTCTGCTTTTCACCATTCTGGGGGGCTCACTGTCTGGCACCCTCGACTCCTGTTCCCTTTATTTTATTTATTTATTTATTTTTAATTTTTTGGCCATGCTGGGCCCCCTGCCCCCCACCAGGTGGGATCTTCGTTCCCGGACCAGGGATTGAACCTGCGCCCCCTGCACTGGAAGCTTGAAGTCTGAAGCACTGGACTGCCAGGGAAGCCCCTGTGCCCATCTTCTTGCCAGTACCGCCTTGGCTCGGTGCCATGATCCAGGCTGTCCCACCTCCCCCATCCCCAGCAAAGGATTTCTCAGGAGGGTCCAGATGGAGCCCACAGGCCTCAGGAGGATGCAGCAGAGATGCTTACAGGCGGGGGTAACCACCCTTTGGAAGCTGTGCCTCCCCTCCAGCCGAGGCAGCTGGCTGCACACCGATTAACCCCGCGGGTGATGCCTGAAAGGTGTCTCTGTTGGTGACACCATGAAGAGGGCCGTGCCGGGAGACCGGAGTCATGCAATGAAGGAAGATGGAGATGTTGGCCAGACATTTAGGGGCATTAGATGGGAGACGGGTAGGTGGCTCTTCAAGTTTCCTGCATCCGGCTGACTTAACCAGAGAATTCAGTCACCATCTTCATTATTTATTCATTGAGCACCACCTAAGCGCTAGGTACTGTAGCTAGACAGTGCCAAAGGGGGTGGACATGGTCTCTGTTCTCATTTTACTCCCAGAGCATCTTGGAAGAACAGCGGAGGCGGTGGCCGTGTGTGTCTGGGTGAAGTCTCACCCACTGACCTTCTAGCTCTCCCATCCCGATCCTCCCTCAAGGCCCGCACCTTCCTCTCTGCCTCATCCATCTCTGATTTACTGGACACTCCCTGAAAACTCCCAGAGCACAAGGCTCTGTATCAGACATCCCTCTGCAATTCCATCTTTAATGAATTTCTCCTGCGATGCAATATCCTCTGAGCTACTGTAAAGGTAGGAAGGAAGCCCCTTTCCACTCACAATGCCTCTTCCATTGTGGGGACTTTGCAGATATTTTCTTTTTTTTTTTTTTAATTAGATGGGAGACGGGTAGGTGGCTCTTCAAGTTTCCTGCATCCGGCTGACTTAACCAGAGAATTCAGTCACCATCTTCATTATTTATTCATTGAGCACCACCTAAGCGCTAGGTACTGTAGCTAGACAGTGCCAAAGGGGGTGGACATGGTCTCTGTTCTCATTTTACTCCCAGAGCATCTTGGAAGAACAGCGGAGGCGGTGGCCGTGTGTGTCTGGGTGAAGTCTCACCCACTGACCTTCTAGCTCTCCCATCCCGATCCTCCCTCAAGGCCCGCACCTTCCTCTCTGCCTCATCCATCTCTGATTTACTGGACACTCCCTGAAAACTCCCAGAGCACAAGGCTCTGTATCAGACATCCCTCTGCAATTCCATCTTTAATGAATTTCTCCTGCGATGCAATATCCTCTGAGCTACTGTAAAGGTAGGAAGGAAGCCCCTTTCCACTCACAATGCCTCTTCCATTGTGGGGACTTTGCAGATATTTTCTTTTTTTTTTTTTTCGTCCACTCAACTCATAGTCACAGATCTATTTCCCTCTTAGTTACTTTCCCTGATGATTTTAGTTGATTGTCAAATCCCTAAAGATAAGTCCTCTCTTTCTGGAAACTTAGCACATAGTATTTCTACAACAGTTACAAAAACGCTGGTTGATTTCAGCAGTTCTGGTCTTTATTCACAGCAAGATTATCAACCAGACCTATGCCTGCATCCTTGACATAAGTAGGTCACAGCAAACAAGCCTAACCAAGCTGTCACCTCCATTTCCTTGTTATCTGAAGATTCACCATCTATTTACTCTCGACATGGTCACGGTGTGAACAATCCTGTAATAATAAAAAAAAAGAAAGAAAGAAAGAAAAAGAAAAGGGGGAGAAGGAAAACATCAACATGCCATCTCCTGAGCCAAGAACCTTATTAAATTATTTCCATGTCATATATATATTTCTACTTAGTCTCAGGTTTACTTTTAAGCAAAATTTGTGTTCTTGAGTCAGACTTGAATCTCACATTTGAATCCCCTCTCTGACAAGTATTAGCTGTATGACTTTGGGCGAATGGCTGAACCTCTTTGTGCCTCAGTTTCCTCATCTGTAAAATGGGGACAACAGTAGTACCTACCTCATAAGGTTGTTGTGAGTTAATACAGATAAAGTGCCTGACACAGGGCTCCCCAGGTGGCACAATGGTAAAGAATCTGCCTACCAAAGCAGGAGATGCAGGAGACTCAATCAAAGCATCGGACACGACTGAGCGGCTGAGCATGCTTGCACACAAGCGTGCAAAAAAAAATGTCGCTATTATGATGAGGAAAAGCAGGATACCTGGGCAGAATTGATCGATGCATGTCAGCTTGTGTTGTCATAGAAACCACTGCATCAGAGCAGCCCTGTGTTTATGACTTGGGGATCTAAACACCTAGCACAGGTGAGGAGGCCCCGGAGAGGAGCTGAGACATGGGGAGGGGGTGGGTGGGCTGAGGTCTGGGCCCAACTAGGGTGTCTCCACAAACCTCCACCAGCTAGAGGGAAGGGAAACTCAAGGAAGTAGGGCCATCGAAGAGAGGACCCANCTAGCACAGGTGAGGAGGCCCCGGAGAGGAGATGAGACATGGGGAGGGGGTGGGTGGGCTGAGGTCTGGGCCCAACTAGGGTGTCTCCACAAACCTCCACCAGCTAGAGGGAAGGGAAACTCAAGGAAGTAGGGCCATCGAAGAGAGGACCCAGGGGAGGACAGGCCCGGCTCAGCCTCTTGGTGTCTTTGTGTCCACTGGCCCTGGCAACTAGCTACTGATCCTAGCGTTATCCACATTTACAGGGATTCGGAACGGTGGCGAAGTTCTGAGCATAGCCAGGAGGAAGTCGGGAAACATTCCCTGGCTGCGCTGGGCTGGCTAATTAGAGGGAAAATGGACGCTGGCGTGCTGATGTGGTTTTTGTGCTGATCCGAATTCATGGAACACAGGGCATCCAGGCTGAGGATTGACAGTTAGGGTGATGTGGTTCTGATTAAGAAGGAGGAGGACCCCCTGGCCGCCACCCCCCACCCCCTCTGCCCCTGGATCTGGTGAGCTGTAGGGAAAGGTGCGCTTGGAAACCACAGATAATGCCGCATGCACTTGCTGTGCGCTGGTGAGGAAGGGATCAACCTTGCTCTCTGTCTACGAGCAAAAGGCCAACAAAGTCTTCCCAGACACAACACTGTCAAGCAGCTATACTCCAAAAATAACAATAGTAATAAAATAAATAACAATACATTTAGGGGGAAAAAAAAATCCCAGGACTGAGCTTATATACAACGTTAGAAACAAAATGTAGCTAGAATCGTGGGCTTCCCCGGTGGCTCAGCAGCAAAGAATCTGCCTGCAATGCAGGAGCCACAGGTTTGATCCCTGGGTCGGGAAGATTCCCTGGGGGAGGAAATGGCAACCCACTCCAGCATTCTTACCTGGAACATTCCACGGGCAAAGAAGCCTGGTGGGCTACAGTCCATGTGTTCACAAAGTCAGACATGACTGAAGTGACTTAGCAGAAACACCAACAAATTCATAGATAGAATGCATCTGTGTATGTATATATACTGTATTTATGTATATACGTGTGTGTATATGTGTGTGTGTGTGTGTCTATATGTGTGTGTGTGTGTGTGTAACAGGAACAATTGTCAAGTCCGAGTGTAGTCAGACCTAGATGTTGCCAGTGTCCTTTATCCCCAGCTGTCTTTCCATCAGCCTCTGCCCCTCCAGCCATGAAGGAGACAAAGAACGGTGCTGACAGAGCCTAGTAGGTCTGCCTCAGCACACGAACATCCCACAGAAAAGGGCTGGTCGGGACCTGGGCTATTTCATTACTGCTGTCAATATTCAGAATGTCTTCTGGGCAGATGACGTGTGGTTAAATAATAAAGCGTGCTGGTAAAATGCTTCAGGATACAGTTAGACAAAAAGAACGGAAGAAAAAGCAACGCCCTATGGGATGGAGGTGGGGGATGGTGTTGGGCAAATCTAATTTTCAGCTTAAGAAGGAAAATGGGAAAGGAGAAAAAATATAAACCCTATTGCTCATCTAAAATGAGCCAAATTGGATTCTAAATAACAGCACTTAATGCTGTAAATGCTGCATAATTCAAACAGCTCTCAACACAGAAATAGGACTGAGTGATATGTGACACGAACATAATGGAGCAAGTATGTGCCCCATCGTGACGGAGCTGACTTGTTAACAGTGGGCGTGAAGGTAAGGGAACCTCTCCAAATGCGCTCAGAGAGTTAGAGGAATGAGACTTTCCTGGTAGTCCAGTGGTTAAGATTCAGCACTTCCATTGCAGAGGGCAACACATTCGATCCCTGGTCCAGGAACTAAGATCCCACAAGCTGCATGGTGTGGACAAAAAAAAAAAAAAAGAAATGCAGATAAAAATAAAATAAAACAGTTTCCAGGAAGAAGACATTAAAAAAAAAAAGGATTAAATATTTCCCCAAACCAAAAGGGCAGAGGAGAGGTAAAATAAGATTGGCAAAATGTTGATGAATGTTGAGTTTGTGATGGTGGGGGTTGGGCAGGGGGGTGCATTACTCTAGTCTTTCTAGTTTCCTGTTTGTTTGAAAATTTTCCAGATAATAGTTTTTAAATGGTGGGGAGGGCAGAGAAAAGAGAAGAAAAGCTACGCTTCTCTATTTCATTTGAGCAAAGTTTGACCTTGTTAGTGGGTTTGCCTTGAGCATGGTAGGAAAGGGCTAATTCTGTTGGCTGGAGACCAATAATTAATTAAAATCTGGACAGAAAAAGAGCAAGAATGCTAAGGAGAGAGAACCACGGGGAGCAGGGGAGGAACTGGAGTAGACGGGAAGGCCTTGAGGGCCCATGAAAGTGAAAGAAACTTAGAGAAGACTGCCTGACTTAGTCATTCTTCCAGCTAATGTCAGCGGAGCTCTTCTGTGCTTGGGCTTCATCCTAGGCCCTGGATCCAGCATCTTTGCCTTCATGGCACTGGGGTTTCCGAGAGGGGGCTGGTAAGGAGGGAGGCGCAGAACTTCACGAATGCTCCTTTGAGCTTCTTGGCTGGGTTTGGGGGATCCCAGTTCCCCAACTCAGGCCCTGATACTGCTTCTGGTCACTCCTTGATTGCTTTATCCAGGAGGCCACGAGTGGACCAGGCAGTTAGGGGTAAGGAGTGCGGTTATCAGCCATCGATGTCATCTTATTCTACTGAGAAACTGAGCTCTTCCCCTCCCTTCCTGTTTAAAGGTTCACAGAAGCCAGCACTCAACCTGGCCATAAAAAACTGGCCAAACCTGGCAAGTTTGCTTCACAGCCCTGAACAACCGTTGACGTCACCAGCATGGTGTTAGGGAAGGCAGAGCCAGTGTGCAAGGCACCTTGAGCCTAGCACCCTTCAGAGCTTCCTGCTTCCTGATGAGAACATCTCACGGGGGCCGGAAGCCAATGTAGGAAGGTCCCAAGGCCCCACCTCCAACCTTGATCTTGATGCAGCTGGTGCTCTCAGTCTGGCCCCTGCCAGCCTCCCGGTGCCTACCGCCTACCCGAAGGCATAGCTCTCGGCCTGGAGGTGCCCCCCAACCCACTGTGCTGGGGCTTCCCTAGGCAGGGACGCTGCACCAGAGTGAAAATGTGAACAGATCCCTAAACAGGCCGCTCAGAGGAGGCACCTGCTGTGTGTTTCTGCCGCACTGAGGTCTGGCCCAAACGCTCCAATGAGAGCTCATTCGCTGATCGTTGGGAAACTGCTGCGAGACTCATTTGTCAGCACAATAATTAGAAACCCTGGTGCTTCTTGGTTTTATTTTTAACACATCAGAGCCGATGCCACCGAACACCTAGACCATCAGCTGCGGGTCTGAAGAGGGAGCCTGGAGAGCAGCAGGGCGGGGCCGCACGCGCTCAGGCTCATGGTGTGTGGTTTGGGAACCACGGGACCCCAGTGGGGGTGCTCTGCTCTCGGTGCTCAATCCCCCACTCGGTGAAGAATAGCCAGCGCACAGCTGTTCAGGGAGAGCACCGCCACCAGGCCTGGGGCTTTGGGAAATACATCCCAGAGGAGACTTCTGCCTCCTGACATTGAACGGCACCTCCAAACTGGGGCACCCTCAGATCCTGGCTCTGCCTGCCCGTGCTTTGCAACTGAGCTCAGCAGGTGCACTGCAGTCTGCAGCGTTTGATCCCTGCCCCATCCCTGGCCAGGCTGGTGGCACCTGGGGGCACGTGAGCTTTGCAGCAGGGCTCCCTGGCTGTGGCTCAAGCCTCATGTCTCACCTCCTCACCTAGCGGAGCCCCACCAGAAGCTCCCCATGCCTCTCTCTCCTCACCTGTTCTCAGGCCACCCTGCTGCACACCGGCCGCTGGGTCCCCTCCGGCCACTGGGCACATGTCCCTCCCAGGCAAACACTGCAGAAACATCCCGCCCTGCAGCAGAATGGCATGCTCTTATTTTCAGCTGCGTTGTGTAAGACAGAACAATAACGCTTTGTACTCGGGCTGCACCTTTCATCAGAGGAACCCCTGTGTACTCTGCAAACATGCTCAACACAGCACCCTGCAGGCGGAAGGAGCCTGCCAAGTGTTACCATCTCAGGCTCCGGGCTGGAGAGACTGAAGCCTCCCAGTGGGCAAGGCCAAGGGTTCCCAGGGAATCCAGGTGCTGAAAAGGACCATGCCGCTCCCCTGAGGTTCTCATCAGACTCGCCCCTTCCTGAACCATCAGAACCTGCAGTTCCCAGAGCCACCCTCTCCCCCTGGTTCAGGAACATTCCTCTGCTCACACAGTCGTTCCTGTGCTGGGACACACTGGAAACCTGGCTTTAAAACTCACATTCAGCTCCAAAGAAACTCTGACGTCCAGTCTGCACTGTGGCCACCTTTGAGTCACTATGGTCCCTTGGTGCTGGGAGAGACGCTTCCACCCAAACCCATGGCATGGCTGCCTCTGGCTGAAAGTGTGACGGAACTGCATCTCTTTTTATAACACGCAGTGGCCAATCAGATGCTCGGATTCAGGAAGGCAGCTGGACAGAACCAGCCCTGAGCTAAGGGAGACAAGGCTGTGGGGCAGGGGACCTCCGGGCCCAAGAAGGACCTATCTTCTCAGAAAGAACAAACCATATCGTATGTTGGAAGCTCAAGATCAATGGTTTTCTTTGCACTCTGTTATCACTGATAATCAATCTCCTTTGCAAAAGATGCCGAGGATGTGGCAAGAGTTCTTGCAGTTTAGTGAAGGCAAAAATGGCAGAAAGCAATGCTAACCAGAATGGGTTTGGGGTATGGAGTGTCTCATGTGGTTGTTGCATGGTTCCATAGCTGAAGATGGAAGCTTTGTGTTTCTGGAGATGCCAATATACACACTCCCCCCATAACTGATAACTGACTCTTCTCTCCTTGGGATGGTGCTTCCCAGTGGAGTAGTTCAGTATGTGCTTTTACACCAGGCTCTGCTTTCTAGGGAAGTCAGGCTAAGACAGGGCTAGCGTGCCTACGGGGCTCTCCTTTCCAACTGGACTTTACCCTTCTCTTCCCCATTTCATCTCAGCCAGCTGGACTGAGTACATCCATCCTAGGAATGAGAAAACTATCATTACAGAACAGAAATTAGTCCCTTGGCAGATGCGAAGGGGTGCTTTATCTAATGTTTTCCAACCTTGTCATTCCCAACAAACTCAACATCTTCAATTTTAAAAGGTTTCTAGTTAAATCAGGTTAGAAAAATAGCTTTGGAAATTAAAAAATGGTTATCTCTAATCAGGGCTTTCCAAGTAGCTCAGTGGTAAAAAATCCGCCTGCCAATCAGGAGACCTAGGTTCAACCCCTGGGTCAGGAAGATTCCCTGAAGAAGGGAATGGCAACCCACTCCAGTATTCTTGCCTGGAGAATCCCAGGGGCAGAGGAGCCTGGCGAGCTACAGTCCATGGTGTCACAAAGAGTCGACACAACTGAGGTACTAACACACATCTCTAATCAAATTCTTTATGGAAACAAAATTTATTTGCATGGCTCCTTTTTGATAGACTGGATTGAATACCTAAAAAAAATAAGGATAAAATCTAGACAGTTTTCCTAAAAACCTGATTCTTCCTTCCCTGCCCACCTCATGCATTCAGGGTCCATCGTTTGCGAGGCTCCTTATTTGAGTTCCTATGGTCAGGTCTGGGCCTCTGCACCCATGACACAGGGTTGATGGCAACATTCACCACTTTTCACTATGAGCTGGTTCTCAACACAACCCCATTTCCCCGGAAGGTAGACAATATTCTTAATTCTTTTTTTTTTAATAAACATTGTTTATTATTTTAGATGTAATATAACCCCAGAGAATGACCTATTGGTATGAATCAGAATATTTTTGGGTTTCTTTTGACCACCACTGGGGATTTTAGTTCCCTGACCAGAAACTGAACTTAGATCTCCTGCAATGGAGGTGTGGGGTCTTAACCACCGGACTCCCAGGGAAGTCCAATTGTTGAAGGAGAAAAATCCATTAAAGTGTAGAAATATTAGGTGCTGATTCCTTCTCCACATTCTTGTTTTTCAATCTACTTGTGATGTTGAAGCATTTGGGGGGCATCTGGCAAAAAGAAAATGAGTTTAATAACCAAATGGTGGTTATTTTATAGGGATTACACTAAATGAGACCTTTTCTAAAGAGTAGCCCAACCTGAAGGGACTTGAGGTAACAAATATCTCTAATCTCTGTGACCCTGCCCCCAAGGAGGAGTCCCCCCTGTTTGGAGCCTGGGGAAGTGGCAAAGCAAATTCAGAACTGTTCTGAGCTGGAAGTTCAAAATTCAACTGAATAGTGACGATTTGGTCTGATGTTGTGATCACTCCTCTTTTTCCTACAAAGTCACCATGGCGTCTTACCAAAAAAAGGTTAAAAGATTTAATGTTGTTTCAAGAATTTTAAAAAAGAAGTTCTTTAAACCCATTGACAACACTGAACCAAGCCCGGGGCTTCAAAATATGGCCTGGGGATCCTAGAAGTCTGTCTCTAAAAAGTACCACCTTTCTCTAAGTCTTTCAATACTTATCTGATTGATACAGCTCTAATTTCACAATCAAACCATATTATTATTCTCTTAAAATTTGTTTTCTTTAGTCAGAAATAATCAAATCTGATTGTGAATCCATTCCGTCATTCTGTTTAAATTGGCCAATATCAAATTAATTTATTTCCTATGGCAGTGTCCTTGGTTACACTTTGGGGATTTAAGCTGTATTAAAATCTAAAGAAACTGTGAAAACATTGAAGAAAACCTTGACTTTGCTTCTTCTTTCTTCCAGATCTGAGGATTCCTGGTTAGCTCCTGAATTATTCCCATCACCTACAGCTGCCACCTACCGATTACTTATCTGAAGCAAGCACAATTATTCCATCAAGTCCTGAACCAGTCCTGAGCTGTGGCTTATCTAAATGTTCCTGATATCACAGTGACTGTCAGATTAGAGATTTTTGCTCTCAACCCAGTCCTGCTTGGTCAGTCCTCGGGTATTTGGAGCATATGTTGAAAACAAAAAGCAACATCACAGCTACCAGCTAAGGGTGTGTCTCCAGGGCTGCTGCTGCTGCTGCTAAGTCACTTCAGTCGTGTCCGACTCTGTGTGACCCCATAGACGGCAGCCCACCAGGCTCCCCCATCCCTGGGATTCTCCAGGCAAGAATACTGGAGTGGGTTGCCATTTCCTTCTCCAACGCATGAAAGAGAAAAGTGAAAGTGACGTCGCTCAGTCTGTCCGGCTATTAGCGACCCCATGGACTGCAGCCCACCAGGCTCCTCCGTCCATTGGATTTTCCAGGCAAGAGTACTGGGGTGGGGTGCCATTGCCTTCCCCGGTCTCCAGGGCTGGAGCCACCTTTATCTTGGCCACTGGGCATTGAGAACCATCAGGGTAAGTCAGCATCACCAGGGTTCACTGGTGAGCTTCAGCTCTGACTTTAAATCTTGGCCACTGGGCGTTGAGAGCCAGCAGGTAAGTCAGCATCTCCTGGGTTCCCAGGTGAATTTCAGCTCTGACTCTAAAAGTTATTACTGGAGGAAAAAAAAAAAAAAAGAAATCTTTCTCCCTCTTCCCTTGGCTCTTCCAGGCTGGCGTGTTCCCGAACCTGAAAAATGTATTTGCTCTTTATGACGCCCACCTTCAAAATGTAAGTCTTGCAACTCAGCCAAATTTTCTGCTGAGCCAGCCAGTGGGAACAAACATCAGGCCCATGGCAACCACAGGCGTGTGTGCATGTGTGTGTGTACACACTCTTTCCCTCTAGTCCTCTCCTCCAGATCATCCACCAACCTAACACACACTTTCTAAAACAGAACCCATGTCCCTCCTCCCCATCCTACCCCGTACATGAAGCTAGAGCATAAACAACGCCTTGTGCCAAGGCCGCTCTCTGCAGGCAGAACCCAAGGACAGGAATTAGTTATCAATGTAAACCTGCCGTGCCGGGTCTTCATTCTCCGATCGTGATAGAAGGTCGCCTTCATCGAGTATCAGTGTGTGACTCACCTATATCATTTCCGTTCTCCTGCTTCATGGAGGGGAAAATAATAATTATTATTCAACATAATTCTTTATGTTGAATTAGTGCCAAAGATTCCGGATTTCCAGAGAGGTGGTTCTGAATTAGTCAAGCAGGGTTTCCATTGCACAGAAAGCTTGAAAGGAAGCCTGTTGACTAGTCCTGTCTACGAATCTTGAGACAAAGCAGAGTTTGGAGGTGCAGTCTTGTCACTGGCTCCTCGAGAACCAGAAAAGAAGCTGTGAAACCCGGATGAGGTCCCCAAGCAAAGCTGACTGTGGTCTGAGGCCTGCCAGCCTCTCACCCCAGCAGCGCTGACTTCCTTGTCTGAAAAAGGAGAGTGTTGGACTTGACTGCTAGATCTCCACTGGCTCACAGATGAGGAGCTGCCTTAAAGGAGAATGAGGGGCTGCCTTAAAGCTCATCAGTATTTGCTCAGTATAAGGAGTGCCCACTGGAAAGCTGAGCTCATAGACGACTCAGCGGTAGTTTTGAGAAAGTCATGTGGCAAAGCTGAGGAAGATGACAGACAATCCAGAGAGAAGAGGGGAAAATCTACACCCACCCTTCTGCCCCCGTCCATGTGGTGAATAGATTTTTTTAAGGCAAAAAAGGGTAAGCCCTGGGCAAAATGATGAAATAGCCAGAGTTTATGTCCCAGCTCTTATATACTTCTTTTTTTTCTAATCAATCTGAGTTTTAAAAAAATATTTTAAATCAGTGCCTCTCAATTTGGATGGGTTGAGAGTTTTTTCATCAAAGGGGTATGGACCTTTAAGTCTTATTTTTCAACTGTGAAGTTAAAGACTTTTTTTTTTTTTTTTTTTTCCCTCCTGTAGCAGGAATTTCAGCTTCCCAGGTGGCTCAGTGGTAAAGAATCTGCCTGCCAAGCAGGAGACGCAGAAGATTTGGGTTCAGTCCCTGGGTCAGGAAGATCCCCTGGAGGAGGAAATGGCAACCCACTCCAGTATTCTTGTCTGGGAAATCCCATGGATAAATGAGCCTCGCGGACTACAGCCCATGAGGTCACAAAAATCGGACATGACTGAGTATGCACGCATGCACAGCACAGCAGGAATTGTAGTCTTAAAGGAGTGGCCTGGGGGGAGTTCAGGGGCCTCGAGGTTCTTCTTCCCTGAAGACAGGCACCATCAGGGAGTCCTCCTGGGTGGAGGGCAGCTCTCACCAGCCCTGAGTTCTCCCCTGGAACAGCCAAGAGGGAGTGTCAGGAGCAAGCCAGGCTCACTCCTCTCTGTTTGTTTGCATTCCATCTGATGAGACAGCTGGTAAACCTGCCCAAGTCTCAGCTGCATGGGGAGCATACTGGCTCAAGGCTCTAATGTGCTCAGAGGTGATGGCGTGGAGCTCACTTGCCTCCAGCCAGGAATTCATCCTTCCCAGTGACATCCAGGATGCGAGGGAAGGATGTGGTCATCCACCCCCAACTACTTCCAAATTAATTTCTTTCTCCCATTAAGCACAAAAGACATGGCATCACCAGGCACTGGGCATTTTAAGCAGAGAGAAGCGTCTTATAAAATAGGGAACAGAAAGTATTGGGCTCACTACTGGGAAAGGGAGTCTAGCTCCTAAACCCAGCAGCAGAGGAGCAAGACAGGTCACCAGCAGGGGGCGCTGGACCGCTCTGAGCTCTGGAGGCAAAGGGAGTGAACAGGAGGGTCCGGCTAAGCCCAGGAAGGGCTTTAGCTCTGACTCAGGTGCTGTTGTTGTTGAAGGGTGTTGACTGGAGGCGTGGCTAAGACATCCTGAATCCTGCTGGGGCGCTTGGCTGGTGCCCGCATCACGCATTTCGTGAGGCTTGTGCCGGTGCTCTGAGCCACTTCCTCATAGAAAACAAATATTTGAGTTTCAAGAGCTGAGCAGAGCTGCAGAACATTTTGCAGATTCTTCGCATTTTCTCTGCTGCCCCTCGAAGCCTCGGAGAGCCTTGTCGGAGGCGCTCAGCACAAGAACCTTCTTTCCACGGGTGGTTTGTCCTCGGAACTGGTGACTTCATGCTTTAAGCACGTCCTTCCCGGCTGGTTCCCTGCGTCTCCTCCACTTGCTCCCCTGTTTTGCTTGTGCAGTTAGAGCCCGGACAGAATTTTCAAAAGTGTCCTCCCAGAATGCAAGAGCCAGGGAGGGGGTGCCTGGCCCAGGAACTGTCTCTTTCTCCAGCCCCCTGTGCCTATCACCCAGCTCAGCGCCAGAGTGAGCAGGTTCAGGGCTGCTGGCAATTTCAGGCTGTGGTCCCATCTCTGCCACAAGCAGATATGTGATCTGGGTAATTCACTTCACCTCTGCAGGTGTTACTTTCCCGACCTGTAAAAAATTATGTCCAAGGTCCCATCCAACTTGAAGATGTCTGGACTAAGGCCCAAGGCATTTGGGGCTTGTGGTGTCAGCTCCAAGTACGATCTGGTGCGTGGGTCTTCTTGGGGGTGGAGGTGGGATGCTGTGTCCTCTAGCCCCAGAACAGGGACTGTCTTCAGAAGCACCTGAACATTTCATAGGTCTTTCACACAGGTTTTCAAGTCACATTCTGGGTCCATTGGCAAAACATGAGCAACCACCAGGCACCATTCAGAACTACCCCTAGTGGTACCAGGGGACCAGTATAAATTCCTCAGAGCAGTTGCTTTGCAGAAGTCATCTGACCTTGAGTGTCCATCTCCTATCTCCAAAACACACACGTTCCTCTCTCTTCGGAGATCACATTTCGTCTGTCTTTTGGCATTATCTGCCATGTCTTGAATTTAATCAACTTTTTTTTTTTTCCCTCTCTCAGTCTTGGCAATAGAACTCCTGGGCTGGACTCTTAGACTAAAGTTACATAAGTCCTGCAGTTCAAAGAGAGGATTGAGTCAGCAGGACCAGGCTGACTAAGCATCCCCAGGTTGGTCACGGTGGGGCCGATTTTCCAGTCCTGATTTTGGCCAAATTCCTGTTGAAATCCAATGCTCAGTGAGAACTACAAGGTTTATACATTTAATTACTGGACAAAGGGTTTTTAAAAGGCTAGAGGGTGAGAAACAGGAATCTGCATCTCTCTATCAGTAATTACTCTCTGCTTATTGCTATAATAGCCCAATTGTCCAGCAGCGTCTGCTCATGGGGCACAAGTGGGCAGACCGTGGCCTCCTGTGCCCTCTCTGAGGCCCTGCCCACTCCTGGCTGCTGGGACAGAGCCCCTCACTCATAACAAGCTCAAGAGGGAAAATGGGAGCTGGAGGGTTGGAAGGATTTCGTGTTTCCCTCCTCCTCTCTCATGTATCACTGTGTGCTGTGTGTGTGTGTGTGTGTGTGTGTGTGTGTGTATCCATGGACTATAGCCCACCAGCCTCCTCTGTCCATGGGACCCCATGGACTGTATCCTGCCAGGCTCCTCTGTCCATGGGATTCTCCAGGCAAGAATCCTGGAGTGGGTTGCCATTTCCTCCTCCAGGAGATCTTCCCGACCCAGGGATCAAACCCAGGTCTCCTGTATCTCCTGCATTGCAGGCAGATTCTTTACCCACTGAGCCCCTTCAGGGAAGCCCCTATGTCTTACTATCTTGTGTTATTATCACCTAGCACTTTATGCACTGAGTTATCCTGAGCCAGCACGTGACTCTTATGGGAGTGGAACAGGGACACCACGAAGTGTTAAAATGCTGAGTCATCATGGGAGCTTTTAGATAACGAAACAGTGGAAGATTTCTAGAATGAAGAGAAACATACATCCCTTGGTGTTAACCATGCAGTCGTCTGGAGACTGGTGCCCCCCACTCCGCCCAGACACCAGCTCTTTGCTCTAGACACAGGGCTAAAAGGACCTGTGACAGAAATGGTAAACGCTCTAATGATTTTCAGGGGTTCACTGTCTTGGCCCTACTTGAGAAACACTCGGGGAATAAAAAATGACTGATGTTGGACACACCCACTGAAGGAGAGTTTCTGGAAGGTAGAAGCCAGGCATTAGTACTTTCTAAAGGCTCCCCAGGTGATGCTGATACACAGGCAGGGGTTGAGAACCCCAAACCCTAGTAAGCACTGTTTTCTTTATTAAATAAGAAAGATGGGAGATATCCCAGACACTGAAAATAGACCATTTTAGTATGAAATGAATAAGGTACAATTGACATAATATTGATAGTAGTAGCAAGGAATGCATACAAGGTGCCAAGCTTTGCATAAGCACTTTACTTGCATGAGTTCACTTCATCCTGACACGCATGCCTGTGAAGGACACATTGCTGTTAGCCCCACTTTACAGATAAGGGCACCAAGGCTCAGAGAGACATAGTAACTTACCCAAGGCAAAGGCCAACACACCGAGCTCTAATACGTAGAGGGCATGGGTACCTATGTGCATATGTGCTTGGTCATGTCTGACTCTGTGACTCCACGGACTATAGCCCGCCAGGCTCCTCTGTCCATGGAATTTTCCAAGCAAGAATGCTAGAGTGGGTTGCTATTTCTTTCTCCAGAGGATCTTCCTGATCCATGGATCGAACTCGCATCACTTGGATCTCCTGCATTGGCAGGTGGATTCTTTACCACTGTGCCACCTGGGAAGCCCCTATGGGTACTTAAATAGCATAGAAGAGGCAAAGATGGGTAAGACACAGTCCTTACTCTCAAGGTGATACCATCCAGTAGAGGAGCAAAGATATGTACACAAATGGTGACAGCTGTCTTGGAGCTACAGAGCCTGATGGAGCAAAGGGAGGATTCCTATAGGCTTCCGTGAGGAGATACACTGAGCTCTGAAGAATGAGCCCCCAGATGCTGAAGGACATGCCGGCTGGGGGTTGTAGAAGCAAGGGGAGATCCCAGGGAGAAAGCACAGTGCCCATAAATCTGAGAAAGCAGTGAAGAGCTGGCACAGAGCCTGGTCTGATTAAGGTTAAAAACAGAAGTACTAGAAGGTGTGTGCGTGCTAAGTCGCTTTAGGCGTGTCCAACTCTGTGCAGCCCTATGGGCCGTAGCCCACCAGGCTTCTCTGTCCATGGGATTCTCCAGGCAAGAATACTGGAGTGGGGTGCCGTTTCCTCCTCCAGGGGATCTTCCCTTCCCAGAGTTTAAACGTGCGTCTCTTATGTCACTTGCATTGGCAGGCAGGTTCTTTACCACTAGCACCACCTGGGAAGCCCCAGAAAGATAAGAAGGTAAGTTGCCCGAAACTGTGGGATCTTAAGTAAGACTTAAGAGGCAACAGGGCACCCCCACAGGTGTCTGTATAGAGTGTGTGATGGCAGAGCCTTGGCAAGGTTCTCCATAGGGAAGAAAGTGGGTCCGAGACACTGGGCGATCCATGGATCCAAGAAAAAAGAAAAGAATGCCAAAGACAGCTGGGAAGATGTTTAGGAGACAGCCCTAACATTTTATCTCGCTGGCATTGAGCTGCTCTGTTTTCTTCCACAAAACCTACCTACTGTCAGTAGCCGCACCCCTGGCTGGGTCGGACTGCACCAAACCAGGGTACCGACGCATCAATTACTCTTTGTTAGCTGTGGTTGTCGTTCTAGATGTTTCATGTGAAAGAAAGGGAGTCTGGTATCTTACCTGCATACTTTGCATTGTGGCTCATGTATTTACTTGGAAATAGTGTTTTCTCAACGTCTGCGAAGACACAGAGTATCAGACTTGCCCACTGAGAGAGAAGTAAGGAAAATGGGGACCCAAAAGGCTCGGCTGGGTGTGACCTCCTTATGTTTCCAGAGAGCAGAGCTTTCAAAACTTTCCACTGGAGAGCTTCTACTGGCACTCAGGGTTCTGGGGTGTGGCCAATGTGGCCAACGAAAAGCCTGCATTTAATTGCGGTATTGTCTTTTCTCTTAAAATTTTTTGCAACTTTTGCATTCTCATAATATATCCAGCCCTTCCTGCTATGATGTTCGAGGTTTGTCCCATGACTTTGTGAACCACTGGTTTACCATCATGCACCCACTTTGACAAGACCCCACTGTGATTATTCTGTCTAGGATCTGATTATTGATTTGGACCTGAGTCACTTGAAAGGACACATTTAAGCTATCTATTTCACTATAATCAAAGAAAACAGCTTATACCTCTTTTTTTTTCTTCTTTTTTTTTTTTTTTTTGGTGTTTTAACAGTTAAAAACAGTTTAACAATTGAAATTAAAATTGGCAAATTTTAATATATGACCTATAGGAAGATGCTCTTCAATTCAAGATCCTTTTGTTTACAACCAACTCCATAGAGATAGATCGCTATTATTAAATAAAGTCTAATTGCCAACTTCTCCATAGTGTGAAACCCTCCATGCGGGACCTGAGGAGGGAAGAAAAGTGTCGGGGAGGAAAAGGGACCTTGGTCAAGTGACTGGTCCAGATAGACAGCAGGAAGTTATCCTTGATCGATTATCTTCGTGAAAAACCTCAAACACAGTAACACTCTTGCTCCACAAGACTCCAGATTGCTTCTCTCCTTCCCAAGGTCCTGGCTTCCTCTCGAATCTTCAGTTTCTGATCTCTAGCATACACTTTTCATGTGAGCATTTCTATTGTTTTCCTCCTCTCGGGGGTTCTGTGGCTCATTCACTTTGCCAACAAAGGTCCCTATACTCAAAGCTATGGTTTTCCATTAGTCATGTGTGGATGTGAGTTGGACCATAACGAAGGCTGAGTGCCACAGAATTGATGCTTTCGAACTGTGATGCTGGAGAAGACTCTTGAGAGTCCCTTAGACTGCAAGGAGATCAAACCAGTCCATCCTAAAGGAAGTCAGCCCTGAATATTCATTGAAAGGACTGATGCTGATACTTTGGCCACCTGATGCGAAGAACTGACTCATTGGAAAAGACCCTGATGCTGGGATAGATTGAGGGCAGGAGGAGAAGGGGACAACAGAAGATGAGAGTTGGATGGCATCATCGACTCAATGGACATGAGTTCGAACAAGCTCCGTGAGGTGGTGAAGAACAGGGGCGCCTGGTGTGCTGCAGTCCATGGGGTCACAAAGAATCAAACACAACCTGGCGACTGAACAACAAGGAAGGAATAAAGAGATTCTGTCTTCTCATGCCATCATCGGTCACGTCCTGGTTTCCTCCTGAGACGCTGCCTCTTTAGTGGCGTATTCGTGTCAGGTGTCTCCCTGAAGTCCTGACCCTTTTGCTCACTTGGACTGAATGAGGGCTTTGTGCTCCCCAGTCCTGGCAGCTGGCTCATCTCTCTATGGCAAGGTTGTGTTTGGCGGAGCTCACCTTACCTGAGTGATCATGGGGCTTCCCACCTCCAGGCTCTTCCAGCCCCATAGCCTGCTCTGGGGCACTGGCTCGATCCCCACACAGCTCTCCCAGTGACCACAGAGTGTGGGGCCACCGTGGTTGGTAAAGGTTTAGGATTTGGAATAATTTTAAGTAAGGGTTCCTTCTAAGTACCCTTGTTCAAATGTCAGCCCACCCTCTTGCTTTCTCGGCCAAGCTGCGTTACAGCAGATAAAATGCATGATTAAATGTTTCTTGATTCTGATATGCTTCTATCACAGAACTGTAGTTACAGAGAGCTGCAAACATGAGCCAAGCAGAATAAATTGTGTGTCAAGTGCCCAAGGCTCAATATCCTACCATCCACTTCCTGTTTACAGCTTGCCACTTGAAGAACCTGTCTGCACTTGTGCCCCAGGCACTTGAGAGTCACCAAAACCCTGCTGGAGGACTGGGTTGATGTGGCCAGGAGAGTCGTTCTGCTCAGAACCTGGGAACAAATTTAGGACAATCACTTGCCAGGGTTACACCCTTTCCCAAGGGGCTGGCAAGAGGCTGGGAGAAGGAGAAGGCACACCCAGGGTGCAAACGTAAACTTGAGCAGTCTCTCAATCCTAAAGTTGACAGCAAAGGGAGTATCACTGAAGAGGGTTGTCATCTGCTGGAATAAATTGTCACGCTTTCAGGGGACCACCTGAGGAGCCGTTGAAGCTGTAGTTGTACCTGATGTCAGGGATGGGTGTTGAATGGTTGAGGAGAGAAGCTTAAAACAGGAAGAAAACTCTGGTTGCCAATGAGTTTCAGTTCAGTTCAGTTCAGTCACTCAGTTGTGTCCGACTCAGTGACCCCACAGACTGCAGCATGCCAGGCTTCCCTGTCCATCACCAGCTCCTGGAGTTTACTCAAACTCATGTCCATCGAGTCGGTGACGAAATCTCCAGGTCAACTCAAAGTTCCCAATCTTGGGTGAGTTGAGGTCTGATGCTGGATCCTCACCAAGCCTTTTGGTCCTAGTGGGAAAGGCGGAGGCCACTCAAGCTGCAGCATCTCTGCACCAGCCCAAGATGCCAACTTGAACAACTACAAGGAGTTTACAGATCTCTAAACTTACAGGGATGATGAGGCTGCTGTAGTGGACAGAGCCACAGCAGATCAGGGCCTGGCCAGCAGGGCTTTTTCTGGACTCCCTTCTCTACTGATTTCCAGTTTCTGATCACATAATTATTTGGAAAGTAATTACCAAAAATACGATGAGGAGAAAGTTGCATTTTTTATACTGTAACTGCCCACAGTCAACTTTTCTAGGAAGTGACTACAGAGCTTTCTACCCAACAGCGAAAAGCTGTGAATGGTCATTTCTTTCCAAAAATAAACATGATTTCATGAGGGGTGTGTCTAAACCAGCAGAGCTTTGTTTCTGAGTCCCATGCCTTTGCTGGAGGGACCAGGGAAATGAATCACATAGGGCCCTGTTGATAAATGCTCTTCATGAAAAGGGGCCTGGAGTGACATTGTACAGAGATTGTCCTGGGAAGCCAGGCCTCCACTGACGCTTGTCTGAATGACTCATCAGTCTCTTCATGTGAATGGGATTTCTTGTTGTCTTGGTTACAGCCAACAGGAATTCATTTCACCATCATGACATACATATACATCAACGGTGACATCAGCTTTGACCCCTTTATATCTGAAAAGAAGTACTCATGCCTCACTTTGGAGGTCCCATGGGGGCATTATGAAGCCCTAGGCTGCCTTGGGCTTTCATACAATCACTGAATTCATAGTTATTGAAATCTCCTATGTGACATCTACTATGCTGCCCTTGAGATGCTGGGATGACTAACTTGGTCCTTGCCCTTAGGGAGTTTTGAATCTGGTGGGGAAAATGAAACCAGCTAGGTAAGGGCATCGGTGAATTGGAAGGCATTACAAGGTCAACCCTGAGTAGACACAGTGTTTAAATAAGCAGGTCTGCCTTGAGTGCTAGCAAAGGGAAGGCATTCATTTCCTACTGCTGTTATAACAAATTACCTCAACATCAGTGGCATAAAACAAAACATGTTCACTTTCTTACAGCTCTATAGGTTAGAATTCCAATATGGGTCTCAGTAGGCAAAAATCAGGGTGTTGACCCTGCTGTGTTTCTGTTTTGGAGGGTCTAGGAGAGACTCCTTTTCCTCTCCCTTTACAGCCTCCAGAAGCTGCCTACCTTCCTCGGCTCACACCCACCTCCTCACATCTTCAGAGATCCCACATATCACAACTGAATGATCCCACGTGCTGCAACTAGGACCCTGTGCAGCCAAATGAATAAATAACTTTTTTCTTTTTAAAGTCAGCAGGCTTGCATTTCTGACCATATTTCCATGGTTTGCTCTCCATAGCTGGGAAGGGGGTCTTTCTTTTTAAAAACCCATATGATTAGATGAAGTTAACCTGAATAATCCAGGCTGACCTCATCATCTCAAGGCTGTGAACTTGATCACATCTACAATATGCAGTATATACATTCACAGGCTCTAGGGGTTGGGACCAGACCTCCTGGGGGAGGCGATCCTTCTGCCTGCCACATTGAGGAAAGGCTTGCCCCCAGAGACAAACCATAGATTTATTTTGAGATTGCGTCTGAATTCCTGGGTTTCCAATAAACATCCGCTGGAGAAGATGTTTGACCTCAGAAGAGCATTCTCTGTGGTGTGGGTGCAGAGATGCATGTGGCGCCACGGGGAAGGTTATGTCTCCCAGTAGAACACAGAGTTTTGAAAAAACACTAATTTTTAATTTATATTTGAAATAAATTGTAAAAAGTCACATTCCCATGATGCAGAAAGTAGAGGTCAGCCTCATTTCTTGGCCAGGGAAGCTGTGCAGCCATGCTGATACTGTTACCTACGTTTGGGAGTAGGTTGGGGTGGGTGGGTGGAACACCTCCCTGGGAGGGTCTATTAGACTCTTTTGAAGAAATAAGACTGAATGGCACTGAATTAGGCCGTGATAAAAGACTTCTATTATTACTCAGCCATAAAAAAGAAAAAAATTTGCAGAGATGTGGATGGATCTGCGAAGAACTGACTCATTGGAAAAGACTCTGATGCTGGGAGGGATTGGGGGCAGGAGGAGAAGGGGACGACCGAGGATGAGATGGCTGGATGGCATCATGGACTCGATGGACGTGAGTCTGAGTGAAGTCCGGGAGATGGTGATGAACAGGGAGGCCTGGCGTGCTGCGATTCATGGGGTCGCAAAGAGTCGGACACGACTGAATGACTGAACTGAACTGAACTGGATGAATCTAGAGACTGTTATACAGAATGAAATAAGTCAGAAAGAGAAAAACAAATACCGCATGTTAACACATATACATGGAATCTAGAAAAAAGGTACAGATGAACTTATCTGCAAAGCAGAAATAAAGACACAGATGTAGAGAACAAAGTTATGGACATCAAGGGGAGTAAGGGCAGGAGGGGATGAATTAGGAGATAAAGACTGACATACGTACACTATTGATACTACATATAAAATAAATAACTAGTGAGAACCAACTGCCTAGCACAGGAAACTCTACGCAGTGCTCTGTGGTGACCTAGATGGGAAGGAAATCTAAAAAGAGAGGAGATACGTGTACATGTATAGCTGATTCACTCTGCTGTACAGCAGGAACTAACACAATGTTGTAAAGCAAAAATACTTCTGTAAAAACTAATTTTAAAATTCCATTACCAGGAAAAAAGAAAAAACTTCTAGATGGTCCCCTGTCCCCATGTTGTCCCCAGTCTAGCCCATTTTCTCCCTGGCCCCACCCAGCCATGCCACGCTGTGAAGAGCCGAAGCGTCTTACCACAGCTGCAGCTTTCAGGTTGCTCTTGGCCACACCGGACATGGGGCAGGTTCTTGGTCAGTGTTTGCTGAATGATTCCACTTGATTTCCAGTCTGCTCAGAAACCTGCCCTGGCTCTTCATATCCACTGAATAAACTCCACTTGTTTCCAACATGGACCCCCCCCCCCCCACCCCACTCCATTCCTTTCCATCAGTTCTATGTCTAAATCCTCTTTTTCAAGCTTGCCATTTCAAAGTGTGTGTTTTTAACAACAGAAATGTGCTTTCTCCCAGTTCTGAGGCTGAAAGTCAGGTGTCACGGTCTCAGCAGGGCTGGTTTCTGCTGGGTTCCCTCCTTGGAGACAGCAGTCTTCTCTCTGTGTTTGTCTGTGTCCATATTTGCTCAAAGTATAAGTTCACCAGTTGTATTAACTCACGACACAAACCCCCCAGCCTCATTTTAACTTAATTCCCTCTTTAAAGGCCCCATCTCCAAATACAGCCCGACCCTAAGGTACTGGAGCTTAGGGCTTGAACACACGGATTTGGGGAAATACAATTCAGCCCATATCAAAGACCTAGCTTGTTACTCTCTTCCTAAAATTTTGTCTGAGTTCCATTCTCATCCCCTCTTCCTCCTTCCACCTTTTCTCCATCAGCTTTTTCCCACCTTGCATAACACACACATACCCCCCCCACCCCCGACACACACACCCAAGAGATCACTTCTTTCCTTCAAACAACCATAATAACACATGCTTTTTCTTGTGGATCTGAGCATTTTTTACCTTGCACCATATATTACCTTTTATTATATTTTATTTTGTACTATACTACCCTTTACTATAGGTTTTATATGTGTTTTATCCTCACCTAGAATGTAAGCCTCTCCTGGACAAACGCTATAACTCTGTCTCTCTCACATGACTTGATACATAGTAGGTGCTCAAAAAAATAGCTACTGAGTAAGTGGACACCATGAGAGATGACGATAAAGCACTCATCGTCTGAGTATGAGATGAGTTAAATAGATTATTGATGAATGTCTTACTGAAAAATAGTGCTTAGAGGGCAAGGAAGCAGAATCAGGTGCCAATTTATAATCAATATATGCTGACAAGACTAATGATGCATGCCAGCAAGGCTGGCAGGTCACCTGGCAGCGAAACTCAGGATGTCTTGGAGACAGGAGAAGGGAGTCCCATTGTTGAGAGAGCCAGCTCTGGTTCTAGACTGCCTGGGTTTGATATTGACCCTGTGACTCTGAAAAACTTGCATAACCTCTCTGGGCGTCGGCTTCCTTACCTGTGAATTGCAGATAATATATCAGCCGCCAACTCCCAGGCTCTGGTGGCACCTGGAATGTGGCACTTGGTCAATGTTAGCTATTATTATCACCAGTGATTTCAGATGTTTTTAAAGGACCACTGCTTCCGCCACTCACATCTAGCCCTTAAATGGTGATCATTAAATTCCGCTGCAAAAATATGAAAAGTTCTCTGAAAACATGACAGTCCCGCCCAAGAACCTGCAATGTGAGCCAGGTTTAACTCTCCTCTGTGTGTCTCTGGACATCCGACATCGTGCTTGGACAGCAGGTAGAATTTGCTTGCGACGTGGTTGGGCCTTTGTGAAATGTGACAGCCAAGCAAGGCCTTAATTATTCTTAGAAATGCCAGAACTCACTGGAAGCCATTGAGTTTGACAGTTCAAGAGCTAATTAACTCCAAACTTTGCTTCTTGGATTGCCTCATTTGCAATTCTCGGCCACTTATTTTCCTAAGTCTTTTTAAAAATTCCTTTTGCAGTATGGTACAGGGTGAGAAGGCTGGGGGCCACAGTTCAGTGGGGAGGGGGCTCTCGACAGACACTGTGGCTGAGTGGAGGCTCCGGGGAGCTGCAGGTGTGCAGGGGTGTCCCTGACCGTGTCTGACCTTGAATTGACAAGGGAGCTATGGAACGTGCAGGACACCACGTGGAAAGGAACCCCAGCCCAGTCCTGAGTTCCTCCCTTTCAGAGGTAGGAAGGGGGGGCTTCCTTCTCCCCTCTTCTCTATCTCAGGAGCATTTTGTCGGGGTTCACTTTTAAACTCCCACCACTTTTTAAATCCAAAGTCTTCATGAACAACAAAACAAAAATATACAGAGTGAAATAAGCCAGACACAAAAGGGCAAATATGATATGATTCCACTCAAATGAAACATCTAGAATAGGCAAATTCCTAGAGATACAAAGCAGATCAGAGGTTCCCGGGGCCTGAGGTGGGGAGGAAGGAGTAAGGACTTATTGTTTAATGGGAGCAGAGATGCTATTTGGGGTCATGTGATGAAAGGTTTGTAAAATGGATGGGATTGAGAGTAATAGCATGGCATTGTCGAGGTAGTAAGTGTCAGTGAACTGTACACTCAAAAATGATGAAAGTGGCAAATTCCACGTTAATACGTTTCATCATAATTTTTAAAATGTTGAAAGGCAAAAGAGAAAGTCCTTGTCCTGAATCCTCAGCGTTACATTTAGAACAGCAGGCTTGGACTTCTGCCCATGCACCAGGGACGCCAAGTGACCAGCAGTTCACAGGGCACGAGGTGCTTGCTGTCCAGCCTCTGTGCCTTCGCATGTGCTGTTCCCCGCCCTTCCGCCCCCACCCGCGTTTCTCTGGAAACTTGTGTCATCTTTAGAAACCTCAAGTCCATTGCCCCATTCTCACTCCAGGCTTCTCTGCCCACCTCCCCTCCCCTCCCAGAAAGACCTGGTTTCTTCCTCTTGTGCACCTCTGACACATCATCCTATTTACTGCAGCACTGACCACCTTCTACTTTGATTTGTTTCCTTATTAAAAATATTATTACACTTGTTTAGTCACTAAGTCGTGTCCAACGCCTTTGTGACCCTGTGGACTGTAGCCTGCCAGGCTCCTCTGTCCATGGGATTTCCTAGGCAAGAATACTGGAGAGGGTTGCCATTTCCTTCTCCAAGGGATCTTCCCAACACAGGGAACGAACCCGCCTCTCCTGCATTGGCAGGCGGATTCTTTACCACTGAGCCACCTGAGAAGTAAAATTCATCCTTTTTAGTGAACATTTCTGCATGGTTAATAAGTATAGTTTGTATTTAAATATAACTGACACTGACAGAGCCCCAACCCCTCCCCACAACCTCACCCTCCACCAGCCCCTGACAGCCACTTTTACTGTTTCCGATCTCGTTAGTTTGGCCTTTTCCAGAAAGTCACATAAATGAGATCATCCAGTATGCACCACGGTCTGTTGTGGTTATCCTTTCATTTATAAACCTGTGCCTTGTTGCACATTTGGGACCGGTCTTAGCCATCTTTCCCAGAACTAAGCGTGGTGTGAGGTCCATGGTGGTGCCCCGTGCCTGTGGGTGGAATGACGGAATGCGAGCAGGATGCTACGTCCTGTTTCTATTAGAAATAATCCCAGTGTGATGTCCTTGGCTTGGGGATACACGGGAGGCTCCACGAAGGAGCAGAAGCAGCTGTAGCAAGGCAGCCATGACCAGAAACCTCAAGAGGAAAAGTTTGTTTAGCCCTTCCTGCCAGATGACTGATGGCGGGGCCTGGTCAGCACTGGTCACCCCTGGGCCAGCGTGGAGCCGGGGGGGAGGGGCCACACCCGTCAGCAGAGGCTCTAGATGGGGCGGTCCGGTCCCTCCCTGGGACACTTCCTGGTGTGACACGTCTGGTACTCCAGGTCGGCCAGCCAAGGAGCAGCCGGAGGGTTCCAAACCACACTCCTCCAGGGGGCAGTGAGCCTGCCTGGGGGACGGGGGTGGGCAGGATGTTGTAGGGGGAGGGGAGTCCTCAAAACCACCCACACTTTTTCCTCTCTTACACACTCCCTGGGCTGCCCTGGTGGCTCCGGAATAAAGAATCCACCTGCTGGTACAAGAGACAGGGACTCAACCCCCAGATCAGGACGATCCCCTGGAGGAAGAAATGGCAACCCAGTCCAGTTTCCTTACTGGGAGAACCCTGGTCACAAAGGAGCCTAGAGGCTACAGTCCATGGTTGTAAATAGCTGGACACGACTGAGCGGCTAAACAACAGCATGGTCCAGATTCCCATTCCTCCCCCTAACCCATCCCAGGCACACACATTCAGGGGACCCTTCGATTGCTCTAACACCGGGGAAACAGCCATTTGAGTGGACTCTTTTCCACTGTGGTTTTCTGTTTACGTTTCCCAGAAAAGCCCGGGGAAGTCCTTGTTCCACATCCCAAGCTGCTAACTGTGGGTGGCCTCTGTAGGAGGTTCCCACCTCTTCTTCCTTCCAGGCTTTGTTCCATCTTTCATGAGCCCCTCCCTGGGGGGCTCCTGGAGGACCAAGGGCATCACCAGGTCCTTGGGCCATCTTGCAGCACAGCCCTGAGGAAAAGAGAAACCGTGACAGTCAGGACCACGTGGTAGATGCCAAATAAAAATCTGTTCAATAACTGGGATCAATAAATCACGATCAATAGTCCAGATGATTGACATTCGCCACCCCCTTCTCAGCCCTCAGTTTAGAATGCTTGCTGCCTCTAGATCTTTTTCTTGGATAGAGACGGAAAAAAAATAATCCATCACTTATGCTTCTGGTAACTGGTTAAATTAATTAATGGGCGCAAGGGTAGGACCTTATGGTTGAAGTGACATTTGAAGAATATGGCATGGGTGCTAAATCTAGGTCTTACTCTTGTGATCATTGAATCCTAGCCCCAGTAATCTAATCAATAAAATAGGATTAGTAACACCTAGGATGGCTGCATGGTTAAATGAGACCATATATATGAACATATTTTGTTACTTACAATAATGTAAAATGCTAACTATGATTATATTTAATTCCCATTTTTTGCCTCTTCTCTGGGACAGGGAAGAGCTTGAATATATATAAAACTGTTGGTTGCTCCACTCAGTAACTAAAAGAGACACAGCATCTCCTTTCACTCCCTGGCTCTAACCGGGCGCTGCATGTCACATGACTCTCTAACACTCCAACACTCTGCTGAGAGTGCAAAATCGCCAAAGAGGGTGAGCAACCAGGGAATGTTTCGATAGGAAGGCATTAAATTAAATTATTAAACACATGCAAGTAGGAGCCATAATGTAAGATTTCTGAAAGATATACAAGCAAAGGAAGGAGAGAGCTAAGGGACTGTTTCTGGTGTTCTGACGCTAGAAAACTCTGAGCAGTTATTATGGCTATTTATTAACCTGCAACATCATACACCATAACCCGATTCAATGTGATGAATGAGCCCTGGGTTCTGATTTTTAAGTATCAACCACAGGAATTTTACAAGAGCAAATTGGCACCACGGAAGGCAGAGACTCCAGGCAGACGGCATCATCTCAGCCTGTGATTAGAGGCGATCATGTCAACTAAGTGCAAGATGATTATGTGAAAAGGAATTTAATAAAGTAAAGGCATTTAGCAATTTCAATTCTGCCCTGTAGATCTGAAATATATGCTTTGTGACCACTTGGGTGGCCTTGGACATCGTGATTTGAGGCTGAGTATGTCACAGGGCTGGCATCAGCCCATAAGGTATCTCTGCTGTCCTCCTCGCCACCCACCACCCATAAATTTAGAAGAAAAAAAGTGACCCCTGGGCAGACAAACTAGAAAGACTCTCTCCTTCACACCACGAAGGTCCAATGAGGCCCTTCACTGCTCAGAGAATCAAAACTGGCCTTGTCCAGCCACTCTCGGGGGCACCACGGTCCTATGAGTTTTTTCAAGGTATCATGAAAGATTTGGGGACTTCCCAGGTGGTGCTAATGGTAAAGAATCTGCCTGCAGTGCAGGAGATATTAGAGACTCGGGTTCAATCCCTGGGTTGGAAAGATCCCCTGGAGAAGGAAATGGCAACCCATTCCAGTATTCTTGCCTGGAGAATTCCATGGACAAAGGAGCCTGGCAGGTTACCATCCATGGGGCTGCAAAGAGTTGGACACGACTGAAGGGACTTAGCACGCACACATGAAAGGATTACGTCCCCTTTAAAGAATGGAACTTTTCATTCTCGCCTACCTGCTGTAATTGTCACTCTTCAGCTCCTCTAGCCTCAAGCTTAAAAAAAAAATTTTTTTTAATCCCTATCCTGGGTCAGAAGAATAAGAATAATTTTCAGGCTTTGCAGATTTGAAGTGACATTTTTAAAACTGTGTCCCTTGCATCATCTAGCTAACAGATGTGCTTTCACTTTCTATTCTAACTCTCAGCTTTGGTTAGGCTGCAGGAATGAGGAAGCTAATTGCCCCCTGAACTCATGCAGACGCTTGGCCCCAGCTATGCAGGTCGGAAGCGCAGCTCACACGCGTACCACGGTGGCAGGACGGAACCCGATCTTTCCGGTGATGAGGCCACTGGACTCAGTCTTCCCAGAACCACGCCGTTCGTAGGTGTATTTCACGGCAATGCATTAATACCCATTAGAATGACTCTATTGATCCTACAGGCATGAGCCAGCCTCACAAATCCTGCAATCGTGATATTTGAAGACTCTCCAGATGGAGAGGAAGCAATAACTGGAGCTGCAGGATGCGGGAAGGAACGGGTCTGAAGGCTTTGCTGCCTCTCCAGGGGCCTGGAACCATTGCACCAGATCAGCTGGCATCCATGGTGTGACGCAGGGGGCTGCCAGCCATGACCCCACCAGCACCAGTGTGCAGTGGGAAAAAAAGTACGGCGTTCTTTTGAACCAACTGAGCTAGAATGCTGGTTCTTACTGGAAGGGCTGTGAGACTTCCAGCAAATCTCTTGACCTCTCTGAGCTTCTTCTGGAATATGGGGCTGATATCCCTATCCTCCCAAGATGGTCAAAAGTACTCAATGAGGTGTCACAAGGCACATAGAAGGCATAGTTCTTTTTGCTCCCCCTGCCCACATCCAGAGAAGGAGACCTTCCAAAGCTCGCCCTTGTTATGGGGTGGGGGTGGCGCAGATCAGCCCTGCTGGACAGCAGAGGCAGTGTGTTGTAATAGAGACTGGAAATCAGGAGGAGTCTGGAAAGTGGACTACTACAGGGCTTGTGCTGCTGCGTGGAGAGAACCAGGGGTACCCAAGGGCGATCACTGTATCTACTGGGGCTCGCAAAGACAGAGGAGGAGGACCAAAAAAACCCAGGGCATTAAGAATAGCATGCTCTTAGGACTACCTGGTCGAGACTCCGTGCTTCCACTGCTTGAATCTGCCCCGTGGAGCTCAGGGAAGTTCGTGGAGGCTGAGTCGAGGCTGTTTCCTGTAATCAAGGAAATGGGGACAGAGAAAGACCTTGTGCCTAGGAGTCCAACACCCTGCTCATATGGCTTCTTGTCAAAAGTTGCTGCATCGCTCCCATCTGTACACTCACCTCTCCTCCTCTGCGTGCACATCTCAACGCCCGGCCAAGTGAACACTTTCACTCTACTCCCTGCTGCTAAGTCTGGGCTTTGTGCTTCTAGCCGCTTCACTTCCACGTACCAGGACAGCCATTTAAACGTTCGTATGTTCCCAGCATGGCTCTGTGGGGGCACTTGTGACTCTGAATGTAAAACAGGAGACTCCATCTCATGCAGAGACTCAGAAAAGCCCCCTCAGGACCGGCTCACTCAGTCGTCTTCATCACAAAACCCTGGCGATCATGATGTCATGTTGATTTACCCCAGACTCAGACTTGGTCCTCAGTCGCTGAATAAACACGTGATTGAGAGGTTCTCTGTGTAATTCAATCACGCGCATCCCAGGAGCAGGGAAGCACTTGGATAACGTGGCAGTTTTTTTTCACATTGAACAGCTCTGACTGGCTCGGAGGTAGTACAGATAGGAGATTATTTCCCTGGGGAAATTTTCTTCTGATGATGCATGTTGAGCTTGCAGTCTTTAGACACATGCAGATTTTGAGAATTTCTCTTTTTCCCCCAAAGCCATTTTTGTTGGGTTGGTTTGCTTTTACTCTGATGGTTCAGTGTGTTTATTATTATTACCTTGGCTCTCAGATATTTCCCTCCACTTTTTACACTTCTGTCCTCAGCCAGTTGGTCACAATACTGGAGGTGATCTTCCCACAGCCTCTGACCACACCTCTGGAAGCAAGAGATGGAAACTTGAAGGGCTGTCCTTGCCCATTGTACCTGGACATCAGGTGTAAATTGGCACTTGCCATCTACAAGGATTAAATCATGTGTTGCTGATATTCAACACCCCATGAAAGGAGTTCTGGGTGGCAATCAGGAATGAGGCACTCTGTGCTGGCGGCGGTTGGTATAGGGGGGGAACCTGGCAGAACAGGTCTTCAGATAGTTAGATATTTTCAGAGGTCCACTTCATAAGCCCAATTCCCATATCTCCTCATATCCAGAAAAGCACTAAAATTCTTCATGGTGACACCTGCTTCTTGTGACTGGCAGGCACTTTTTGCAAAAAAATTATGTGCTTGATTGCATGTACTTCTGACCTCCCCACCCCCTCACCTCTTTGAAGCAGTTTCCCATAGCAATCTAAAGTGCTGCCTCCTTGGCTATAGTCCTCACTTTGCCCCCAAATAAAACTTAACTCGGAACTCTCATGGTGTACAATTTTTAAGTTGACGTGAGCATGGGTACCTTGGAGGGTTAGTACGGAACACAGGTGATTCAGTCTCAGCCTACAGAAAGCCTTCCTTTCTCAGGGAGCATTTTTAAAGGATAATAACTACTATTCTCCAGATTAATCTTGGTCAGAAGCTAATAACTAGCATTCAGCGTCACCTCTAAGGCACACTCACGTCAGAGAACCTGTATCTTAAGAGAGAGATGAGTCGTTTGGGACACACTCCTCATTCTACACACCAAGAATAAATCAGTGAAGTATCATAACATATTCAGAAATCCAGAGGTAAGGTAGATTCATTGAATACAAGCCTCTCAAGCCCTTCGGCTATTGGTCTAAAGCAAAGTCATATGTAGGAAGAATGAAAATCCATCTCACTTGGACCGCTGCAGAAATTTCCTCTTATATTCATCACATAATTTGATTTAGGTGGTGCCACTGCCCAAGGAAGTTGGAATGTGAGGGAAATGTGTTTGGGGGCAGCAACCAGACTTTCAGACTTCTGGCCTTCAAGACCGTGAGAGAATACATTTCTGTTAAGTACACTGCCGTCTGTTCTGGAGCCCTAGCAAGCTAACACAGCGGTCAGCTCACGCCAGGCCAGCATAACTGGAACAAACTTTATTAGGTCCTTTACGGCCAAGGGAACATTTTTCTGGTCTCAGTAATGGTAACTTTATTTTGATAGGACTGCCATCTTCAAAATTGTCTTAGGGATGTATATTCATTCTATGTTCTAAAAAGATTAATCACACACACGCGTGCATATCTATATCCATCCACTAAGTTGTATTTCATTTTTAAAAAGTTGTTCAGTTTTATTTTCAGAATTGAATTAAATAATTCAAAAATTTCCACAAAAAGATGACCCCTGTTTACATTTTTATCATTTTAGCAGCTCTGGGGCAATGTTACTGTCCCCTCTTGAGTGCCACCCAATCCCCAGCAGGCACCGTGTGCTGTCGTAAATGTCTGATTGCCAGCCCTTGATGGAGAAGAAAATTGTGCTCTGGCAGCTTCCCTGGTGGCTCAGACGGTAAAGAATCTGCCTGCACTGTGCGAGGTCCAGATTTGATCCCTGGGTTGGGAAGATCACCTGGAGAAAGGAAAGGCTACCCGCTTCAGTGTTCTTGCCTGGAGAAAACCCCAGGGACAGAGGAGCCTGGTGGGCTACAGACCGTGAGGTCGCAAAGAGTCGGACACGACTGAGTGAGTAACACTTTCACTTTCAGTGCCAACGAGGCACCATGCTGCCTGAAGGCAATTTGAGGAAGAGGAATCATCCCCTACGGGTGAGGATTAAGACTTAAATTCAGACCTATTGGAGATCACACATCCTGAACCAGAGAATTCATCTCGCCATCTTGGTTTCTGCTACCCAAAAGGAAGTAAGCATTTGATGACTTTCATAAAGACTCACTGAACGTGATAACTTGAGCCTCAAAGTTGATTTTATTTTAGGCTTAATGTTCAGGCTTCAGGATTAATTTTTAACCAATTAGTCTGCTTTTCATGGTCACGAGGCTGTTTTTCACCGGCTCACTGGAACAGCCTCGGCATTGTACACTGAATAGAATTCAGTCCTACCTTTCACACTTTCTATCCCAGCAATGTTTTGGTTTCGGTTTTTAGTTTAGTTTTGTGTTTTCTGGCTGTAACTGATCTGAGTAAGGAGAGTCCAAAGGAGACTTTCAAACCAATTTTTTAAGAGTTTATATGATCCCTGGGAAATATATATCATGTTCCTTTAAGTGGGAAAAGCAGAACACAAAATCAGCTTATGATTCTAAGCAATCACATTTTAAGAATCAGCTTTTTGAAGTGGGAAAATTGCAAATCTTATTTATAAAATCGTGTTTTAAGATAGCAAGAGAGAACTTCTGGCAGCTTTGCAGTTGAGAACTTTATGCGTCCTGAATTAACGAGAGACTACTACCTGCCATAGGTCAGTTGACAAGGCAGAATAAAAAGCACAGTCTTTAAAAACAAAGGCCTTCCTTTTCTGTAGAAAGTGTGTTTGGCACAAGATACAGATACAGACTCATCACATATATATTAAAAATGAATAATCCTGAGTACAGAAAGTGAACTGAAAAGAAACATACAAAATGTCAACAGGCTTGTTTTTAATGGCATTAGGAAGTGAAGTGATTGATCCTTTTTTTTTTTACTCAATAGAAATACATCATTCTATTACGATGGCAAAATGTAATAAAATTAATTGTTGAAATGATCAAAGAGGAACCCTGGTGCCATGGAACATGTCTACAGACAGCTGGGAAACAATCACGGTTGACAGAACCTGCTGTTACCCTGTTACCAAGGGTGAAGAGTGGCCCAATTTGGTTGAAAAATGCTCACACCTAAACCAAAAGGCAGGCCAGCAGCAGCAGGCTCGCCAGGTGAAGCCCAGCCCCCCCACCCCTTGCCAATGGCCTGAGACCAGCCCTCGCCATGCTCAAGTGTCATGGCACCCAAATGGGCACCATTTTTGTAGTGTCAAGCTCCTTTAGTCTTTCATCCCAGGCTGCTTTGATGTGTTCAAATGAAGCACTGAGAATTTTTAGAGCAGAGAAAGCAATGAAGAGCCTGGCTCCCCAATCTGTCCATCTGGATAGAAACACTTTGAATCCAGAGAACTTCTGGCACCTTCACAGTTGAGGACTGTGTGTGCCCTGGAATTAGCAAGAGAGACTAAACTACTTATCACAGGATATTTGGCCTGGTAGGACGAAAAAGACTGTCTTAAATAGGAAAAAAAAAATGCCTTCCTGTAATGTGGGAAGTAAGCTTTGCAGAGGATATCCCTATAGGGAAAAAAAAAAAAAANATCAGCAGAGGCTCTAGATGGGGCGGTCCGGTCCCTCCCTGGGACACTTCCTGGTGTGACACGTCTGGTACTCCAGGTCGGCCAGCCAAGGAGCAGCCGGAGGGTTCCAAACCACACTCCTCCAGGGGGCAGTGAGCCTGCCTGGGGGACGGGGGTGGGCAGGATGTTGTAGGGGGAGGGGAGTCCTCAAAACCACCCACACTTTTTCCTCTCTTACACACTCCCTGGGCTGCCCTGGTGGCTCCGGAATAAAGAATCCACCTGCTGGTACAAGAGACAGGGACTCAACCCCCAGATCAGGACGATCCCCTGGAGGAAGAAATGGCAACCCAGTCCAGTTTCCTTACTGGGAGAACCCTGGTCACAAAGGAGCCTAGAGGCTACAGTCCATGGTTGTAAATAGCTGGACACGACTGAGCGGCTAAACAACAGCATGGTCCAGATTCCCATTCCTCCCCCTAACCCATCCCAGGCACACACATTCAGGGGACCCTTCGATTGCTCTAACACCGGGGAAACAGCCATTTGAGTGGACTCTTTTCCACTGTGGTTTTCTGTTTACGTTTCCCAGAAAAGCCCGGGGAAGTCCTTGTTCCACATCCCAAGCTGCTAACTGTGGGTGGCCTCTGTAGGAGGTTCCCACCTCTTCTTCCTTCCAGGCTTTGTTCCATCTTTCATGAGCCCCTCCCTGGGGGGCTCCTGGAGGACCAAGGGCATCACCAGGTCCTTGGGCCATCTTGCAGCACAGCCCTGAGGAAAAGAGAAACCGTGACAGTCAGGACCACGTGGTAGATGCCAAATAAAAATCTGTTCAATAACTGGGATCAATAAATCACGATCAATAGTCCAGATGATTGACATTCGCCACCCCCTTCTCAGCCCTCAGTTTAGAATGCTTGCTGCCTCTAGATCTTTTTCTTGGATAGAGACGGAAAAAAAATAATCCATCACTTATGCTTCTGGTAACTGGTTAAATTAATTAATGGGCGCAAGGGTAGGACCTTATGGTTGAAGTGACATTTGAAGAATATGGCATGGGTGCTAAATCTAGGTCTTACTCTTGTGATCATTGAGAATTAATTGGCTTTAAAAATCACTAGTTTGTTTTTCTTTAGAAGTAAAAAAAAAATTTTTTTTAATCCCTATCCTGGGTCAGAAGAATAAGAATAATTTTCAGGCTTTGCAGATTTGAAGTGACATTTTTAAAACTGTGTCCCTTGCATCATCTAGCTAACAGATGTGCTTTCACTTTCTATTCTAACTCTCAGCTTTGGTTAGGCTGCAGGAATGAGGAAGCTAATTGCCCCCTGAACTCATGCAGACGCTTGGCCCCAGCTATGCAGGTCGGAAGCGCAGCTCACACGCGTACCACGGTGGCAGGACGGAACCCGATCTTTCCGGTGATGAGGCCACTGGACTCAGTCTTCCCAGAACCACGCCGTTCGTAGGTGTATTTCACGGCAATGCATTAATACCCATTAGAATGACTCTATTGATCCTACAGGCATGAGCCAGCCTCACAAATCCTGCAATCGTGATATTTGAAGACTCTCCAGATGGAGAGGAAGCAATAACTGGAGCTGCAGGATGCGGGAAGGAACGGGTCTGAAGGCTTTGCTGCCTCTCCAGGGGCCTGGAACCATTGCACCAGATCAGCTGGCATCCATGGTGTGACGCAGGGGGCTGCCAGCCATGACCCCACCAGCACCAGTGTGCAGTGGGAAAAAAAGTACGGCGTTCTTTTGAACCAACTGAGCTAGAATGCTGGTTCTTACTGGAAGGGCTGTGAGACTTCCAGCAAATCTCTTGACCTCTCTGAGCTTCTTCTGGAATATGGGGCTGATATCCCTATCCTCCCAAGATGGTCAAAAGTACTCAATGAGGTGTCACAAGGCACATAGAAGGCATAGTTCTTTTTGCTCCCCCTGCCCACATCCAGAGAAGGAGACCTTCCAAAGCTCGCCCTTGTTATGGGGTGGGGGTGGCGCAGATCAGCCCTGCTGGACAGCAGAGGCAGTGTGTTGTAATAGAGACTGGAAATCAGGAGGAGTCTGGAAAGTGGACTACTACAGGGCTTGTGCTGCTGCGTGGAGAGAACCAGGGGTACCCAAGGGCGATCACTGTATCTACTGGGGCTCGCAAAGACAGAGGAGGAGGACCAAAAAAACCCAGGGCATTAAGAATAGCATGCTCTTAGGACTACCTGGTCGAGACTCCGTGCTTCCACTGCTTGAATCTGCCCCGTGGAGCTCAGGGAAGTTCGTGGAGGCTGAGTCGAGGCTGTTTCCTGTAATCAAGGAAATGGGGACAGAGAAAGACCTTGTGCCTAGGAGTCCAACACCCTGCTCATATGGCTTCTTGTCAAAAGTTGCTGCATCGCTCCCATCTGTACACTCACCTCTCCTCCTCTGCGTGCACATCTCAACGCCCGGCCAAGTGAACACTTTCACTCTACTCCCTGCTGCTAAGTCTGGGCTTTGTGCTTCCAGCCGCTTCACTTCCACGTACCAGGACAGCCATTTAAACGTTCGTATGTTCCCAGCATGGCTCTGTGGGGGCACTTGTGACTCTGAATGTAAAACAGGAGACTCCATCTCATGCAGAGACTCAGAAAAGCCCCCTCAGGACCGGCTCACTCAGTCGTCTTCATCACAAAACCCTGGCGATCATGATGTCATGTTGATTTACCCCAGACTCAGACTTGGTCCTCAGTCGCTGAATAAACACGTGATTGAGAGGTTCTCTGTGTAATTCAATCACGCGCATCCCAGGAGCAGGGAAGCACTTGGATAACGTGGCAGTTTTTTTTCACATTGAACAGCTCTGACTGGCTCGGAGGTAGTACAGATAGGAGATTATTTCCCTGGGGAAATTTTCTTCTGATGATGCATGTTGAGCTTGCAGTCTTTAGACACATGCAGATTTTGAGAATTTCTCTTTTTCCCCCAAAGCCATTTTTGTTGGGTTGGTTTGCTTTTACTCTGATGGTTCAGTGTGTTTATTATTATTACCTTGGCTCTCAGATATTTCCCTCCACTTTTTACACTTCTGTCCTCAGCCAGTTGGTCACAATACTGGAGGTGATCTTCCCACAGCCTCTGACCACACCTCTGGAAGCAAGAGATGGAAACTTGAAGGGCTGTCCTTGCCCATTGTACCTGGACATCAGGTGTAAATTGGCACTTGCCATCTACAAGGATTAAATCATGTGTTGCTGATATTCAACACCCCATGAAAGGAGTTCTGGGTGGCAATCAGGAATGAGGCACTCTGTGCTGGCGGCGGGTGGTATAGGGGGGGAACCTGGCAGAACAGGTCTTCAGATAGTTAGATATTTTCAGAGGTCCACTTCATAAGCCCAATTCCCATATCTCCTCATATCCAGAAAAGCACTAAAATTCTTCATGGTGACACCTGCTTCTTGTGACTGGCAGGCACTTTTTGCAAAAAAATTATGTGCTTGATTGCATGTACTTCTGACCTCCCCACCCCCTCACCTCTTTGAAGCAGTTTCCCATAGCAATCTAAAGTGCTGCCTCCTTGGCTATAGTCCTCACTTTGCCCCCAAATAAAACTTAACTCGGAACTCTCATGGTGTACAATTTTTAAGTTGACGTGAGCATGGGTACCTTGGAGGGTTAGTACGGAACACAGGTGATTCAGTCTCAGCCTACAGAAAGCCTTCCTTTCTCAGGGAGCATTTTTAAAGGATAATAACTACTATTCTCCAGATTAATCTTGGTCAGAAGCTAATAACTAGCATTCAGCGTCACCTCTAAGGCACACTCACGTCAGAGAACCTGTATCTTAAGAGAGAGATGAGTCATTTGGGACACACTCCTCATTCTACACACCAAGAATAAATCAGTGAAGTATCATAACATATTCAGAAATCCAGAGGTAAGGTAGATTCATTGAATACAAGCCTCTCAAGCCCTTCGGCTATTGGTCTAAAGCAAAGTCATATGTAGGAAGAATGAAAATCCATCTCACTTGGACCGCTGCAGAAATTTCCTCTTATATTCATCACATAATTTGATTTAGGTGGTGCCACTGCCCAAGGAAGTTGGAATGTGAGGGAAATGTGTTTGGGGGCAGCAACCAGACTTTCAGACTTCTGGCCTTCAAGACCGTGAGAGAATACATTTCTGTTAAGTACACTGCCGTCTGTTCTGGAGCCCTAGCAAGCTAACACAGCGGTCAGCTCACGCCAGGCCAGCATAACTGGAACAAACTTTATTAGGTCCTTTACGGCCAAGGGAACATTTTTCTGGTCTCAGTAATGGTAACTTTATTTTGATAGGACTGCCATCTTCAAAATTGTCTTAGGGATGTATATTCATTCTATGTTCTAAAAAGATTAATCACACACACGCGTGCATATCTATATCCATCCACTAAGTTGTATTTCATTTTTAAAAAGTTGTTCAGTTTTATTTTCAGAATTGAATTAAATAATTCAAAAATTTCCACAAAAAGATGACCCCTGTTTACATTTTTATCATTTTAGCAGCTCTGGGGCAATGTTACTGTCCCCTCTTGAGTGCCACCCAATCCCCAGCAGGCACCGTGTGCTGTCGTAAATGTCTGATTGCCAGCCCTTGATGGAGAAGAAAATTGTGCTCTGGCAGCTTCCCTGGTGGCTCAGACGGTAAAGAATCTGCCTGCACTGTGCGAGGTCCAGATTTGATCCCTGGGTTGGGAAGATCACCTGGAGAAAGGAAAGGCTACCCGCTTCAGTGTTCTTGCCTGGAGAAAACCCCAGGGACAGAGGAGCCTGGTGGGCTACAGACCGTGAGGTCGCAAAGAGTCGGACACGACTGAGTGAGTAACACTTTCACTTTCAGTGCCAACGAGGCACCATGCTGCCTGAAGGCAATTTGAGGAAGAGGAATCATCCCCTACGGGTGAGGATTAAGACTTAAATTCAGACCTATTGGAGATCACACATCCTGAACCAGAGAATTCATCTCGCCATCTTGGTTTCTGCTACCCAAAAGGAAGTAAGCATTTGATGACTTTCATAAAGACTCACTGAACGTGATAACTTGAGCCTCAAAGTTGATTTTATTTTAGGCTTAATGTTCAGGCTTCAGGATTAATTTTTAACCAATTAGTCTGCTTTTCATGGTCACGAGGCTGTTTTTCACCGGCTCACTGGAACAGCCTCGGCATTGTACACTGAATAGAATTCAGTCCTACCTTTCACACTTTCTATCCCAGCAATGTTTTGGTTTCGGTTTTTAGTTTAGTTTTGTGTTTTCTGGCTGTAACTGATCTGAGTAAGGAGAGTCCAAAGGAGACTTTCAAACCAATTTTTTAAGAGTTTATATGATCCCTGGGAAATATATATCATGTTCCTTTAAGTGGGAAAAGCAGAACACAAAATCAGCTTATGATTCTAAGCAATCACATTTTAAGAATCAGCTTTTTGAAGTGGGAAAATTGCAAATCTTATTTATAAAATCGTGTTTTAAGATAGCAAGAGAGAACTTCTGGCAGCTTTGCAGTTGAGAATTTTATGCGTCCTGAATTAACGAGAGACTACTACCTGCCATAGGTCAGTTGACAAGGCAGAATAAAAAGCACAGTCTTTAAAAACAAAGGCCTTCCTTTTCTGTAGAAAGTGTGTTTGGCACAAGATACAGATACAGACTCATCACATATATATTAAAAATGAATAATCCTGAGTACAGAAAGTGAACTGAAAAGAAACATACAAAATGTCAACAGGCTTGTTTTTAATGGCATTAGGAAGTGAAGTGATTGATCCTTTTTTTTTTTACTCAATAGAAATACATCATTCTATTACGATGGCAAAATGTAATAAAATTAATTGTTGAAATGATCAAAGAGGAACCCTGGTGCCATGGAACATGTCTACAGACAGCTGGGAAACAATCACGGTTGACAGAACCTGCTGTTACCCTGTTACCAAGGGTGAAGAGTGGCCCAATTTGGTTGAAAAATGCTCACACCTAAACCAAAAGGCAGGCCAGCAGCAGCAGGCTCGCCAGGTGAAGCCCAGCCCCCCCACCCCTTGCCAATGGCCTGAGACCAGCCCTCGCCATGCTCAAGTGTCATGGCACCCAAATGGGCACCATTTTTGTAGTGTCAAGCTCCTTTAGTCTTTCATCCCAGGCTGCTTTGATGTGTTCAAATGAAGCACTGAGAATTTTTAGAGCAGAGAAAGCAATGAAGAGCCTGGCTCCCCAATCTGTCCATCTGGATAGAAACACTTTGAATCCAGAGAACTTCTGGCACCTTCACAGTTGAGGACTGTGTGTGCCCTGGAATTAGCAAGAGAGACTAAACTACTTATCACAGGATATTTGGCCTGGTAGGACGAAAAAGACTGTCTTAAATAGGAAAAAAAAAATGCCTTCCTGTAATGTGGGAAGTAAGCTTTGCAGAGGATATCCCTATAGGGAAAAAAAAAAAAAAAGAAATTAACCCTGAGGATATTAAAGAGGTGGCTAAGGAGGATATTCATTCATTCATTCATTCATCACTCATTCATCCATCACTCATTCATTCACACAACCAGCCACTAACACCAGCTCTGTGCACACGTCCTTAAAACAGTGCTTCTCAGGGTGTGGGCCCAGAAATAGCAGCATTACCCGAGAATTTGTTAGAAATGCAAGTTCTCAGATCATCCACCAAAGTACTGAATCATAGTCTCCAGAGGTGGGAGCCAGAAGTCTATGGGGGAATTTTCTTTCTTTCTGTAATTTTTATCTTTTTTTTTTTTTTTTGGCAATGCAACTCAGCATATTGGATCTTAGTTTCCTAACCAGGGATCGAACATGTTCCCCCTACATTGAAAGTGCGAAGTCTTAATCACTGGACTGCTAGGGAAGTCCCAATCTGTGCTTTAACAAGCCCTCTACCTGGTTCCTGTGGCTCCTAGAGTTTGAGGACCACTGGACTTGTGTATTGACTATGTTATAGGGGAATGGGGAGGAATTACTGGCAGCATTTTGAGTAAAAGAACCAAGAACAGTATGTGGAAGGCGTTCAATGTTCTAGGGAAGTCCAGCGAGTGAGGCAGCCCCTTACCCCACGGGCAGGATTTTCCAGAAGCTTTTACTTGCACCAAATGTCCAATTCTGTGGCAGCCTCAGTGTCTATTTCTGTAAGATTTAGCCATATTACTCTCTTAGGATATCCGACAATATTGGACCCTCTCAGTCCAACATGGTGGTGGTTTAAAGTTGTTTCCATTGGCTTCTAGAATGAACTCAATGGAAAGGACTCAAATTAAACATATCTCTACCCGCTCTTGCTGATGATCTTTGATCAGAACGTCTTCGTGCTCTTAGGACACAGCTATAGTCCAGAACTCGTGGCCCACCTAAGCTTGCCAAAAGGCATTCTGGAAACTCTAAATAACAGTGGAAGATGCCACCCAATAGGTATTAATAGCTCACTTAGAACCAAGGCTTCCCATGTACAAGGACATCAACTTGTTTCTTTTAGCAAGTTCCCTTCTTTATTCCTCACAGCATTATCCTTAGCTGATAAAGTAATTATACAAATGAGCATTCCTATCAGATTTAGGAGGCCTGGGCACAGTTGTGTGGGCAGAGGCTCTGCCCATGGCATGAGCCACATCCAGGATTTCCCTGGTCAAAGGGCTTCTTCTGCTGCCGAGTATGCAGTGTCTCATGTTATCTGCTTCTCTGATTCATGTCCCAGGGATGCAGCTGAGGGGTTAATGCAACTCTGCAGCGACAGCTGTCTGCTCACTCCCTTGCCTCCTGCTGAAGCCTCAGTCACTCAGTTGAGTCCGACTCTTTGCAACCCCATGGATTGCAGCACACCAGGCTTCCCTGTCCTTCACTATTTCCCAGAATTTGTTCATCTCATGTCCATTGAGTCAATGATGCCATCCAACCATCTCATCCTCTGTCACCCTCTTCTCATCCTGCCCTCAATCTTTCCCACCATCAGGGTCTTTTCCAATGAGTCAGCTCTTCCCATGAGGTGGCCAAATTATTGGAGTTTCAGCTTCAGCATCAGTCCTTCCAGTGAATATTCAGAGCTGATTTCCTTTAGGATTGACTGGTTTGATCTTGCAGTCCAAAGGACTCTCATGAGTCTTCTCCATCACCATAGTTCAAAAGCATCAATTCTTCAGCACTCAGCTTTCTTTATAGTCCAACTCTCACATCCATACATGACCACTGGAGAAACCATAGCTTTGACTGTATGGATCTTTGTCCACAAAGTGATGTCTCTGTTCTTTAATATGCTATCTTTTAATTTCATTAATGGCTTAATTTTGGATCCCATCCAAATAGCCATGCTTTGGAGAGAATCACCCAGCTGAGGTTGCATTCATTGTCTCTACAGTGGACATCCTCCTCCTAGGTCTGAACTGGAGGACTGGGCTTACGTTTCCAATGACTAATGCACATCTTTATTTAAATTCCATCACAAAAGAACCTAAGACCTGCAACCAGTCACAGCAGTTGAAAATAATGTAATTATCACCATGTATCGAGTACTTACAAAGTGCTAAGATTTATACTAATATTTCCTGATAGAACCTCGAAACAACTCTCTGCAGAAGATTTTATTATCCTATTTTGCAGCTGTAGAAACTGAAGCTCAGAGAAGTTAAGTCATTTGTTCAGGGTGATATAGCAAGAAAGCTGCAGGACTAGGATTTGAATTCAGGTCCATCTGATTTTCTCATGCTCTGGTGCCTCTCTGATATGCCAAGAGCAAAGGGATAGGGCTGTGACCACCATTTGATTAAAGAATACACGATTCTCTCTTCTATAAATGGGTCCTGGCCAGGGCTCAGACAAAGCAGTCTAAGCTAATGAGATTTCTTATCAGCCTAAGAGTCACTGAAGGAGAATTCATCCATAAATGATAGATTCCAGAGCAGGCAAATACATTTCGTCTCACTAATTCTGAATACTGATTAATGGGTGCCTGAACTGCTGTGTTGAGAAAGATTCCGAAGCCTCATGGAGCCCCAGAGCAAGGAAAGCTGTGATACGTGGAGGATACCTGGCCTCGAGAGAGAATTTGCTGCAATATCCTTCCTATAAGTGGTGTATCCTGGCAGCCAGTCTTTTTTATTTTTTGCCGCACGGTGAGACATGCGGAACCTTCCCTGACCAGGGATTGACCCTACGCCCCCTGCAGTGAGCACAGTGTCTTAACCACCGGACCACCGAGGAAGTCCCAGGAGTCTTATTTTCCCCAGGAGTCTTAGAATGTAGGCTCAGGTCTTGAATTTAGATCATATGCTAAGTCAACAATTGCCATAGAAAATTAGGTATTAATTTGATGAGCTTAATAAATGCAGTGCTGTTCACCAGTTCTGTGTGATGTGGGAACTACGTTTCACACCGTAGATCAGATTGGAATGAACGGTACAGGCATGCCTCGTTTTAAGGAAACTTGACTTTGAAAACCGAAACTCATAAAATAACAAGATGCTTTCAAAAAGCAGCATCTCACGGCCACCCCATATGTATCCAAAACTTGCAAAAGGTTATTTATAGTCTTTGTGACAAAAGAGGGCAAGAAGCATAACTATTGGGAGTCATTATAGAAAAGCAGTCAGGTAGGAGGATTTATAAAACTGACGCTGGAGTATTCGACCAGAGACGCGAGGATTCAATGTATCAAAATTTAACTGAGATGACTTTTCAAGATCAGATTTATCAAAGAAAGGCTTAGCTATTGAGAATCTTTTTTGTTGTTGTTATTTATTTATTTATTCAAGGAGATCACACCAGTCAATCCTAAAGGAAATAATCCCTGAATACTCATTGGAAAAACTGATGGTGAAGCTAAATAATTTGGCCACCTGATGGGATGAGCTGACTCATTGGAAAAGTCCCTGATGCTGGGTAAGATTGAAGGCAAAGGGAGAAAGAGACAGCAGAGGCCGAGATGGTTTGATAGCATCACTGACTTAACAGACATGAATTTGAGCAAACTCCAGGAACCAGTGAAGGACAGGAAAGCCTAGTGTGCTGCAATCCATGGGGTCACCAAGAGGTGTACACTGAACAACACATTTTTAAAGTCTTTACTGAATCTGTTACAATATTGCTTCTGTTTTATATGTCTTGGTATTTTGGCCCCCTAGGCACATGGATTTTTAGTTCCCCAACCAGGGATCAAACCCACACCCCCTGCATTGGAAGGCAAAGTCTTAACCACTGGACCACCAGGGAAGTTTCCTGATATTCTTAAGAAGAAAAACATCAGTGGAGGAGGAAAGATCTTTATACCCAGTCCTTATAGTCTGTTCCACGAGGTGATTTCACATTTGTTCCGATGGCATAGTGCTGTGTCTTCACTGGAATCTGGTATCTTCAGGAAGCTTTGACACACTCGGAGCAACCTGCCTCTGGAATCAAATCATCACCCCAAGGGACCTTGGAACCAAGGGAGACCCAGGGTGGAAGGTTTTTCAAAGACGACCAGCACCTCCTAGACCCACATGGAGCCATTGCCTGAGACAGGCTCTTGGAGACCAGACTAGAATTTGACGCCACCTATGCTGGAACTAACAAGAGTTTGGTGTGACTCTGCTCAGAAGTCTGAAAGAATTGCTTGATTTTCTGTTTCCGTTTCTCCTAAAACTATGCAAGAGTCACTGTTTTCTGATTAAAGCACAATTTCATATTGGGAACATCTTGTACGATCACAATAATATCGGGGGACTGTTTATATTAAATGAGCTTTCAAAGAACATCTGCAATGTACTTTACCACCAGAAGAAGAGGTGACCAAATGGCACGCAATCAAAGTTTGAAAGCCTGCAAAACTCATTTGACATTTCATTATCACTGGCATTGACTTCACAGAAGCAGTTGTCTTCTGGGCTGTGGGATGAATCACCTGCATGAAGCCAGTGGGCCACTGAAGTAACCCTGTGAGTCAGCCCCACACAGGGCCAGGCAAGTTCCACCGAGCAAGTAGATCCTGTTGGCTGGGAAGGATGGAAAGCAGAGATCACCTCTAGCTATACAGCAGCCCCCGTTTCTCCGACTCACTGGGAAGAAGAAACTTACAGGAAGTATATGTTGTTCAGTCACTCAGTCTTGCCTGACTCTGTGCAACCCCATGAACTGCAGCACACCAGGCTTCCCTGTCCTTCACTATCTCCCGGAGCTCACTCAGACTCACATCCATCAAGTCGGTGATGTCATCCAACCATCTCACCCTCTGTCACCCCCTTCTCTTCCTGCTCTCAATCTTTCCCAGCATCAGGGTCTTTTCCAATGAGTCGGCCCTTCGCATCAGGTGGCCAAATTATTGGAGCTTCATCTTGAGCATCAGTCCTTCCAATGAATATTCAGGGTTAATTTCCTTCAGGACTGACTGGTTTGATCTCCTTGCAGTCCAAGGGACTCTGATGATCACAAAAACTTGTACCTTGACAAAGGGTTTTCTAGGATTCACAGTCAGAAATACTACATTTGACATCATGACCGAAGACACATATCCACAAAAATATGACTGAAATAAAAGACTCATGAAACAATAGTTAGCCTTACTCTATAGAATACATTCTCATGTGTTCTACTTGATTTTATATTTTCAAAAATGCTGAAAGTCTGTTTGGAACATCAAAGAACGTTCTCTGATGATAGAAATGGGCTCTGTCTCTCTGTCTAAAAGGGACCATGAGCCACACAGGGTTATTGAGTGTTTGAAATGTGCTGGTGCGACTGAAGAACTCAATTTAAAATTTTGATTGAAGTTAAATTTAAATAACCATGAGGACAACCTGTGTCCAATGGCTATCATACTGGATAGTTCAACTTGGAAAACTGCTCGGTAGCATTTACTAGAAATAAACATGTCCCAACCCTCCTGCTGCTGCTGCTGCTAAGTCGCTTCAGTCGTGTCCAACTCTTTGCAACCACATAGATGGCAGCCCACCAGGCTCCCGTGTCCCTGGGATCCTCCAGGCAAGAACACTGGGACCCAGCAATTCCAGTCGTAGGTGAAGAACTGACCACTGGAAAAGACCTTGATGCTGGGAAAGACTGAAGGCAGGAGGAGAAGGGGACAACCGAGGATGAGATGGCTGGATGGCATCACTGACTTGATGGACATGAGTTTGGGTAAACTCTGGGAGTTGGTAATGGACAGGGAAGCCTGGCGTGCTGCGATACATGGGGTCACAAAGAGTCGGACACGACTGAGCGACTGAACTAAACTGAGGGAAGTAGGTGGGTANCGAGGATGAGATGGCTGGATGGCATCACTGACTTGATGGACATGAGTTTGGGTAAACTCTGGGAGTTGGTAATGGACAGGGAAGCCTGGCGTGCTGCGATACATGGGGTCACAAAGAGTCGGACACGACTGAGCGACTGAACTAAACTGAGGGAAGTAGGTGGGTATTTACTGGGATGTCATAGGCGGGCACTTCCTGGGTTGCTGCGGATGTTCTATACCTTGATTTGGGCTTTGGTTGGTTGTATGTATTGTATGTATAAACGTGTGCTAGGCCACTCCAGTCGTGTCCGACGCTGCAACCCTGTGGACCATCGCCCACCAGGCTCCTCTGGCCACGGGATTCTCCAGGCAAGAATACTGGAGGGGGTTGCTGTGCCCTCCTCCAGGGGATCTTCCCCACCCAGGGATCGAACCCACGTCTCCTGCGGCTCTTGCATTGCAGGGGGATTCTTTACTGCTGAGCCATCAGGGATGCCCTGTTATGCAGATATAGATAGACAGATAGATACTACACACACATGTATAGAAACATATATACACTTCTGAGCTGTATAGTACATTTAAGATTTATGTACTTTGTTGTACACATTATGCTTCAATTAAGGAGTTTTAAAGGATGCTGGTTCTCAGTCCCTAGTTGATCTTAGGATTCTCTGCTGGGTTGGGAGCTGCCATCTGAAGAACAGTGCTGACACAGATGTACCTNCTGGATGGCATCACTGACTCGATGGACGTGAGTCTGAGTGAACTCTGGGAGATGGTGATGGACAGGGAGGCCTGGCGTGCTGCGATTCATGGGGTCGCAAAGAGTCGTACACGACTGAGCGACTGAACTGAACTGATAATCTCCATTGTTCAGCTTTCTGCTACCCCCAAAGAAGCAGACCATGTAAATAAAAACAGTGAGTGCCATATAGAAACATTGCTTCTAGAAAAGCTTCTTGGCTTCAGTCCTTGCAGCAAAACTGTGATCCCCAACGTCCTCCACTTTGGAAGTCAGGGGCTACCCCTGATAGACCCAATATTATGATTCTACTTCTTGAAACTATTACAGCCAACTTTACTATTTAATAGGGAACTAGACAATGAGCAGACACGGGAGCCCACCTGAATCACCAAATACCACCTGCATAAACACCACTTGCCTGAGCCTCCATTGGCATCACTTCCAGTAGAAATACAGTCATTTGAGCCTCTGTCTTGGACTCTGAAGCAACAGCTTATGACAGGCATGTAACTGTAAACCAGCTTCCTTGAAGATAGCAGTACCTTGAAATGCAAGGTTGGCCTTGGTAAACAGGGAGGAAGTGACCTCACGGTGACCTTTCTTCTTTCGGCCAGTATCTTAAGTTTCCTAACTAGAGATGGAACCTGTACAGGTAGAGTGGAAGCGAAATTCTGAACACCAGGGAAGTTACTCGGTGGTCTCTTATCTTTTCTTTTCGCATCCTTATCTTGCCAGCCTCTTCCTTCTCTTCCTCTCTTTCATCCCACTGTGGTTTACAACAGTAGACCCCTGGCAGGAAACAAGTTTTAAAAAAAGCTATGAACACATCTTAAATTACCCACGATAAAAATTTAAAAAATAAAAAACCACTTTCTTAACTCCTCCATTCTCTCATTTTCTCCTGAAGAAACATCCCCTGGATTACAAAACTAGCAATTCCAAGTTGCGTAAAATAAAGCCATTGTTTTATGCAAGTAACATTCCTAGATATTGGAGAATGGTAACTCAGGCAAAACTAGGGACTAAAATTAGAAAGGATGAAGGAGAAGTGGGTTCAGTGAGGATAGGGCTGAAAGAAAGCCTGAATAACGACGATAAAGCAAGCTAAGGAGGCAGTAACTCAGGTTGGAGCGGAACAGAGGGCCCTAAGAGGAAGGTAACCAGGAAAAGGCGAAATACAAACATATAACGATCAGGTGAAGCACTGGGAGAAAGAGAGCCTGGTGTATTATGCAGGGAAGAGATTAAGGGCTGTTTGAAACATCAGCAACAACATAACACTGTACTATTGATTTAAAGAAACTACAGGTATGGTGTATGTCTTGGCTCTGAAGTGTATGACATTTGTAGAATTATGACATATTTGTAGAATTGTGACCTTTTCAAGTATATTGAGAAGGTGAAATAGGAGAAGTCAATGTAATTTTCACCTGTCAAGGAAGAAACCTTTAGGCAAGATCTAATATTGAATAGGGCTTTCCTTGTGGCTCAGCTGGTAAAGAATCTGCCTGCAATTCAGGAGACCTGGGTTCGATCCCTGGGTTGGGAAGATCCCCTGGAGAAGGGAAAGGCTACCCACTCCAGTACTCTGGCCTGGAGAATTTCATGGACTGTATAGTCCATGGGGTCACAAAGAGTCAGACGCAACTGAGGGACTTTCACGTAGGGTTTCCCTGGTGACTCAGATGATAAAGAATCCACTTGCAAGGTGGGAGACCTGAGTTCTATCCCTGGGTTGTAAAGATCCCCTGGAGAAGGGAATGGTGACTCACTGCAGTATTCTGGCCTGGAGAAGTTCATGGACAGAGGAGCCTGGCAGGCTACAGTCCATGGCGTCGCAGAGTCAGACATGACTAAGTGACTTTCACTTTCAAAACATTGAATAAATGTGAATATTAAAAATAATGTCCCATGTGCACACTGCTATATTTAAAATGGATAACCACAAGGAACTACTGTATAGCACATGGAACTCTGTTCAGTGTTATGTGGCAGCCTGAAGAGGAGGGGAGTTCGAGGGAGAATGGGTACACGTATATGTGTGGCGGACCCCTTTCTCTGTTCACCGAAAACTATCACGACGTTGTGAATTGGCGATACCCCAATATAAAATAAGAAGTTCAAAAAAATCATGTCCTTTCCTATATATCAATAACCGTTACTGTTTCAGGCCCTTACCTCCAAGCTCAACAGGTTGGAGAGCCAAGCCTCCGACACAGAGCTGAGAGCCAGAAGCACACGTGTGGTCAGACTCCGGCTCTCCCAGGCACCGCAGGGGAGCGTGAGTCACCTGGTGACACACCTGTCACGACGAACAGCTAGGTCTTGTCGGAGGAGACAAGACAGGATGCATACAGCGATGAGAAAACAACGTCAACCCAAGGTAACGAACACGGCTGCCATGCTATAAATCAGTCTTTGAAATAACATCGACGCCTAAAAATAGAGCTCAGGTGAGTAAGGAAGTAGGCGGGTAGAGAGGTCTAAGAACTGGAAAGGCCCAGCATGGGCACTGTGAGTCACACCAACTTCAGAGAGAGTTTGCAGAACTGCCAATGGTGATTGTTTTGGCCAGGGCTTAATCCCATTAAGGTCTTTTGTGAAATTTCGGTTTTGAGACATTCAGCACCGGTGGGGAGGCAAAGGGCTTCCCAGGAGGCCCTAGTGGTAAAGAACCCACCTGCCAATGCAGGAGAGGTAAAGAGACGCAGGTTCGATCCCTGGGTTGGGAAGATTCCCTGGAGGAGGGCATGGCAACCCACTCCAGTATTCTTGCCTGGAGAATTCCTTGGATGGAGGAGCCTGGTGGGCTATAATTGGGGTTGCAAAGCATCAGACACGACTGAAGTGACTTAGCGCACACGCAACATGAGNTCGATCCCTGGGTTGGGAAGATTCCCTGGAGGAGGGCATGGCAACCCACTCCAGTATTCTTGCCTGGAGAATTCCTTGGATGGAGGAGCCTGGTGGGCTATAATTGGGGTTGCAAAGCATCAGACACGACTGAAGTGACTTAGCGCACACGCAACATGAGAAGGAAAAGGACTCCAATGGATGCCCTTTCTCTACAGTGGGAAAGCCAGGTCCATCTCTGGGCAAGAATGACCCTGGTGACTCCCCTGTCTCCGTCTGCGAGAGAGCTTGGAGTTTTCTTCTGCAGCCAAATCCTTGGGGATGCAAGAAGAGCAAGGAAAGAGAAACCCTAGGAAGCTATTTGAGGAAATAAATGCAAGTGAAATGAGGCTTTAATCTTACTTTTAAGCCATATCACACATGTATAATGCCTAACTCTAAGCTTTTTTATAAAAGGAGCTATAATTTGGATGCACTGAAGTCAATGTTTAATTACCCATGAGTTCAACATTATGTGGCCCTTTGCAAATGTAAAATTCTTGCTATTAGGAAGAAAATCCCAGCCTAAAGTAAGAGAGACTTTGCTTCTAACTTAAAGAAAGGTTGCCTTTAAACATGGTTTAAATTGTCGGGTTCATCAATTTATGACTTTGTGTTCAATGAGATAGAAAACGCCCAGCACACTGGCTGGCCGTGGTGTGTTGTGCTTGGTAAATGTTAACTTATTATTTTTCACAAAACTGTAATTAAGCTATGATCTGAGTGTTCCACATTCTTCATTAACTCACCTTGTGCTTTTCCATTTAGATGAGCTTAAAATGCACAACAGGAACTCTTTGAAAATGTTCACAGTTTTTAAAATGATTCTGGATCCTCCCTACATTTCTCATCTCAACGTTCCATACTAGAACTAATTCTCCTTGTGTATTTTTGTAACTGTATTATCTCAGCCAGGATCTGAGATCAGCAGCTTATAATTATCTCACCAAGTCAAACAGATCTCCATTGACAGACAAGACCAGGCTGCTTCCGCGAAGCGGGGACGTTTTAGTGCAACGTATGGATGTCTGCCCGTCATTCATCCTTAAAGAAATTCCCGCCGACCCAGTTAGTGGTTTTAAGAATTGTTACCTGTCAGACTTTCTCTGGTAAGTGGTTGGCATTCTTGGCCATTTGCAGGATATCACTGGCTTTACCCAAGAGAGAGCTCTTGGTGTAAATTCAGTTCAGTTCAGTTGCTCAGTCATGTCCGACTTTGCGACCCCAGGGAGCACGCCAGGCCTCCCTGTCCATCACCAACTCTCAGAGTTCACTCAAACTCACGTCCATTGAGTCAGTGATGCCATCCAGCCATCTCATCCTCAGTCCTCCCTTTCTCCTCCTGCCCCCAATCCCTCCCAGCATCAGAGTCTTTTCTAGTGAGTCAGCTCTTCGCATGAGGTGGCCTAAGTACTGGAGTTTCAGCTTTAGCATCATTCCTTCCAAAGAACACCCAGGACTGATCTCCTTTAGAATGGACTTGTTGGATCTCCTTCCAGTCCAAGGGACTCTCAAGAGTCTTCTCCAACACCACAGTTCAAAAGTATCGATTCTTCGGCGCTTAGCTTTCTTCACAGTCCAGCTCTCACATCCATACATGACTACTGGAAAAACCATAGCCTTGACTAGACAGACCTTTGTTGGCAAAGTAATGTCTCTGCTTTTGAATATGCTATCTAGGTTGGCCATAACTTCCCTTCCAAGGAGTAAGCGTCTTTTAATTTCATGGCTGCAGTCAAGGTAGGTAAACCAAATGATTTTCAATGCAGCAGAGATTTCAAATAATCCTCTAATGGCTCCTTTGCAAAGTCAAGAATTCTTTTACAAAGCCAATAACCGCCTCCTAATGCATGGGTTTTGCAGATCTGGAAGGTAATCCTTCAGACTTTCTTAAAACAGGCAGACCCTTCTTTATCTGTTTCACTGAGCATTGGTCTTTTGTTTTAATTTTAATTTAAAGAATACAAGCATCGATTTCTCCAGTCACACTCTAGTTCTGGCAGTGCTGATGATCAGTGTGTAAGGGGTCACTTGGTGTCAATGGAATGGAAACCTAAGGTACAGAAGTGGTCTGAAGTCACTGTGCCACAGAGCAGGGTGGTCAAGATCCTTGCACAGAGGGCAGCAGTAGAGATGCAGCCAGAAAGAGTGGACCTGTAGACACCGAGGGGAAGGTGACGTGATGGTGGGATGAACTGGGAGAGTGGCGCTGACACATAAACGCTACGGTGTGTAAAATAGATAGCTTAATGGGGCGCTGCTGTATGGCACAGGGCGCTCAGCTCAGTGCTCTGTGATGACCTAGAGGGCTGGGATGGGAGTGGGGAGTGGGAAGCAGGTTCAAGAGGGAGGGGGCACATGTATACACATAGCTGATCACTTCATTGTACAGCAGAAACTAACACAACATTGTAACGCAATTATCCTTCAATTAAAAAAAAAAGATCCTTGCACAGCTGAAGTTTGAATATCTCTGATTTTCTTTTAAAATTTACCAGGCCATTTGGAAGATTACATCCTACAAACAAACAAACAAAGAAAACCCTGATATTCCACAAAGCTGAAAAAGTAGGAATGTACTTACAACTGATTCTATTCACAGAGTGTTAGTTATACAAGAGTGGGTTAATCTAGCACAAAGAGACTTGAGGGCAGAGCACAGGAATCTGTAAACTGATGGTGTAAAACAAAACCACGGAGATGGGAAAGGTCAAAATTAGTTGATGAAGTATGTTTTTCTAACCAGGAGAACAGAAAACTAAAAATAAGACCTCCTTTCTGTCAAAAAGGACTGGACCGTGTCCTTTATAGTTCTCCTTTGTACCCCTTACTCACATGCTAGTCTTTTATTGCACCATCCAGTCCTCCAGGGAGAAAAAGAATCTTGCTTTGTCCCTGCCAGGCCTTCAGAGCAAATGTAGCCCTTTATATCAGAGCTCTTTCACCTTCACAAAATGCTGATACAGTTTCTACAAATCTGAGGAAATCACACGGTGGGAGTGGGAGCAGGTTTTGCAGAAGAAGAATTTTCCTTTCTGTCACTAAGACAGGATAAATTTAGTCATGTTCCCTGGGATGAAGATTGCTGTGTTGGTGGCCTAGACCCTTCATGCTTTGATGATTTCTTTCTGGAACTTTCTCCCAGCAACACAGAGCGGGGGAAATCTAACCCACCTGAAGGTTCTGTCTCTCCAGCTATCTACATTTTCCTCAAGAGTTTTAGCTGAATGTGGTTCAAGGTAATGCATTTTCAAAAGAAAACTTCTAATTCTGGCTGCTCAGCTCCACCAACCTCTATGAACTTCCTTTTCAGGTTCTCAAAATCCTCAACGTGTTTTACTACTTCAAATTGAATGAGAGGGCATTTGGGGAGATCAATCAGAGATAATAGGAGAGTTCTGAGCTTTTATAATTTAGAAGAATGCCGTGTTCAGAAATGGAGAACAAGAGCTCTATTATGAGCATTTAATTATTTCTATGAATACATTACAAACTCCTCCATCACTAGAATGTAATAACTAAAAACTGCCTTAGAATGACATTTAAATGAATTTCATTCCATGAAAATGAGACTTTAAAATCAGCCAGGCAAACAATGACATTTTTTTTTTTTCCTGTTGGCTCCTCAAAACTATTGCTCCATCAAAACACCAAAAGAATGTTGTTCCTGTCATGTAAGACGTGATGGTAACATAACTTTCATTCCAGTTCCAAGACCCTAGTTATGTAATATTCTAGGGCAACTCCAATTACTTCAAGGATATTGTGAAATCTCTTCAAAAAGAAATAAAAAACTAATTGTTCAGGCATCAAATTAAAAGATACTTGCTCCTTGGAAGAAAAGCTATGACCAACCTAGACAGCATATTAAAAAGCAAAGACATTACTTTGCCAACAAAGGCCCATCTAGTCAAAACTAGAGTTTTTCCAATGGTCATGTATGGATTTGAGAGTTGGACTATAAAGAAAGCTGAGCACCAAAAAGTTGATGCTTTTGAACTGTGTTGTTGGAGAAGACTCTTGAGAGTCCCTTGGACAGCAAGGAGATTCAACCAGTCCATCCTAAAGGAAATCAGTCCTGAATATTCATTGGAAGGACTGATAATGATGCTGAAACCCCAATCTTTTGGCCACCTGATACAAAGAACTGACCGATTTGAAAAGACCCTGATGCTGGGAAAGATTGATGGCAGGAGAAGAGGATGACAGAGGGTGAGATGGTTGGATGACACCACTGACTCAATGGACATGAGTTTGAGTAAACTCCAAGAGGTGGTAATGGGCAGGGAAGCTTGGCATGCTGCAGTCCATGTGGTCACAAGGAGTCGGACACGACTGAGTGACTGAACTGAACTGAAATGAAGTTTAATACAGTTCAACTTTGAAAGGGTAGATAGCTGGCATTAGGAATTTTGGAGGCAGAAACATGGATCACCAACTATATGAGTATATTTGTTCCACTATGTACATGATCAAAACATATATTCTCATGCTAACTTGTGTTTGACTCTGCAACTCCATGCACTGTAGCCCGCCAGGCTCCTCTGTCCATGGGATTCTCCAGGCAAGAACACTGAAGAGTGTTGCCATTTCTTCTCCAGAGGATCTTCCCAAACCATGGTTGAACCTGTGTCTCCTGAATCGCAGGCGGATTCTTTACTACTGAACCACCAGGGAAGACCAATCAAAATATAAATTTTACCAGCTGCCAAGAACCCAAACACCTGGGTCTAAAGGATGATGGATTCATTAGGCTATAAATATCAAAAAGGAAGAAAGTAAATGCACATTTAAAATGCATCGAACTCTGAGTGTGTAAGAGTTGATGATGGGGACTTCCCAAGGATTAAGGCTGCCTTCAGTGCAGGAAGTGTAGGCTCAGGCCCTGGTTGGGAAACTAGGGTACCATATGACTAACAGCCATGAAGCCAAAAACAGAAACAATACTGTAACAAACTCAATAAAACCTTTAAAAATGGTCCACATTAAAAAGAAAATATTTTGAGAAGAAGCTCATGATACATTTTAAGTACTTTTAATTTTCATTCTTAATTATAACTAGATCTTAGACAATTGTTTCTTAGGAACTTCCCAAGATGCTAGGGTTAGCAAGACAGATGATGTAAAAGTCATAATCAAGGGCCTGTTCCACCTGAGGTAAAAATAATAAACGTAAATATATATACATTGTTATATGATCTTATGATGGGGTGATCAGCAGTCATTCACTATGACGTTTACAAAGAGTAGTAACGTGTTTATGGTAGTGAAAAAATGAGCAAGATTTGAAATTTTATGTTTACATTGAGTGCAAATACTTACAAGAAATGTAGAAAACAAGACCAATAGGGTGTAGTAGGAGAAGATTTGGGGTCAGGGTTATGAGAGGAGTTTATTTTTCTGGTTTTATGTCCCTTCACATTTTTCTAATGAAGATGTGCTGCATTTTGTTTGTGATTCTTGACAGCTTTTGAAAAGGCAAATTTACTTCTAAATTTGCCTTTTCTGAACTCAGTCATTCTTAATTAATCTTTTTGTTATTTTTGCAAAGAAGCCTTTTAGGTATTGATGCTGATTAGGTGTTGATTTTAGGTATTGATACAAATAGATATCCCAAAGGACCATCATAGTAATGACCTAGTTTCATGTGTGGACCAGAAGGCTAACCAGGCAAGGTCCATGTAGAAGCAGTACATGGGTACAGTGAATATCTGTTGGACAGTTCTCATGATTACGGTTATCTTGTAATGTGTAAACAAAAGGGACTCCTTTTATTCTTCCAGGAAATACCAGATGGCTTAGAGTCTAGTGAACAACAGTTTAAAGGGGAAAAAGGCAGAAACCAGAGGATAGTTACAGAAGAGAGACTGGGCATTCTTTTCAATCGAAGCTGAGCATCAGAAAAGACTTCTTCTTTTTTTTTTAATTAGAGAAGTTTAACTGGGAGATCTGCCAGAACTGGGACTGGAATCCAGGGCCCTGGCAGAAACATGGCTGCCGTATTCAGGAAGAACACTGTGCCCAAGTGCTGGGTGGGCAAAGCTGGGTGGGACGTTGCCAGAGGTGGATAGATATCAGGATGGCTAGATGAACACCGACCTGACTTCTGGGGCTGGATAGAGCTCTCCCAACATGGGATCTGAGTCACCTGAACCAAGTGAGGCCTCTACCTACCTGTCAGAGAACAGACGGCACCCTTGTCAATTACCATCTGGAGGAAGGTGGGTTCCACCACTCCACTCGCAATGACTGGCCGGCATTTGTGTCGTTAGTATGATCATGACCTCTCTGGAGAAAAGTACAGGGAGGATGATGGACTTTGGGCCAAGGGCAAAGAGAAGAATTTCAGGCCCTTCAGGGAGTAAACACAGGGGCACAGAGATCCACAGGCAGCCGCAGAAGCAGCACTGATTAACTTGGCATTCCTTAGTGCTGCTGCTGTCATTCTTTACAAACATTCGTGTTTCTACATATAAATTTGTCTGTGCAGAGTTATCACTATCTCTTTTGTAACCCTTTCCCTAATGTGACTGATTGCCAGTGACACTGAAGGGGTCAGTTTGGCTGTCGACTGTACTTTAAAACACACCCAGAATCAAAGCCTCATGCCTCCTCTGCTCCCTCCCGTCTAGATAGTTCAAGCCGTCATCTTTTCTAACCTAGACTATAGGAAAGCTCTCCAAATGGGTTGCCCTGCTTCTCTTCATGCCCCTCTGTAATTCATCCTCCATGTGTTAGCCCGAGTAATTTATATAAAGCCTGAGTCAAATGTGAACACCATCCTGACTGACAGCAAGCCATGCTCTTTGCCAGGCACCCTGAACCTGTACCAACCACTTCTATCCAGCTCTAACTTCATCCTTAGCCCTCGCTCCCACACAGATCAAGTTCAGGCTACACCAACTTCTCCGTTTCTTGTCCTCCTCTCAGTCTTGGTCCCTTGCTTGGAAAGTCTTATTTTCTCTTTTTCTGGGGTGGGGGGTGGGGAGGGGAGCGTCCCAGGTGGCGCTAGTGGCAAAGAATCCACCTGCCAATGTAGGAGATGTGTGTTCAATCCCTGGGTAAGGAAGACCCCCTGAAGGAGGGCATGGCAATCTACTCCAGTACTCTAATCTGGAGAATCTTCATGGACAGAGGAACCTGGTGGACTACAGTTTATAAGGTCGCAAAGAGTCAGACATGACTGAAGCAACTTGGCACTTTTTTGTAAGCTTTTTTTAAAAAATCACAGTTCAATTCAGTCACTCAGTCATGTCCGACCCATGGACTGCAGTACACCAGGCCTCCCTGTCTATCACCAACTCCTGGAGTTCACTCAAACTCATGTCCATTGAGTCAATAATGCCATCTAACCGTTTCATCCTCTGTTGTCCTCTTCTCCTCCCGCCTTCAATCTTTCCGAGCCTCAGGGTTTTTAAAATAAGTCAGTTCTTCGCATCAGGTGGCCAAAGGATTGGAGTTTCAGCATCATTATAAGTCCTGCCAATGAATATTCAGGACTGATTTCCTTTAGGATGGACTGGTTGGATCTCCTTGCAGTCCAAGGGACTCTCAAGAGTCTTCTCCAACACCACAGTTCAAAAGCATCAATTCTTCAGCACTCAGCTTTCTTCACAGTCCAACTCTCACATCCATACATGACTACTGGAAAAACCATAGCTTTGATTAGACGGACTTTTGTAGACAAAGTAATGTCTCTGCTTTTTAATATGCTCTCTAGGTTGGTCATAGCTTTTCTTCCAAGGAGTAAGCATCTTTTAATTTCATGGCTGCAGTCACCATCTGCAGTGATTTAGGAGCCCCCAAAATTAAGTCAGCCACTGTTTCCACTGTTTTCTGTTTTCCCACCTATTTGCCATGAAGTGATGAGACCAGATGCCGTGATCTTAGTTTTCTGAATGTTGAGTTTTAAGCCAACTTTTTCACTCTCCTCTTTCACCTTCATCAAGAGACTCTTTAGCTCTTCTTCACTTTCTGCCATAAGGGTGGTGTCATCTGCATATCTGAGGTTATTGATATTTCTCCCCAAAATCTTGATTCCAGCTTGTGCTTCCTCTAGCCCAGTGTTTCTCATGATGTACTCTGCATATAATTTAAATAAGCAAGGTGACAATAAACAGCCTTGACGTACTCCTTTTCCTATTTGGAACCAATCTGTTATACCATGTCCAGTTCTAACTGTTGCTTCTTGACCTGCATACAGATTTCTCAAGAGGCAGGTCACATGGTCTGATATTCCTATCTCTTTAAGAATTTTCCACAGTTTATTGTGATCCACATAGTCAAAGTCTTTGGCATAGTTAATAAAGCAGAAATAGATGTTTTTCTGGAACTCTCTTGCTTTTTCAGTGATCCAGTGGATGTTGGCAATTTGATCTCTGGTTCCTCTGCCTTTTCTAAAACCAGCTTGAACATCTGGAAGTTCATGGTTCATGTACTTTGAAGCCCGGCTTGGAGAATTGTGAACATTACTTCACTAGTATGTGAGATGAGTGCAATTGTGCGGTAGTTTGATCATTCTTTGGCATTGCCTTCCTTTGGGATGGGAATGAAAACTGACCTTTTCCAGTCCTGCGGCCACTGCTGAGTTTTCCAAATTTGCTGGCATATTGAGTGCAGCACTTTCACAGCATTATCTTTCAGGATTTGAAAGAGTTCAACTGGAATTCCATCACCTCCACTAGCTTTGTCTGTAGTGATGTTTCCTAAGGCCCACTTGACTTCACATGCCAGGATGTCTGGCTCTAGATGAGTGATCACACCATTGCAATTATCCAGGTCGTGAAGATCTTTTTTGTATAGTTTTCTTTTGTGTATTTCTTGCCACCTCTTCTTAATATCTTCTGCTTTGGTTAGGTCCGTACCATTTCTGTCCTTTCTTGTGCCCATCTTTGCATGAAATGTTCCCTTGGTATCGAATTTTCTTGAAGAAATCTCTAGTCTTTCCTATTCTATTGTTTCCCTTTAAGTCTTTGCACTGATCAAGGGGAAGGTTTTCTTATCTTTCTTTGCTATTCTTTGGAACTCTGCATTCAAATGGGTGTATCTTTCATTTTCTCCTTTGCTTTTAGCTTTTCTTCTTTTCACAGCTATTTGTAAGGCCTCCTCAGACAGCCATTTTGCTTTTTTGCTATTTCTTCTTCTTGGGGATGGTCTTGATCCCTGCCTCCTGTACAATGTCACAAGCCTTTGTCCATAGTTCTTCAGACACTCTATCGGATCTAAGCTGTTGAATCTATTTGTCACTTCCACTGTATAATCATAAGGGAGTTGATTAAGGTCATACTTGAATGGTCTACTAGTTTTCCCTAATTTCTTCAATATAAGTCTGAATTTTGCAATAAGGAGTTCATTATCTGAGCCACAGTCAGTTTTTATCACAGATATTTTTTTAAACCATAAATTTTCAAATAAAATGATCATACACAAATACTGAGTAAAATCATAACATTTTGCCAGGCAAATGGACCACCATGCCTTGTAACCGTGTCTGAGCCTGCAAGAGTACATAACGGGGTAAGGGTCGTGGAAGGGGGCGCTCACCTTGGGAAGAGCACAGCTGATTGGTCCCCAAGAGTCATCTGTGGTGATGCTTCCTGGGTAACTTTACCAAAATCCGGGTTCTGCATGTAGGTTTTCCTTCTGCTCTGATGTGGGTTTTCTTCTTGTCATCAGGACTCGGCATAAATATGCCCCCTTCTAAGCCACCTTCTCAATCCCCCAGTTGCTGATAACTCCTCTTGGAGTCTCCCTGTCCTGTCTTCGTGGGTCATTTTATTTATAGCATGCAACCTGAACGGGCTGTATCTATTTTAGTTGTGGTGGTGGTTTTTTAGAGTTACCTTAACAAGGTACCACATCCTGAGTGGTACAAGCAGCAGAAATCAATTTTAAAAAAAAGATGACATTAATTTTTCCTAGAGTTCTGGAGGCTGGAAGTCTAAAATCAAGGTGCTGGCAGGTTAGGTTTCTTCCAAGGCCACTCTCCTTGGCCTGCGGATGGCCACTGTCTTGTTGCCTGTTCACACGGTCATCCCCCTGTGCACGCACCCCTGTGTCTCTCTGTGTGCCCTGGTTTCCTCTTAGAAGATCACCAGAGCGCAATAGGGCTCCACTCGAATGGCTTCATTTTCAATTTGATTATCTTTTTAAAGCCAAGTATAGTTATATTTAACTTATATGCAGAGTACATCATCAGAAACGCTGGGCTGGAGGAAGCACAAGCTGGAATCAAGGATTTTGGGAGAAATATCAATGACCTCAGATATGCAGATGACACCACCCTTATGGCAGAAAGCAAAGAACTAAAGAGCCTCTTGATGAAAGAGGAGAGTGAAAAAGTTGGCTTAAAGCTCAACATTCAGAAAACGAAGATCATGGCATCCAGTCCCATCACTGCATGGCAAATAGATGGGGAAAGAGTGGAAACAGTGGCTGACTTAATTTTGGGGGCTCCTAAATCACTGCAGATGGTGACTGCAGCCATGAAATTAAAAGACACTTACTCCTTGGAAGAAAAGCTATGACCAATCTAGATAGCATATTGAAAAGCAGAGACATACTTTGCCAACAAAGGTCCATCTAGTCAAGGCTATGGTTTTTCCAGTGGTCATGTATGGATGTGAGAGTTGGACTATGAAGAAAGCTGAGCGCCGACAAATTGATGCTTTTGAACTGTGGTGTTGGAGAAGACTCTTGAGAGTCCCTGGGACTGCAAGGAGATCCAACCAATCTGTCCTGAGGGAAATCAGTCCTGAATATTCATTGGAAGGACTGATACTGAAGCTGGAACTCCAATCCTTTGGCCACCTGATGCGAAGAGCTGACTCGTTTGAAAAGACCCTGATGCTGGGAAAGATTGAGGGCAGGAGGAGAAGGGGACGACAGAGGATGAGATGGTTGGATGACATTACCGACTCGATGGACATGGGTTTGGGTGGACTCCAGGAGTTGGTGATGGACAGGGAGGCCTGGACAGGGAGGTTCATGGGGTCGCAAAGAGTTGGACATGACTGAGCGACTGAACTGAAAGTCATATCGGAGGCATTGGGGGTTAGGGTTTCAACATGTGAAGTTTGAAAGTGACAGAATTCAGCCCATATCAGTTAGTTGTATGCTGTCTGGATAACCTATTTATTTTCTGTCTCTCCACACTAAATTTTTATCATCACAAGAGCAGAGGTTTGTCTTTTGTTCACTCTGTAGACCTGCGTCCACTCACGTCATTTCATAGGAGATGCTAATGGTTTACACTAAAGCAATGAACAGTCAGTGGTTTTGCATAATTTTTTGTTATCTTTCCCCAATGTGCCCCATTTTTCTGAAAGATTTTTATCTCCTAAACTGCATTTATTAAGTTTTTATTAATAGATTTTTTCCATGAGAGGATCATGCTATCATGTTCCAGCCAAAAATCCAAGAAATGTGACATTTGATTCTCCCGAGCAGCCTTATCAGTTTTAAATATAGAATTTCTATTAACTATTTTAAAGAGTTGAAAGTATTTCAAGGATTCCTCCCTCCTCCCTTCCCCATCACCATCTTTTCAGATCCCTGACATGAAGGAACTCAAGCTGGAAACCTCATGGATTAACCCTTACAGGCTGTGCCTCTCTAAGTTTTCCTCTGATTCTACAATCAGACTAGAACTAGAATACATTGGCTGATCAAAACCTACAAGTGCCAATCCCCCACCCAGGACTATATATCCCTTTACTTATCCACGTGATAAAGTGAATTCCAGACCCACAGCCAGTTAGGTTATTTGAGTGAAAAACAAAGGCTAAAAAAGACCATCCACTTGAGTTAAAGAATCCATAATGAACCATCCTATAAAAAAAGATTGATTCCAAAAATGGTAGGTTCTTATCCTTGATGTGAAAGCTTTGCATATCTTGCAGTCAGCAGAAATTTTTACAAGAATGAAAATAAACACACCCAATCGCAGTAAATAAAGGGTGAATAGGGCGCCAACTCAAAGTCATCACAACCCAGTAAAACCTGGGGACCAGCAGGCGGCTGTGCTGAGAAACAGAGCACACCGCTGACAGTGCAGGTACCAATGGTTTATAATCAAGACTCCTAATTTCATACTGAGCGTCATAAGAATTATTGTCACTATAATTTATTTGTGAATTTGAGACTTCACACATTTGACTTAACATAGAAACTAAAATCAAATAGCACGTACCCATGTAAAGAACATGCGTGTTAGTCACTCAGTCGTGTCTGACTCTTTGCGACCCCATGGACTGTAGCCTGCCAGGCCCCTCTGTCCATGGGATTCCCCAGGCAAGAATTCTGGAGTGGCTTACCATTTCCTCCTCCAGGGGATCTTCCCCACCCAGGGATGGAACCCCAGGTCTCCTGCATTGCAAGTGGATTCTTTATCGTCTGATAGTGAAAGGAAAATGAAGTCGCTCAGTCATGTCAGACTGTTTTCGACCCCATGGTCTGTAGCATATCAGGCTCCTCCATCCATGGGATTTTCCAGGCAAGAGTGCTGGAGTGGATTGCCATTTCCTTCTCCAGAGGAGAAGAAATCTTCCCGACCTAGGAATCAAACCCAGGTCTCCCGCATTGCAGGCATACACTTTACCATCTGAGCCACCAGGGAAGATTTTATCTTCTGAGCCACCTATAAAATGAAACTGAAAGTGTCAGTTGCTCAGTTGTGTCTGACTCTTTGTGACACCATGGACTGTAGTCCACCAGACTCCTCTGTCCATGGGATTTCCCAGGTAAGAATATTGGAGTGGGTTGCCATTTCCTTCACCAGGATCTTCCCAACCCAAGGATCGAACCTGGGTCTCCTACATTGCAGGCAGATTCTTTACTAAGTCATGATATAACTGGAGTTTAAATTTGGGTGGGGGAAGGCACCTCCAATGCCAACAAATCTCTCCCCAAAGTATTTTGTAACTATTATTTATCATATTTCAAATAATCTTATTCAGAGTAAGCTGCCCTTCTAATTTAATGACCAGACATTCAGCCCCAAAGAACCACCGGGTGTAGCGGAAAGCAACCTCAAGCTTCAACAGACTCATCCTTCACTTCGTTCAATGTACAGCCTGGAAAGGAATTTGAATTTGAAATTTGACAAGTGCTTCTTTAGAATACTTTAAAAAATGAGCTTTGGGCCCTTGCTCCTGTCCTAAAGGGATGATGCTTGCAAGAAAAGAGTAAAAAGGCAGAAGATCCGTTCAGGCCTGCAAGTATTTTATGGTGTCAGGAGATTCACTGAAGCTTGCCATCTCTTCATGCTAATAAATGTTAGTTGTGTGATTTGTTATTAAATAACTGGCAAAGTTTCATTTCAATTTCTTTGACTGTGTCATGATGCAGAGCTACCTGGAATCATATTTGTACAGAAAGAAGGAACACCCTTCCAGGAGTACGAGAACCCCAAGAGTGGATTCAATGGGTAAATTATATCCTTCTCTCAGTTGTGTCCAACTATTTGTCATCCCGTGGACCTTGGCCCGCCAGGATCCTCTACCATTATATCCTTAGAAGGAACTAAACTCAAAGGCCAGTGTTTTATAAAGCCAATAACTTATTTCTGGGTTCCTAAAGCTACTTGTCTGTTTTTGCGGTTTGTGGAAGGAAAGCATGTCTGCATCTGCAAAGGAGAGTGAAGCTTCTGCTTTTCTAAGATTTTAACTCAACTTTGCCTTTATGAGTTAATGCAAAGTGCCACAGGGTGCTTTTTCTAATTGTTCCTGCCCTTCTGCTGAAACCTCAGAATTAAACAGATCTGAGTCAGAATCCCAGTGACCCTGAGAAAGTTGTCTTACTCCTGAGTCTCTCCTTCACTTGTAAAATGAGCAAAACGACGTGACCTCCCAGGGCTGTTATAAAGATTACACAAAATAAAGTATGTGAAAACCCAAATGGTGCCTGAGCTTACCTGGGAGAGCTTGCCTTCTGCTGCCCCCCTCCTTTTTCTTTCTAGTCTCCTCTTGTCTTTTCCTTCTCTCTCTTTAAACCTTTTTTATTTAGCTATTTTTGGCCATACAATGCAACATTCAGGATCTTAGTTCCGTGACCAAGGATCAAACCAATCCTCTTGCTGTGGAAGTGAAGAGCCCCAACTACTGGACCACCAGAGAAGTCCCTTAAATCATTTTAAAAATTGAAGTATAGTTAATTTGCAACGTTATATTAGCTTGCTAAGTCGCTTCAGTCGTGTCCGACTCTATTTGACCCCATAGACAGCAGCCCACCAGGCTCCGCTGTCCCTGGGATTCTCCAGGCAAGAACACTGGAACTAGCTTTGTCTGTAGTGATGTTTCCTAAGGCCCACTTGACTTCACATGCCAGGATGTCTGGCTCTAGATGAGTGATCACACCATTGCAATTATCCAGGTCGTGAAGATCTTTTTTGTATAGTTTTCTTTTGTGTATTTCTTGCCACCTCTTCTTAATATCTTCTGCTTTGGTTAGGTCCGTACCATTTCTGTCCTTTCTTGTGCCCATCTTTGCATGAAATGTTCCCTTGGTATCGAATTTTCTTGAAGAAATCTCTAGTCTTTCCTATTCTATTGTTTCCCTTTATTTCTTTGCACTGATCAAGGGGAAGGTTTTCTTATCTTTCTTTGCTATTCTTTGGAACTCTGCATTCAAATGGGTGTATCTTTCATTTTCTCCTTTGCTTTTAGCTTTTCTTCTTTTCACAGCTATTTGTAAGGCCTCCTCAGACAGCCATTTTGCTTTTTTGCTATTTCTTCTTCTTGGGGATGGTCTTGATCCCTGCCTCCTGTACAATGTCACAAGCCTTTGTCCATAGTTCTTCAGACACTCTATCGGATCTAAGCTGTTGAATCTATTTGTCACTTCCACTGTATAATCATAAGGGAGTTGATTAAGGTCATACTTGAATGGTCTACTAGTTTTCCCTAATTTCTTCAATATAAGTCTGAATTTTGCAATAAGGAGTTCATTATCTGAGCCACAGTCAGTTTTTATCACAGATATTTTTTTAAACCATAAATTTTCAAATAAAATGATCATACACAAATACTGAGTAAAATCATAACATTTTGCCAGGCAAATGGACCACCATGCCTTGTAACCGTGTCTGAGCCTGCAAGAGTACATAACGGGGTAAGGGTCGTGGAAGGGGGCGCTCACCTTGGGAAGAGCACAGCTGATTGGTCCCCAAGAGTCATCTGTGGTGATGCTTCCTGGGTAACTTTACCAAAATCCGGGTTCTGCATGTAGGTTTTCCTTCTGCTCTGATGTGGGTTTTCTTCTTGTCATCAGGACTCGGCATAAATATGCCCCCTTCTAAGCCACCTTCTCAATCCCCCAGTTGCTGATAACTCCTCTTGGAGTCTCCCTGTCCTGTCTTCGTGGGTCATTTTATTTATAGCATGCAACCTGAACGGGCTGTATCTATTTTAGTTGTGGTGGTGGTTTTTTAGAGTTACCTTAACAAGGTACCACATCCTGAGTGGTACAAGCAGCAGAAATCAATTTTAAAAAAAAGATGACATTAATTTTTCCTAGAGTTCTGGAGGCTGGAAGTCTAAAATCAAGGTGCTGGCAGGTTAGGTTTCTTCCAAGGCCACTCTCCTTGGCCTGCGGATGGCCACTGTCTTGTTGCCTGTTCACACGGTCATCCCCCTGTGCACGCACCCCTGTGTCTCTCTGTGTGCCCTGGTTTCCTCTTAGAAGATCACCAGAGCGCAATAGGGCTCCACTCGAATGGCTTCATTTTCAATTTGATTATCTTTTTAAAGCCAAGTATAGTTATATTTAACTTATATGCAGAGTACATCATGAGAAACGCTGGGCTGGAGGAAGCACAAGCTGGAATCAAGATTTTTGGGAGAAATATCAATAACCTCAGATATGCAGATGACACCACCCTTATGGCAGAAAGCAAAGAACTAAAGAGCCTCTTGATGAAAGAGGAGAGTGAAAAAGTTGGCTTAAAGCTCAACATTCAGAAAACGAAGATCATGGCATCCAGTCCCATCACTGCATGGCAAATAGATGGGGAAAGAGTGGAAACAGTGGCTGACTTAATTTTGGGGGCTCCAAAATCACTGCAGATGGTGACTGCAGCCATGAAATTAAAAGACACTTACTCCTTGGAAGAAAAGCTATGACCAATCTAGATAGCATATTGAAAAGCAGAGACATACTTTGCCAACAAAGGTCCATCTAGTCAAGGCTATGGTTTTTCCAGTGGTCATGTATGGATGTGAGAGTTGGACTATGAAGAAAGCTGAGCGCCGACAAATTGATGCTTTTGAACTGTGGTGTTGGAGAAGACTCTTGAGAGTCCCTGGGACTGCAAGGAGATCCAACCAATCTGTCCTGAGGGAAATCAGTCCTGAATATTCATTGGAAGGACTGATACTGAAGCTGGAACTCCAATCCTTTGGCCACCTGATGCGAAGAGCTGACTCGTTTGAAAAGACCCTGATGCTGGGAAAGATTGAGGGCAGGAGGAGAAGGGGACGACAGAGGATGAGATGGTTGGATGACATTACCGACTCGATGGACATGGGTTTGGGTGGACTCCAGGAGTTGGTGATGGACAGGGAGGCCTGGACAGGGAGGTTCATGGGGTCGCAAAGAGTTGGACATGACTGAGCGACTGAACTGAAAGTCATATCGGAGGCATTGGGGGTTAGGGTTTCAACATGTGAAGTTTGAAAGTGACAGAATTCAGCCCATATCAGTTAGTTGTATGCTGTCTGGATAACCTATTTATTTTCTGTCTCTCCACACTAAATTTTTATCATCACAAGAGCAGAGGTTTGTCTTTTGTTCACTCTGTAGACCTGCGTCCACTCACGTCATTTCATAGGAGATGCTAATGGTTTACACTAAAGCAATGAACAGTCAGTGGTTTTGCATAATTTTTTGTTATCTTTCCCCAATGTGCCCCATTTTTCTGAAAGATTTTTATCTCCTAAACTGCATTTATTAAGTTTTTATTAATAGATTTTTTCCATGAGAGGATCATGCTATCATGTTCCAGCCAAAAATCCAAGAAATGTGACATTTGATTCTCCCGAGCAGCCTTATCAGTTTTAAATATAGAATTTCTATTAACTATTTTAAAGAGTTGAAAGTATTTCAAGGATTCCTCCCTCCTCCCTTCCCCATCACCATCTTTTCAGATCCCTGACATGAAGGAACTCAAGCTGGAAACCTCATGGATTAACCCTTACAGGCTGTGCCTCTCTAAGTTTTCCTCTGATTCTACAATCAGACTAGAACTAGAATACATTGGCTGATCAAAACCTACAAGTGCCAATCCCCCACCCAGGACTATATATCCCTTTACTTATCCACGTGATAAAGTGAATTCCAGACCCACAGCCAGTTAGGTTATTTGAGTGAAAAACAAAGGCTAAAAAAGACCATCCACTTGAGTTAAAGAATCCATAATGAACCATCCTATAAAAAAAGATTGATTCCAAAAATGGTAGGTTCTTATCCTTGATGTGAAAGCTTTGCATATCTTGCAGTCAGCAGAAATTTTTACAAGAATGAAAATAAACACACCCAATCGCAGTAAATAAAGGGTGAATAGGGCGCCAACTCAAAGTCATCACAACCCAGTAAAACCTGGGGACCAGCAGGCGGCTGTGCTGAGAAACAGAGCACACCGCTGACAGTGCAGGTACCAATGGTTTATAATCAAGACTCCTAATTTCATACTGAGCGTCATAAGAATTATTGTCACTATAATTTATTTGTGAATTTGAGACTTCACACATTTGACTTAACATAGAAACTAAAATCAAATAGCACGTACCCATGTAAAGAACATGCGTGTTAGTCACTCAGTCGTGTCTGACTCTTTGCGACCCCATGGACTGTAGCCTGCCAGGCCCCTCTGTCCATGGGATTCCCCAGGCAAGAATTCTGGAGTGGCTTACCATTTCCTCCTCCAGGGGATCTTCCCCACCCAGGGATGGAACCCCAGGTCTCCTGCATTGCAAGTGGATTCTTTATCGTCTGATAGTGAAAGGAAAATGAAGTCGCTCAGTCATGTCAGACTGTTTTCGACCCCATGGTCTGTAGCATATCAGGCTCCTCCATCCATGGGATTTTCCAGGCAAGAGTGCTGGAGTGGATTGCCATTTCCTTCTCCAGAGGAGAAGAAATCTTCCCGACCTAGGAATCAAACCCAGGTCTCCCGCATTGCAGGCATACACTTTACCATCTGAGCCACCAGGGAAGATTTTATCTTCTGAGCCACCTATAAAATGAAACTGAAAGTGTCAGTTGCTCAGTTGTGTCTGACTCTTTGTGACACCATGGACTGTAGTCCACCAGACTCCTCTGTCCATGGGATTTCCCAGGTAAGAATATTGGAGTGGGTTGCCATTTCCTTCACCAGGATCTTCCCAACCCAAGGATCGAACCTGGGTCTCCTACATTGCAGGCAGATTCTTTACTAAGTCATGATATAACTGGAGTTTAAATTTGGGTGGGGGAAGGCACCTCCAATGCCAACAAATCTCTCCCCAAAGTATTTTGTAACTATTATTTATCATATTTCAAATAATCTTATTCAGAGTAAGCTGCCCTTCTAATTTAATGACCAGACATTCAGCCCCAAAGAACCACCGGGTGTAGCGGAAAGCAACCCCAAGCTTCAACAGACTCATCCTTCACTTCGTTCAATGTACAGCCTGGAAAGGAATTTGAATTTGAAATTTGACAAGTGCTTCTTTAGAATACTTTAAAAAATGAGCTTTGGGCCCTTGCTCCTGTCCTAAAGGGATGATGCTTGCAAGAAAAGAGTAAAAAGGCAGAAGATCCGTTCAGGCCTGCAAGTATTTTATGGTGTCAGGAGATTCACTGAAGCTTGCCATCTCTTCATGCTAATAAATGTTAGTTGTGTGATTTGTTATTAAATAACTGGCAAAGTTTCATTTCAATTTCTTTGACTGTGTCATGATGCAGAGCTACCTGGAATCATATTTGTACAGAAAGAAGGAACACCCTTCCAGGAGTACGAGAACCCCAAGAGTGGATTCAATGGGTAAATTATATCCTTCTCTCAGTTGTGTCCAACTATTTGTCATCCCGTGGACCTTGGCCCGCCAGGATCCTCTACCATTATATCCTTAGAAGGAACTAAACTCAAAGGCCAGTGTTTTATAAAGCCAATAACTTATTTCTGGGTTCCTAAAGCTACTTGTCTGTTTTTGCGGTTTGTGGAAGGAAAGCATGTCTGCATCTGCAAAGGAGAGTGAAGCTTCTGCTTTTCTAAGATTTTAACTCAACTTTGCCTTTATGAGTTAATGCAAAGTGCCACAGGGTGCTTTTTCTAATTGTTCCTGCCCTTCTGCTGAAACCTCAGAATTAAACAGATCTGAGTCAGAATCCCAGTGACCCTGAGAAAGTTGTCTTACTCCTGAGTCTCTCCTTCACTTGTAAAATGAGCAAAACGACGTGACCTCCCAGGGCTGTTATAAAGATTACACAAAATAAAGTATGTGAAAACCCAAATGGTGCCTGAGCTTACCTGGGAGAGCTTGCCTTCTGCTGCCCCCCTCCTTTTTCTTTCTAGTCTCCTCTTGTCTTTTCCTTCTCTCTCTTTAAACCTTTTTTATTTAGCTATTTTTGGCCATACAATGCAACATTCAGGATCTTAGTTCCGTGACCAAGGATCAAACCAATCCTCTTGCTGTGGAAGTGAAGAGCCCCAACTACTGGACCACCAGAGAAGTCCCTTAAATCATTTTAAAAATTGAAGTATAGTTAATTTGCAACGTTATATTAGCTTGCTAAGTCGCTTCAGTCGTGTCCGACTCTATTTGACCCCATAGACAGCAGCCCACCAGGCTCCGCTGTCCCTGGGATTCTCCAGGCAAGAACACTGGAGTGGGTTGCCATTTGCTTCTCCAATGCATGAAAGTGAAAAGTGAAAGCGAAGTCGCTCAGTCGTGTCCGACTCTTTGCGACCCCATGTACTGTAGCCTACCAGGCTCCTTCGTCCACGGGATTTTCCAGGCAAGAGTACTGGAGTGGGGTGCCATTGCCTTGTATAAGCAAAGTGATTCAGTTATACACACACACACAAACACACACACACACATAGTTGTTGTTTAGCCACTTAGTCGTGTCCGACTCTTTGCGACCCCATGGACTGTAGCCCCCCAGGCTCCTCTGTCCATGGGATTTCCCAGGCAAGAATACTGGAGTGGATTGCCGTTTCCTTCTCCAGGGGATCTTCCTGACCCAGGGATCAAACCCACGTCTCCACGAGGCCAGGCTTTTCATCAGTGTGGTTCTGCTGGTCTCTATAACAAGAGGCAGACAGTGTGCCTGGATCCCAACTGAACAAGAACAAATGGTTGAAAACTCGGGCCCTAAGAGAAGCTGGTTTAGTCAAGTTACCATCACATATGAAAATCCTAGCACAGCAGAAAAAGAGAGTGAGACAAACACTTGAAGTTTCTCCCAGTGTGTCTCATTTTATTATGATAATTGTCATCATTGCTTATTATTGAGAGCTTATTAGGTGCTAGAAAGAGTTCTCTTTTAAATTTTTGTATTTTGTATGTGTTTTTCTACTTTCAAATTTTTTTTTTTTAGATGAGAAGATTGAGTAACTCACCCACATTTACATATGTAGTAAGTGGCAGAGCCAGGATTTAAATACAAGGCCCACATTCAAAACCAATATGTTACTTTCCCCTTCTTCTTTCACTGGAATCTGTTGATTTAAGTTCACTTTAGGTCTTCTCTTTTATCTGGTAGATAAGACAATGAAGAATCTGCCTGCCGTGCAGGAGTCCCAGGTTTGATCCCTGGGTTGGGAAGATCTCCTGGAGAAGAGAATTGGCTACTCACTCCAGTATTCCTGCCTGGAGAATCCCAAGGACAAAGAGGCTGGTGGGCTACAGTCCATGGGGCCGCAAAGAGTCAGATGCAGTGAACGACTGTAAGATCTGTGGCCTTACAGCAAAGGTTGCCACTGTGATAAATTCTTGACATCTGAATTCCCCAGAAAGATGAGAAGGTGATGTGGCATGAAGCTTCCTGACTTGCTGAAGGAGATGCCATTCAAACAGGGCAATTCCTTTATCACTGCTGCCCTTGAGAGATGGTTAGGTCCCGGCTCCTATGTGAAGTCTCTGATTGGCATGCTGGAGGAGGCGCATGCTGATTATTCCATGTAATACGGTCATGAAATGCAGCCACGTGGGTGGTTGCCCAACAAGCCCTGACTCAAGAGCTGAATCAGTGATGATAACAGAGGCCACTCTCTGGCCCCAGCCCTTCCAACTAGTGATCTCCCTGTCAATGTGATACACTGGAAGCCTTCACAAGCATACACAAGGCTTTGAAGAAATCTTTCCTGGATTCGTCATTCTGCTGCCTTAGATATTAATATAATGTGCAATACATTTATTAATGGACAATGTCACTGTCTCCTTTGATAAAGAAAAAAACACAGTTTGAATGACATGGACTTATGGGTCAATCAGTCAAAAAACAGTGACTATCTGAAACTAACATAACACTGTAAATCAACTATCTTTCAATTAAAAAAGATAAAAGCAAACAAAAGTCCAGTGACTATTGCAGAGGTTATTGGGGTATAAAAGAAATAGAATTTCCAGTTCACGCCACCAGATTAGTATTCAAGAGAATTCTCTTGCCTACACTGATGGAAGTATAATCTTATATAGGACTTTTTTTAAAATTGAATAGTGTTTTATTACTTTTGGTGTTAAAAAATGCCTTTTCATTGAATAATCCTATGATGGTGGACTGATTTGCATGGCAATGACAACCAAGCATAATGACTGTGTTTTAGGAAATCAATTTGATGATGCATTTTATATTCGTTTGGTATATTTTCATGACTTAACACAGAATCATGTAATAATTCAACAATTACATAATGCCGCTAGGAACCATTCTGCCTTTTGGTTTCTTGGAACATCTCAGAGGAAACTCATTCTTATGTTCATTGGAAAATTACAGAGAAGATGCGGGTACCTTTTAAGAGTTTCTATTTCCTCATTTGTTGAAAGAATTGGAGATGATGTCATTGCTAAGGTTCCTTCTAGATTCAACTTTAGATATTCAACAGTGCGGGCAAAACCCTGCAATGGTGTGGGCAAAAGTGGGGTCGGGTTGGGAAGAAAGGCACTGCAGGACATCAGCAAGAGGTCACTCGGTACTACTTATCTGGTGGCCCACGGATATAGTCTGCCCAACTCCCACGGCTGTATGTTTGCGAAAAAAGTTGTTAAAGACATGTTACCATTAAAAAACAGAGCTCACTTTTTCAAAGTGAATTCCAGCCTGCACACAAAAATTGTCTTTCCATTGGCATATTCTCTTAGTCATGGGAAAGCAAATGAGCGAAGCCTGAATATCATTTCTGCCTTAATGAGGCACACTCTTAGGTCTGAATAGAACATCAAAAGATAATTCCTGACTTTGCAAAATCATGGAATTGGGAAGAGAATGTAGAGGTTCATCTCTTCCATGTGATTACTGACAAGATATTGGGTGCTATTCCTACAATATGTTAAGCCCTGGGGCTACAGAGATGAATAAAGCCCAGCTTAGACCCTGAAGGAGGTTACGGATAGTTGGAAGGAAAAGTGGCTACAGTCCAAAAGAGAAATAACAAAGCTGCCTATCTCTAGCAAAACTGGGTGTCACCTCCTTCACTCGTGATGTGGTGGCCCAGGGACTGTATCAGGTATGTAAATTATGTGTAAATAAGGAAATAATTTTTTGGAGGGCGGGGGGCTCCAAAATCACTGCAGATGGTGATTGCAGCCATGAAATCAAAAGACACTTACTCCTTGGAAGAAAAGTTATGACCAACCTAGACAGCGTATTAAAAAGCAGAGACACTACTTTGCCAACAAAGGTCCATCTAGTCAAAGCTATGGCTTTTCCAGTGGTCATGTACGGAAGTGAGAGTTGGACTATAAAGAAAGCTGAGTGCCAAAGAATTGATGCTTTTTAACTGTGGTGTTGAAGAGGCCTCTTGAGAGTCCCTTGGACTGCAAGGAGATCCAACCAGTCCATCCTAAATGAAATCAGTCCTGAATTTTCATTGGAAGGACTGAATTTTCATTGGATGCTGAAGCTGAAACTACAATCCTTTGGCCACCTGATGTGAAGAACTGACTCATTTGAAAAGACCATGATGCTGGGAAAGACTGAAGGCAGAAGGAGAAGGGGACGACAGAGGACGAGATGGTTGGATGGCATCACTGACTCAATGGACATGAGTTTGAGTAAACTCCGGGAGTTGGTGATGGACAGGGAGGCCCAGCATGCTGCAGACTATGGGGTCACAAAGAGTTGGACACAACTGAGTGACTGAACTGAACTGAACTGAAGGAAATAATTTCTGACTGTTACCTGAATGATAGCTGTACTACAATGACCCTTAAGGGACTCCCTGGGGGTCTAGTGGTTAAGGATCTGCGCTTCCAGTGCAGGGGGTGCAGCTTTGATCCCTGGTTGGGGAACTAAGATCCCACATGCCAGGCAGTGCAGCAAAATAAAAGACCCTTGGAACTCCAGGGTCATGTGGAGCCATGTCCAGCCAGGGGAAGATGCATCCTCCAGTTATGGGGGACCCCTCTCAGCTGTGCAACAGGGAAGATTCTGGGGCTTACTCCACTCTGACCCTGGACCTTGCTGTGCTTGCTACCCTGTTTCTGCTTGCTCAGTGTCCAGCCTTCAGAAATGTTTACTTCTTACACACAGGGCAAGATTCAATCAGATAGAAATCATCTCATTGCAAAATGAAAAACCACAAGGAACAGGATTTTTTTCAACCAAAGGACAGCAAGGAGATCGCACCAGTCAATCCTAAAGGAAGTCAACCCTGAATATTTATTGAAAGGACTGATGTTGATAGCTGACTGATAGCTGTACTACAGTGACGTCAGTGAACTTCAGTGTACTACAGTGAAGATAGCTTCCCCAGTGACTCAGTGGTGAAGAATCTACTTGCAATGTAGGAGCTGCAGGAGACTCGGGTTTGATCCCTAGATTGGGAAGGTCCCCTGAAGGAGGGCATGGCAACCCCCACTCCAGTATTCTTGTCTGAAGAATCCTATGAACAGAAGAGCCTAGAAGGCTACAGTCCATAGCGTCTCAAAGAGTTGGACATGACAGAAACGACTGAACACACACTGAGACTGCACGCAGGGATGCTGAAGCTGAAGCTTCAGTCCTTGGGCCACCTGTTGCGAAGAGCCAACTCATTGGTAAAGACCCGGATGCTGGGAAAGACTGAGGGCAGGAGGAGAAGGGGATGACAGGGGATGAAATGTTAAGATGGCATCACCGACTGGATGGGCACGAGTCTGAGCAGACTCCAGGAGACAGTGAAGGACAGGAAAGCCTGGCGTGCTACAGTTCATGGGGTTGCAAACAGCTGGACACGACTGAGCGACTGAACAGTAAATTAGCATACACAGTCTGGGACAGATCCAAAGTTTCTAAATGTGAGGGATTTCCTATCTGGCTGGAGTGTGTGTATGTATGTGTGTATGTAGTATGTGTATGTGCTCTTCCTGATCATCCTACCTGCTCAACCAGCCGTCACCCAATTCAAGTCCAGATGCCTCAAAACTAAATTTGCCTCATTTCCTGTGTGCTTTCCGAGTGCCCGGTGCCAGTTCCCATGGTGGCATTTATCAACTCATCACACGGTATTTTAAATTTCACCTTCCCCACCTCTATCTCTTACTGGACTCTGAGCAAAGAGGGAAATGTCTTGAGATAAAGAGACTCGGGCTGTATCAGAGGAGAGGTCAACATCTGGGTGGCTGAATGAGCACAGTGGTGTGGGGGAGGGGAGAGCAGGGCAATGATAATTACTCCTTTAATCTTTATGACTGTGGCCACCTTTGCAAATCACAGTACCTGCAGAGGTTATCACTCATTATTAAGGCAAGACTGACAAAGAGGAAGGAAGCTGATCTTACTTTTGAATGAATTTTTATTGGAGTAAGGCTTCTCTGGTGGCTCAGACGGTTAAGAATCCACATGCAATATGGGAGACCCGGGTTTGATCCCTGGGTCGGGAAGATCTCATTGGAGTATAGCTGTTTTACAATGTTGTGTTTGTTTCTACTGTACAGCAAAGTGAATCAGCTATACATATATCTCCTCTTTTTTGAATTTCCTTCTCATTTAGTCACCACAGAGCACTGAGTCGAGTTCCCTGTGTTATGCAGTAGGTTCTCATTAGTTATCTATTTTATACATAGCAGTGTCTATATTTGACTGTGTGGATCACAATAAACTGTGGAAAATTCTGAAAGAGATAGGAATACCAGACCACCTAACCAGCCTCTTGAGAAATCTGTATGCAGATCAGGAAGCAACAGTTAAAACTGGACACGGAACAACAGACTGGTTCCAAATAGGAAAAGGAGTACGTCAAGGCTGTATATTGTCACCCTGCTTATTTAACTTCTATGCAGAGTACATCATGAGAAACGCTGGACTGGAAGAAACACAAGCTGAAATCAAGATTGCCGGGAGAAATGTCAATCACCTCAGATATGCAGATGACACCACCCTTATGGCAGAAAGTGAGGAGGAACTAAAAAGCCTCTTGATGAAAGTGTAAGAGGAGAGTGAAAAAGGTGGCTTAAAGCTCAACATTCAGAAAACGAAGATCATGGTATCCAGTCCCATCACTCCATGGGAAATAGATGGGGAAACAGTGGAAACAGTGGAAACAGTGTCAGACTTTATTTTTTGGCTCCAAAATCACTGCAGATGGTGACTGCAGCCATGAAATTAAAAGATGCTTACTCCTTGGAAGAAAAGCTATGACCAACCTAGAGAGCATATTCAAAAGCAGAGACATTACCTTACCGACTAAGGTCTGTCTAGTCAAGGCTATGGTTTTTCCTGTGGTCATGTATGGATGTGAGAGTTGGACTGTGAAGAAGGCTGAGCACCGAAGAATTGATGCTTTTGAACTGTGGTGTTGGAGAAGACTCTTGAGAGTCCCTTGGACTGCAAGGAGATCCAACCAGTCCATTCTGAAGGAGATCAACCCTGGGATTTCTTTGGAAGGAATGATGCTAAAGCTGAAACTCCAGTACTTTGGCCACCTCATGCGAAGAGTTGACTCATTGGAAAAGACTCTGATGCTGGGAGGGATTGGGGGCAGGAGGAGAAGGGGAGGACCGAGGATGAGATGGCTGGATGGCATCACGGACTTGATGGACTCGAGTCTGAGTGAACTCTGAGAGTTGGTGATGGACAGGGAGGCCTGGTGTGCTGCGATTCATGGGGTCGAAAAGAGTCGGACACGACTGAGCGACTGAACTGAACTGAGTGTCTATATTAATATGTCAGTCTCAGTCTCCCAATCCATCCCACTCCTCTTTTTCTCCCTTTATGTCCATGCATTTGTTCTCTACACTTGTGTCTATATTTCTGCTTTGCAAAGAGGTCCATCTGTACCATTTTCTAGATTCCACATGTGTATTGATATACAATATTTGTTTTTCTCTTTCTGACTTACTTCACCCATATGACAGTCTATAGGTCCATCCATGTCTCTGCAAATGGCACAATTTCATTCCTTTTTACTGTCCCATTGTATATTTGTGCCACCCTCTGTTGATGGACACCTAGGTTGCTTTGATGTCCTGGCTATTGTGAATAGTGTTCCTATGAACATTGGGGTGCATGTATCTTTTGGAATTATGGTTTTCTCAGGGTATGTGCCCAGGAATGGTATTGCTGAGTCACATAGGAAAGAAGTTGAACTTGAAGGAATTTGACGTACGCAGTGTTTCTCAATTGTGGCTGCACAAGTGAATTACTTGGGTGAGCTTTGAAAGATAGTCTGGCTCAGGAGAGTCTGACTTTACTTGTGCTGGGGTAGGGGTGGGGCATCCATCTTTTTAAATGGCTTCTAGTGATTTTTATAGGAACAGGGTTGAGAATGTCTGGTTAGGGGAGTGTAAGGTTAAAGGGCTAGACATAATTGCGACTCATGTGTAAGGGGCTCCTCAGGAGCGAAAACGGGCCCACCACATGTCTGCCTGTTCCCTTGCATTATACAATTTAATTCTTTTTTTCACATCCCAAAAAATGCATTCACAGCACAATTCTTAAATCAACAAACATACAAAGTACATTCCTTCTGTTCTGGAAAGAGTAAAGACTAAAGGTGGGGGGACTTCCCTCTTGGTCCAGTGGCTAAGACTCGGTGCTCCCAATGCAGAGGACCTGGATTTGATCCCAGTCAGGGAACCAGATCCTTCGTGCTGCCACCAAGACCTGGCGTAGCCGATTTTGTATATATATGACTAAAAGGGAAAGTCCATTACTAAACCAGTAGCTATCAAATTATCTCCTGTTTCAGAGAAAAAGTCCTTGATCTTTCATTATGGTAGGAAATTAACATTTATTGAGGACACTTCTATGATAGTTTTCACATTGGTGTTAGGGGGCTTCATATAGGTTTTCTCATGAGAAAGAAACATAGTTTACTTCTACAAAGTAAAACCTCGAACTGACTCTTACATTGGAACCAAAGAAGACCGGGTGAAAGACGACTTGGGTAACACTGGATGGAGGGGCAAAGGGGCTGGTGGTTGCCAGTGACTGGAGGGAAGGGGAATGGGAGTGTGTTCATTGATTTGGAGTTTCAGTCTTAAAAGATGAAAGAGTTCTGTGGATGGATGGTAGTGAGGGTAGTGCAACAAAGTGAATGTTAATACCGAATTGTGTGCCCCAAAAAGGTTAAGATGGTAAATTTTATATTATGTATATTTAACTATAATTTTAAAAATAAAAAATAAGTTTACCCACATAAAGTGTGAAATTCAATGGTTTATAGTGTATCTACTCTAGAGTTATACAGCCATTGCCATAATCTAATCTTAGAATATTTCTATCACACCTGGCTCCACCCCACCCCACCTCTGAAAAAAAAAAAAACCCTTATACATGTGAGCAGTCACTTGGGAGAGATATTTTTAACAGATCATGAGTGTCATGTGTTATTCTTCTGGAACTTGACTTCACAGACTCTTAGAAGCAGCTTAGAGACTTTTAGTCCAATTTCTCCAGATGAAGAAATTGAGGCTCAGAGAAGCAAAGTATCTTGGCAAAGGTCACACAGCAAATTCATTGGCAGAGGCAAGGCTTCTGATTTCCCATGGAGTTACTTTTCCTAATACAAAAATGCTGGGTCATTCACTTCCTTTAGATTGTTGCTGATAGTGGATTGAAGGTATCAAAAAAATGCTATTCTTTTTCACTGTGGACACAGGGACTCTTTCTTCGGCCTCTCATCTTACCCACCTGAATCGGGAAGTCCAGAGTAAAGACAGGAGAGTGCAAAAATCCGCAGCAGTGTCCGGCCATGCTTCCTTCTGCCTTAACACTATTAGGGAAGAGATATAATGAATGTTATATCTCAGCCTCTCTTAGAAGAATGATTAGAAACAGCCAGGTGCGGGGACTTACTTTTGAAAGATGTTGCGTTTTGCTGTGGCAGCAAACAGACCACCATGTGTCAGAGATGCCAAGGTTTTGGGCTGGTGGCGGAGGTCGTTACCTCTCTTGTCATTGTACAATTATTGGGAAAGAGCAGAGGAAGTGGGTTGAGGCTTCTATACCTCCTGCTCTCTTCTCTTTCTTGTCTTTCAATTACTTTCAGACTCAGCAGAGCCTTGGGCAGGACAGCAGCTGGACAAAAGTTGGGATTTGGAGTGGGTTGGAGGACGAACTTGGTGAGCTCCTCGAAGTATCTTCAGCAGTCCTGATTTCCTGGAGGGCTGGTGGAGAGGGCGCTGAGGTTGCTACACATGGGGAATGAGGCCAGGGAAACTCATGCAGCTACAGACTTAGACATATCTAGATCAAGTCCTGAAACCTACTCCAGGCAAGGTTTGGGTCTCTTTTGTTCTCTGTCCTTTGGTTTTTCTGGGAATTTGACTTACCCTCTTCCTCCCTGGTTACCACCTTAACTCACCCCAGGATGATGATACACCCCCGGGAGTGTTTGGAATTTCTCCAGCTAGGCTATTCGAGAGGTAGGAACTCTAAACTTCCTGAGAGTTTCCATCATGATAGACACACCTGACTGGAGAGATTGCTGGGGGAATGACACAGGTTCCCAGCCAATGGAGGACGCTGCCTGGATTAGTCATCTTTTAAACTTCCGGTACCTCGCCAAGGGCCTGGAGGGTTTGCTGAATGAATAAGTAGTAACATTTCACATCAAACGATGTATATTATTTACAAAGTGATTTATTTCCCATGCATGGACTCATCCTCACAACTGCCCCTACTTGACCCCTGGAAGGTAGGCAAGACTGTTTCACAGATGAGGTCACAGAGCTGGAGGTTGGAGAGGTGGCTTTCAGACTCTTAAGTCTGCTGGCACTCTTATACAGGTATCTTACTGAGATGGCCTTTCCTAAAACACTCGGAGCGCTAAGAGAGATATGAGTCAGATAGACGTTTGTGGTCTCTGCATTTCGTTCCTAAATCTGGGGTAGACATATTCTTCATCTAAGTCTCTCACCGATGGTATTATTTTCTGTTGCTTGCTAATCACTGCAGGTGTGTAAGTTTTCAGTCACATTTTGAGTTAAGTNGACGTTTGTGGTCTCTGCATTTTGTTCCTAAATCTGGGGTAGACATATTCTTCATCTAAGTCTCTCACCGATGGTATTATTTTCTGTTGCTTGCTAATCACTGTAGGTGTGTAAGTTTTCAGTCACATTTTGAGTTAAGTGGGATTTCAGGGCTAGCCTGGTAAACCCGTGTCACCCCATGTGGTTTAGCGTAGGTAGCAGTTTCCCGACAGAGTTTGCATCGTACACGATTGTATCTAACACAATTTTTGGTTCATACGCTATTGTCTTGAATGTAGTTTTGGGTAATTTCAATTAACTAGATTATAGTTTTATGGCCCTGGGTGGTCAAGAAACACATGTTCAAACATTCTCCCTGCTTAACGATATCCTTACTCTTGCTGAACTTCTATGACCTTATTGGAAATCAATGATTGCTTCTGATCCTCTAAATGTATTGTTGAGGAGAGACCTAGATGAAATCACTATACGAAATGCTTTGAGATTGCAGGATGTGGAGAGCGCGCTGTCATTAAAATGAATGATTCTGCTTGGAGGTAAACCATGTTTTAGTCTGCGAGTATATTGTGCATGAGGGAATTTCTCTGTGCAGAATCATTTCCCAACTACCCNTTAAATAAGCAGGGTGACAGTAAACAGCTTTGACGAACCCTTTTCCAGATATGGAACCAGTTTGTTCTTCTATATCCAGTTCTAACTGTTGCTTCTTGACCTGCATACAGATTTCTCAGGAGGCGGGTAAGGTGGTCTGGTATTCCCATCTCTTGAAGAATTTTCCACAGTTTGTTGTGATCCACATAGCCAACGGCTTTGGCATAGTCAGTAAAGCTGTGAACACGGGTACATATATCTTTCTGAATTGGAGTTTTGTCCAGATATAGGCCCAGAAGTGGGATTGCTGGATTGTATGGTAATTCTATTTTTAGCTTTTTGAGAAAGTTCAATAATATTTTCCACAGTGGCTACACCGACTTACACTCCCACCAACAGTGTAGGAGGGTTCCTTTTTCTCCACACCCTCTCCATAAGCTGGGGTTCTTCAAGCACTGTTTCTATTCAGTTCTTTCTTTCTGGGACTACAAATGCATGTGTGTTAGGTCATTTCAGTTTTCATTCTTTTTTCCCACTCTATGTATCTATTTGGATATTTTTGCTGAACTGTCTTCAAGTTCCCTTATCTTCTCTGTCCAGTATACAGTTAAACCCAATTATTAAGTTCTTAATTTCAGTTTTTGTAGTTCAGTCCTAAAACTTAAACAGATTCAGATTCTCACAATGTTTTACCTATTTTTCTTGAGTATATAAACACTGTTGCAGTGTTTCTGTCTGATAACTGTGATACTAATCCCCATCACCCATGAGCCCATTTCTGTTGTCTAGCTTTTGATCATTTGATCCTTTTTCCCAATATGCCTGGTAATGTTTTAATAACATCGTAATGAAACATTATAGTGGGTCTGAATGATGTTATCTTTCTTCAGATAAAAAAATATTAATATTCTCTGGGAGGTAGTTAGGTAAACATTGATCACTTTGATTCATTAGTGATTAATAAGAAATAAGCCTGAACTCAGGGTAATCAGGAAATTCAGATAGGCTTCTAACACATAGCTCTTCTGAGGTCTCATTTAAAAGTTTGAAGTGTTTACCAAGATGCTTCTTCCTTGGCAGGCCCTGAATTTTAAATATGATGAGACTGATAAAAGCTCTGCTTAGCTTTTGTAGCCTCTCGCAACATCTTTTTGAGGAGCTTTTCTGCATTTCAGTCCATGTTGTTTATGATTCAGCACATTCCTGGAGGGCAAACACTGAGCAGGATGTTGGGCTCCTTCTTTGCAGTTCCTTTTTATCTGGGATCCTCAATCCTGGCTCCTCTGGTGCAGCACAGAAGTCCAGTTTCTGCCTTCCCAGCCTGGCGGGACTGCCACAGGCTCCCGGCTCCTGTTCTGCCTGGCCTGGATGCCCTGTGCTGGTAACTGGCAGATGCCTCCGGGGCAGACGGGTGTCTGTGTGTCTCCCTTCTCTGCACAAGCGATGTCCTGGCTCTCTCCGTGCCTTCCTGTTGTGCCTCCAGGTAGCTCGGCTGGCTTGTTTGGCACCTTCGGTCACTTCTGTGGTTGCTTTCAGCGGGGAATTTGGTCTGATACTGCTCTTCCTCATTGCCTGACCCAGTCGCCCTTTCTGTGTGTGCTTTAGTTCCCCTCCCTCCCTTTTGGCTCTAGGATTACCGAGTTGTTGTTTTTTTTTNTTGCTTTCAGCGGGGAATTTGGTCTGATACTGCTCTTCCTCATTGCCTGACCCAGTCGCCCTTTCTGTGTGTGCTTTAGTTCCCCTCCCTCCCTTTTGGCTCTAGGATTACCGAGTTGTTGTTTTTTTTTTCCCTCTCTTTTTTCTATCCTGATAGTAGCTATGAGTAGCTAAAATTAATTCAGTACTTAACTGTGTTACTTACCATGGCACCATCAGCCAGGCAGTTGCTTAAGTCAGACATCTAGGAGTCATCTCTGATCTCTCCCTTTCCCTCATCCCCCAAATTCAATCCATCTCAAACTGCTTCTGGAATTCATCAACTCCCTCTCTTCTCGCATTGCTGAGTACCATCGCTCTCTCCTGGACACGGCTTTAGTCTTGGAACTAATTGTTCTGCTTCTGTTTACCTTCCCCTGTGATACACTTTCCAAAAATAGCTGAAGTGATTTTTGTGAGACATAAATTGGATCATCTTTCCTTCTGAAAAAAACAAAACAAAACAGAAAACTTCAGCAGCTTTCCATTGAAGAATAAATTCCCATAGAATAAAATCACAGATCCTTAAAGTGGCCCTTGGGAGTCCTGCATCATCTGGCTCTTGCCTGTCCCTGTAATCTTACCTCCTCTGACTTCCTACGCTTCAGTTATCCTGGGTCCTCAGACAGACCACACCTGGGCTGAGCCTGAACTCCTCCTCAGTGTCCTCTGTGCCCTATAGCTGTGGGCAGTGCCGTCTTGCTTCTTGTCCTCAGAGGCACTCTTCCAGCTCACAACTAAAATGGAATTCCCTCATCCCTTGATTTCTGACTCAGAACCCCATGGGCTCCCTCTGTAGCACTCGTCACACTTGGTAATTCATTAGTTTGTCTTTAGATTTGTTTTAATTGTCGACAGTTCTGTTAGGGTAGGTGCATCTCTTTCGTTGGCCGCTGTTGGCCAGTAAGTTTGATGCCTTTTATATAGTAGGTTTTTCATAAGTATTTGTGGGCTTAAGAAGTAATTATATTGTAGGCGCTGTGCTAAACTAATGACTTGAAACAGACTTAATCCTCAAAAAAAAAAAAAAAAAACTCTGAGAACAAGCTTACCAGGTAGGTAGGTGCTCGTGTTAGCTGCATTTTATTGATGAGGAAGGTGAAAATTAATGATATTTTGTCACTTTCCCGAAGCCAGACAGCTAGGTGGGCCCGTTTTGTGTTCTTGGATATTTTTGCATTTCTAACTTTTCACCATTTTAATGTTAAATCATCTTCATTATATCTTAAAGCTAATGACTGTGATTATACTTATATTCTGGTATTTCAACTTTAGCTTCTTGCATTTGCTTAGCATTTTAAAATAACCAAAATTTCAGAAAGGAAATTAGAAATTTGTAATGGAAGTTGAAGAAGTATTAATAAGATTTAAATACTTGAAGTGGTGGATTTGCAGTGTGGCTACCAAGTATTATGAGTGATTTTTCAAGCCATAAAATCTCTCATTATTCTGTGACTAAATAGAAAGCCTGTGTTACCATTAAATGCATATATCTGATATATATAAAAACATATTTGAAGAAAATGGTGTTTGAGCCTTTTGTACTTAAAGGACTATTACATAGATTTTTACCTTTAGCACTCAATATAAACGATGTAACTTCCCTGTTGGCTGTCAGCTTACTTCCATGCTTATTTGTCTATGGGTGATAGTCCTGCTCTGTTTATTGTTATTCAGTTAATCAGCAAGTATTTGTTGAGCATGTGCTTATGCCAGGCACATTTTTAGGCTCTGGTGTACAGCAGTGAGTGAAGCTTACATTTAAGTAGTAGGGAGATAGACATTAAACACAATAAATAAGTGAAATACATAGTGTGTGAGGTAGTGGTATTTTTTCCTCCAGGGAAGAATAAGGGAGAGGGTTTGGAGAGTGCTGAGGGAGAGTTGCTGTGTTGTCCAGTTTTACAAAGGGTGATGGGGAGACCAGTGGGAAGGGATCTGAGGGAATTGCGGGCCATCCAGTGTCTTGGGGGACCACGTGCCAGGCAGAAGGACTATGTCCTTGTTTGATTTCTTTGTTCCTTTTCAGTTTCTCTCACTCAGTCCTTCCCTTAAATTTTTGTGTGTCTCATAGTTTTTGTTCCCTGCCCTTCTGTGTCATCTGCGTGATCAGTATCTTCCTCACTAGTTTGTGCAGCAAACATTTATCTCCTGCCCGTGTGTCAGACAGACCCTGTCAGTAGTTGGAGCCAGTTAGTTTTCTCTGATGTAGCACGCACACACAGTGTCTTTTGAATGAATTTACTGTTCTTTATCTCCACTGCCTCCAGCCAGGTTTTCATCCAGATATCATCCCCCTTTATCTGCTTGTATTTATCTGCCTTTTACCCTTTCCCCAGGTTTGTCTTTTGAAAACACAGATCTCATTATAGATCTGTGTTTAGCTCTTCTACTTAATTATGGTTGGCCAGTCCACGCCCCGCTCCTTAGGTGGTGGCATTAAGGCTCTTGGCAGCTGGGCTGCCATGTAGCCTCATCTGCTGCAGTTGCCTGCTGTGTGTGCCCTGTGTGGGGCTATAATGAAGCCTCCGCTGGCCCACAGACCCTCAGTCAGCGTTCCTGCTTCTCTCATCCTTGCTTAGCCTGCCCTTTCTGCTTTGGGGCACCTCCCCCTCCCTTCTTGCTTTATTTGCACTGAAGACTTGTGCTTCATGGCAGTGTTAATTCCTTGGTAATGCCCTAACTACTTGGTCAGGCGCTTGGTCATTCTAAGTATAGCACATGCTAGGAGTTCCAAACCAAAGGGACAGTGGAGGCACAGCTGTTTCCCTAGGAAGGACCAAGGGGAAAAAGAGTGGCAGCACGGCCTTCTCCTTCCAGGGTTGCCAGCCAGGTGAAGCACCAAGTCCAGAGGGGCAGAGCCAACACACATCCTGTTCAGGTTTCAGCATCTCTGGTTCCAGTGAGCCCAGAATTGCTAGGTAGTGACGAGTCTCAGCGTTACCTGTTGTGCCATCATAACAGCTAGGGAACAAGGTCCGGTCCACAGGAAACTAAGGTGAAAGGATTGCAGTTCCAGCTGATTAGTCTGGAATTCCGAGAGCTGGGCCTCTCAATCAGTCCTTCTCTCATCCACGTTATTACCTCTACTGTAGCACGTATAAATATTTTTGTTTTGTCCACTAAACAGACTGTGTACTCTCTGAGGGCAGAGAGAAGCCTTATCTTCCTCATCTCTCTATACCCCTGTTCCTGTAGTAGCACTGTGCCGGTTGTATAGAGAATACCAGGGGAATGTTGAGCTAGCACTGCAGCTTTGTCCAGTAGAAGATTCTGCAGTGATCGTAATATTCTGTATCTGTGCTGTCCAGTAGAGTAGCCACTGGCTGCACGTGGCTGTTGAGCACTTGGAAAGTGGTGTGTGACTAAAGAGTGGAATTTTAAATTTTATTTAATGAATTTAAATATGAATAGTTACAGGTGGTATTGGACAGTGCGGTTATATAGTTTACATAAATATTTCTCTCACTGGACCACAGAGCTCTCTCAATTTTTTTTGGCTTGTAATTCAGGTGGTCCCAAACTGCTCAGCTTTTGGTTTTACTTTTTGTAATTTTTGTTCTCTCACTGTCAGCAGTTTTTGCTACTGTCATTGTGTACACGGTCATCAACTTTCTTTTAACTTTTTGGATTTTGGTCTACATGACATAGAAAGACAAGCTAATGGAATTATTTTAGAAAGAGCAAATGGTAGAGGGGCCTGGAAGTCATCTTTGACCTTTCCGAATGTGGAATAGCCCTCAGAAAAGAAGAGAGAAGGCTAAAAATGTAAATTAGTGTGAGCATTAAATTGAAGAAAAAATACCTATATGACATTACATGAATTCACGAAGAGATGAGAGAGCAGCCCAAAAGTACAGTGCCTCTAGTTACGGGTAGGGTAATTTTTTTAATGAGAAAAGGAACGGAGTTATGGTGAAAAAATGATTTTTAAAGTTTAACTCTCAGGAAAGCTATCCAAGGAGAAACCCAAGCAAGAGTAGCGGTGGGCAACAGCAGAGATTGCAGGGGCGGTTGGATAAGGACCAATGAAAGTCCTTCCTGTGTAATTTGGTAAAGGTTGCATGGATCTTAACTCATTGTCAGATATTTTACTATAGTCAAAACATTGTTTTCATTATAATTCATAGAGTTTTCTTCCATATTGAAGTGCTAGACATAGAAGAATTCAGCATGTCCACTGTTTTTTGAAGTCACTGCAGTTTTTCAGTTTCTGTGTCTGTATCTACCTTTTCTCAACCTTCTCTGTCTAATATTTTGCTTTGCTATCTGGACAAGTGTTAATAATACTTGCTTTCTGGTCTGAAGTTGATCCTTTTTAATCCTGCCCAGGTCAGTCTCTCTGTTACCTGGTGGGAGGGTTGTTGGTTCAGAAGCAGCCACTGGGTTCGTGCTCTGATGCAGGGTTTTACTAAGAGGTGTTTCGTGTTTAACTCTTCACACCCAGAGAAAGACAGGTTTACTAAGAGACTGAGACATGTGGCCTCTCGGTGGTTCTGTCAGACTCCCAGCTGGCCAAGGAAGCAGGCAGAGAGCTCTCAGACTTCCCAGAGCCCTGCTCGCCTCACTCCTGTGGGATTTAGGACAGACTGCCAATGAAAAGAGAAAACTGGGAAAACACGCTCCCTAAATATCTTTATTCTGAAGTGGAGATGGGCTCTTTCTTAGGTTGTTTATACTGCAGAGTGCAGATGTAAGCTTATTGTCATATTTTTGTTTTCGCGAGTCATATCCGAAATCTCAAGTAGAACCACTGTACACTGAAGTCTTCCTGGAATAGTTCAAGTGGCCATCGCAGCCTGCTGTGAATTCCCTGCACACACACACTTAGACCACGTCTTCGTTACCCATTCCTCTGGTGATAGGCTTGCAGGTCATTTCCGCGCCTTGGCTGTTGTGAATAGTGCTGCTGGGAACACTAGAGTGCACATTTTTGCTTTTTAAAACGCAGTCGTTAAAAAAAACAAAAAAACAAAAAAAAAAAACGCAGTCGTTATCTTTGGGGATTCTGTGGAGTCTAATATGGAACACCAATGACTAGAAACACTTTGCTAATTTTAGTTCAGTAATTCCCCTAAAGTGAAAGCAAAACAAAAATTCACTTAAATCAGAGTATTTTGTTTCAGTAGAATCAAAGAAGGAGGAGTTTGAGTTTATTGAATAATATTTGAGATTTGTAGGAATGCCTGTCTTTCTGATCTTACAAAAGGTCTCAACTGTTTTGTTTTATTTTTAAGCTTTTCCCTTCTCCAACTAGTATTTTGCTTTATCCTGTTTCTAGGTTTGGAAATACATACCTAAAGATAATAACATGTATATATGTTTATGATTTTTTTAAAGAACCTTATACTTTAAATTTTATTTACTCTCCAGTCATCTGTCAAAAATAAATAAAAATGAGTCTCTAACTGTACTTTACAAATTTTCAAGTACAAATAACTGTACTTTACAAAATGTATACTTTTTTTTTGCTCTTCAGAATTCACATTTGTGTAAGATTATTGACTTACTGAGTTCGGGCTCTTCTAGTTTATAAGCTATTTTGCCTGCCACATGTATTCCACCAAGGTAGTGTATTCCAGTGATGGTATTAATTATATCAAAATTAAGAACATCACTATTTCTCAACAGTCCTAAATGAGATCAGATTTCTAGATCTTCTAATTTAAGTAATTTAATAAGACTGTAGAGGACCACTTGCAATCACCTGGCAACTATTTATAAAACATTCTTAATTTCATTTAAATTCCTTGAGGAACCACTGTTAATGATTCTGTTTTGGGGATTTATGTACAGTAAATTCATAACATGTATTTCTTTACAAAATCAGTATACAATACTAATATAAACTGAAAGTAAGTTTGAAGAAAGTTATAGTTTTTATTATGGCCTTATAGTAGAGAAATACAGAGCAACTAAAAGTTTTTATCGGCATACTAAACTTTGCTATCTGTGGAACACATATTCAATGAATAAAAGATACACAATAGAAAATGGTAGAAAATCCAACCAAAGAAATTAGCATGATCTTTTTGGAAAGGATTGAGTCTCCCAGTTCAAGGTAAAATTTAATATCTGCAAAGCAATAATAACACCATCTCTTACTTCGTTTTAAGAGTTTTAAAGTTAGACCTTGGAGAAGGAATTGGCAACCCAGTCCAGTATTCTCTCCTGGGAAATCCCATGGACAGAGGGCTCTGGCAGGCTGCAGTCAATGGGGTCGCAAAGAGTCAGACATGACTGAGCGACTAAATAGCAAAATTAGACCTACCAAGAAACTTTGGCAGAATAGCTTCCTAAGCAATTTGTTTAGTTTCCCCAAGAACCATGACTACTGTGAAATGACATAGTATAGTTATAAATAATAAACACAAGTTCAATCCTGATTTGTGTTACAGTTTTGTACCTCGGAGGTATTTTATTTTTCTCTGATGAACTTGGTGTAACAGTAAATCAGATACTACAAATAATAGGTTTTTAAAAAACGCACAAGTAACATCAGATGTATTGGAACTTTGCTTAGATTTCAGTCTTATTAACAGTCATTTTGGAGCTTAGGTTGATTAGCCTTTTTGTGTCGTTTCTGTTGTTTTCTGTGTAAGTACAGCTTATCCTAGTATTCGGTGTCCAGGCGGGCCCTATCCCACGTGCTTCACACACATTCATTCAGTAGAATTTCCGTACAATGTTGTGAGCTAGGAATTATTATTATCCCCATTTTACAAATAAGGAGACTGAAGCATGAGAAGTTAGGCAATATCTTGGTGACTGGTGGAACCAGGATTCAGATCTAGGTATTCTGTTTCCAGAGCCTATGCTAGGAATGTAACATCTCTGGAATTCCGGGAAAAGTGAAAGTCGCTCAGTCATGTCCGACTCTTTGCAACCCCATGGACTATACAGTCCATGGAATTCTCCAGATCAGAATACCAGAATGGGTAGCCTTTCGCTTCTCCAGGGGATCTTCCCGACCCAGGGATCAAACCCAGGTCTCCTGCAATCCAGGCAGATTCTTTACCAGCTGAACCACAAGGGAAGCCCAAGAATACTGGAGTGGGTAGCCTATCCCTTCTCCAGTGGATCTTCCTGACCCAGGAATCAAACCAGGGTCTCCTGCATTGCAGACAGATTCTTTACCAACTGAGCTATCAGGGAATTCTGGGAAGGAATACTGTGTTCTTCAGTACTACTATGTGTATTAGAAATGAGCCAGTTCCTTTTGTGTACACACAAAAAAGGTAGCATTTATTTAACAAATAATAGGAGAAGGAAATAGCAACCCACTCCAGTGTTCTTGCCTGGAGAATCCCAGGGACAGGGGAGCCTGGTGGGCTGCCGTCTATAGGGTTGCACAGAGTCGGACACGACTGAAGCGATTTAGCAGCAGCAGCAGCAAGCCAAGTAAAGGGGTCATCTTTAATGTCTTTATTATGCAGTTGAGTTTTGTTTATATCTTGGTTGTAACCTGTCATGTTGATTTGGACAGTGTCCATATCCGATTCTTTAGATTGAAAGAACGAAGAATGGAAGATAACTCAAGGAAAAAACAACTTGAATTTAATCTTTTTAAATTTCTAATACCATTTCAGATATAGGAACCATGAATGTAAAATAAACTCTAAGACTGCAAGGAATCTGGGAGTAGTCTAAACCTAGAATTCATTCTCTCTTACTATAAAAAACTCTGAGGACCTCTCAGTGAGGCTCTGCCTATCTCCAGTACATCTTTTCTGCAGGGTCACTAACATACCACTCACTATTTTCATTAGAGAAGCGTCTTTCCAGAAAAGAAAATACTGAGAGTTGGTACCGTAAATTAGGAGGCATTGTTTGGCGTATGCAAACAACATAAATCATTTTGTTAAGCTTTGTAGAATCTTCCACATTTCTGAGTGTTTGACATTTTATCCTCGCAGTTGTCTGTAGAAAAACGAGAGGCGAAAAGGGATTATTACCCTTGATTTATTCCCTGTAATGGAGATCTCCGCTCTTTTAGTCAAGCTTTAACATTAGTGAGTGTTGTTCATTCTCTGTGGGAGGGTGGTCCTTGGATTCTTTCTAGGTTGTTTCTCTCCAAATTGCTAATCAGATTTTTTTCTAACTTTCCTCTCTTTTTTAATGGTGTCTTTTCTGGTGAAAGGGCTTCCCTGATAGCTCAGCTGGTAAAGAATCCATCTGCAATGCAGGAGACCCCAGTTCAGTTTCTGGATCGGAATGATCTACTGCAGAAGAGCTAGGCTACTCACTCCAGTGTTCTTAGGCTTGCCTCATGGCTCAGACAGTAAAGAATCCGCCTGCAATGCGGGATATCTGGGTTTGATCCCTGGATGGGGAAGATCCCCTGGTGAAGGGAATAGCTACCCACTCCAGTCTTCTGACCTGGAGAATTCCATGGACAGAGGAGCCTGGCAGGCTACAGTCCATGGGGTCCCAAAGAGTTAAGAGTTGACTCATTGGAAAAGACTCTGATGCTGGGAGGGATTGGAGGCAGGAGGAGAAGGGGACGACAGAGGATGAGATGGGTGAATGGCATCACTGACTCGATGGACGTGAGTCTCAGTGAACTCTGGGAGTTGGTGATGGACAGGGAGGCCTGGCGTGCTGCGATTCATGGGTCGCAAAGAGTCGGACACGACTGAGCGACTGAACTGAACTGAAATGACTTTCACTTTAAAACACTACAGTTATCTTTCTGGTGGAAAGAAGAGCACATTTTGTTTTACTTTGAAAAACTTTTTTTCCTGTTTTACTTTGTTTACTTTGAAAAACTGCTCAGAAGAAAGAAATGGATATAATTTGCAATGCTTTATTAGTTTAATTAATTCATTATTATAAATAAACTGACTATCTGGGATGGCTTGGACAAAGTATATAGCTGCTTTATAGTATTTTAACTATCTGAATAGGTAGGTTAACTTCTTCCAGATTTGTAAAAATACTGTTATAACATCCTTCTTAGTTCATGGATTTGGTGGAATATTTTATTCCCTGGTGGCTACATTTCTTGTTAACTCTATAACTGTTATTCCAAGATTTCTGATAGAGTTGCAACAAAACACCTTACTTGGCCTTTCTCTTCTGTCTTATGCTATGATAGTTTCTCGTTTTCTCTCCCAAAGTTAAATGACCAGCTTTACAGTTTGACTCAGCTTCTTTAGATTACAACATTAAGAATCCCTTAGGTGGGATTTTGTAAGTACTTATTTTAAGTTTTATGAAAAATTGCAGGCAAAAGTGGAGAGATAAGTATAAGAAGTCCCTAAGTATCCACATTCCAGTTTCAACAATTATTAACTCATGGTCAGTCATGTTTACTTGCTCTTCCTGAATGATTTTGAAACAGATCATATTACATATGACATTTGATATGTGTGAATGAACTATGCATGAGAATGACTTTTTAAACCACAATAATCATTACAGTTTCGAAATTAGCAATAATTACCTAACATTATCAACCTTACAGATACAGAGCATATAAAAACAAGTATTTATGCCACTTTTAGTTTTGAACTGAAGGTGCTGAAAAATTTAACGTTTCAAAGGCTGTTTAACATTAAAGTGTGTGGTTTTTTCTTTGTCTTATGAACTTTGAGACCTGAAGAAGTCATAGTGTAGTAACTTCCTTTTCTAATCCTGTTTTGGACAATATTCTTAGCATTCTCAGCTTTTCTCTTACCTCTAAAAAGAAGTAGAAGATATTCTGACTTTGCTGTCAGAATATACAAATTTAAACATTGACCACAGATTTTGAGCATAATTGCACTTATACAGATTATGTGACGTAAGAACATTTTCAATAAATAACAATCTCTGAAATCTAAGAAAATTGCCTAAAAATGTAAAAAAATAGTTCTTGAACAGAGAAATATATTTCAGGTGATTGATTGGCATTAATATGGGAAATCATTAGGTTGTGATCTTCCTTTTTTATTGCAAAAAAAGGAAGAAAATTATCCTTGTACTTCTGCTCAGTGAACTAAACAATTTGTTCTCTTTTTTCCTTTGCTCTGTAATAAGTTAGTAGTTATTTAAATAATTGATGTTAAGTGTCTCTGAATTCCTGTGGTTCACAGATACTATTAACTTTCTCTTCCTGACTGAAGAGGATGTATAGGATAGAATCTTTTTTCCTTTGTCTAAATTTAGACTTCATCATACATTAGAAAGTTTGTGAGGGTATCTGAACTGGAGGTAAAGTATGGCTCTTTTCTAATTTTTTAGTTTTGTTTTGCTGCTGTTGGCGCCTTTTGTGTTTTTCGATCCATTTTGCAGTTAAGGGTGAATGGAGAGCTAAAAATAAACATTTGCGAACAGTTCAAGCTAGAAGTTATATTTCTATAATCCTTGAACTGAATAAAAGCAGAAGTTTAAAAACTCTGAATCCAAGTTTCACTGGCATCCCTGGCTTACAGAGAAGGCATTTGGTTGCCATTCACCCAGCTACCTGCTCTAGTCTCAAAACCCTGACCTATTTCTAGATCTGAGTAGGGATTGGCCCCATGTGCAAGTTTATCCGAACCTGTGGATTTGCACTTGAATATCCCTTTTAACAAACTTGATGATCTTCTGTTGGTTTGGAGAAGTTTTTTCTCCTATGATTACTTTCTGGTTGTGGAGTTGGATCACAGGTTGACATTAAAATATCAAAAGCCTCTGGAAACCCTATCCTTTCTAATATGTTTCAACAGTTCATTTATGGCCCTTTCCCTGTTCCTCCCTGAGAGATCCAGTCTCTTATTACCATTACTGAGACTGTCCTCAACACATACTCCCATCCCTAAGGGTGGGGAGGGGACTGAAACGTGAATCGCAAGAGCAAGCCTGAATTACTTAAATCAGATTTTTAAAAATTCAGAGTTTCTGCTCCCTCTACAAATCTTTCAAACAGGAGATAGAATGAAACAGAGGAACTAAAATTTATTTATTGTAATTTATACTTTTATTCTTAACATTATAGCATGCTGAGCTGTTTAGTAGTAGCCTTTCCCCACATTGACATTCAAACTCTAAACTAGAAAATGCTTTTGTTTTTTTATTCTAGAAAAGAATAAAACAGACAAGTTAAATTTATATATTCACCTTCTACATCTAATTTTAAACACTGAAGTGGTTTAGCATTTTGTACTGTAGCTAGGAATTGAACAGTCCTCAGAACAAAATGTCCAGGGATATCATAGCAGCATTGCCATGGTGTTGTCTTGCTCTTGAGGATTGTTACATGCCCCTAATATAATTTGTGTTCCGTATCTTGACTCAGGATATAACACAGCATGGGATAGATAACCCCTAATTTACCTGTCTATATAGTGATCTATATAGCAATAGACTGCTGTTCTCTATAGCAATCTCTGCTGTGTAGAGTTTAGCTAAGGCCAAGCAAATAACAATGAAGGCCTCTAAACAGCAAATTTTATAGCCAAATTAAGTTTGGTTATAAGCTTTCCAGAGGTCAGCTTTGATGGCATAGGTGCTCTTATTTTAGACACAGGTTAAAACCGATTATCTCAGCCTGTAGCAAGAGGGAAGCTCTCTGGATAGCCACCACAAGCAACCTCTGTGATAAAATCTCTTTACTGCTAGTTGGTACTAAGAGTAAATTCCCTAAGTTCCATGATTATATTTCATAATTAGTTTCTTCAATACCTTCAGTGCTTTAACTGAGGGAAAGAAGGAGCTGTATACATAGTAACATAACTAACATTGACATAATTAAATAATACTGATAAAATTGCAATATACTTATGAAGTGCTTTTCATAAAGTTAACAAAATGCTTTCATTCCTAGTGTTTTATTTAATAGATTTTTTTTTCGTTATTTAAAAAAAATTTTTTTGGCTGCATCATGTGGCTTGTGGGATCTCAGTTCCCCAAACCAGTGATTGAACCCACAGCCATGACAGTGAAAGCCTGGAATTCTAACCACTAGGCAACCAGGGAACTCTAGATTATTTCTTCTAATTCAGAGAGTCTACCGGCTTAAAAAACCTAAAAAGTGGCAGAATTCCTAGCAAGCATCCTAAAAGTTTGGGGGAAACGTCCCTGAGCATCTACCTAATAGATCCTAAAGGCATCATTGTTTGATAAAAGATATTTATAATGGCACCCTGCAGAGACTGGCTACTTGATGTATATTGAAAGACGTTAAGCTTATCTCCCTTCATGAGTTGGTCCCAGAAAATAAAGTTAAGAAAGGACTATATGGGTTTCCCCTATTGCCTTAAGCGAGTTTTTCAGACACCTTCCGCTGAGTGCTTCTCTCTGTGGATTGGAATCATTTAATCAGCCTGTGAATGATGAAGCCAGTTGTTTGCCCTGGTATGGAACTCATCTAGTAACTTAGATCTCCGTGCAATTCAGGAAGCACAACTTCCTGAGAATTTCCACAAAATGCCAGTAATGTCGTATGAATTTTTGTTTTGGGCTTCTGAGTTGAGAAGTTACTACATATTTGGGGATTAAATAGTATTCAGAAAACTGAGAATAAAATGAAGATGTTTTTAGCCTTGCAGTGGGTTAAATATATTCCTTGGTTTCTGGGCCTCCCAAATTTATTCAGGAAGTTTCTAACTTGGTAAAGTAATTTTAACCTTAATATCCTTGGTTCCTTTGATCCACGGCAGATTGGCAGTTCATGATGATTTCTCAAAGTATGTGCATTTACGGCTCTGTAGCGTCCAAATGAGAGGATCTCAGGAGTTTGAAGCAAGTGTATTTAAGAGGTGCCTCCCCTCACCCACCCTCCACCAGATAACTCCCTGGCCTCTCAGTGTAGGGTTGAGCCTCTCTCTGGGCCGCTGTGCTCGGGCCTGTAAGTCTGTGTTGGCGCTTGTTGGCTCTGTGTGCCTGACGGGTGACACAGGGTTTCTGCTGTAGTGCTGGGTTATGCTGGATTGACATTTCAGTTGCTGTTTTGTTTTGCCCTGGGTTGGGTCAGTTCATGTAGTTTGGGAACTAATAGTAATCTTTAAAAATATTTATTTGCTCAACATTAATTAATGGAAGGATAGACTAATTTTTCGGAGAAGGCAGTGGCACCCCACTCCAGTACTCTCGCCTGGAAAATCCTATGGACGGAGGAGCCTGGAAGGCTGCAGTCCATGTGGTCACTAGGAGTCGGACACGACTGAGCAACTTCACTTTCACCTTTCACTTTCATGCATTGGAGAAGGAAATAGCACCCCACTCCAGTGTTCTTGCCTGAAGAATCCCAGGGACGGGCGAGCCTGTTGGGCTGCCGTCTATGGGGTCGCACAGAGTTGGACACGACTGAAGCGATGTAGCAGCAGCAGCAGACTAATTTTTATACCATTTCCATATTGAAACAAATACAATTTTGTAAGGGTCAGTTTTCAAAAAGCAGGGTCAATTTTGTATAAAGAATTAGGCAAAACATTTCCCAGATTTTGGGTGTTTTAATTCATAACTTTTCTAAAGCAAGAATAATTAGTCACTCAGTCATGTCTGACTCTTTGCAACTCCGTGGGCTGTAGCCCATCAGGCTCCTCTGTCCATGGAGTTTCCCAGGCAAGAGTACTGGAGTGGGTTGCCATTTCCATCTCCAGGGAATCTTCCCAACCTAGGGCTCAAACGCGAATTGGCTGCATTGGTGGGTGGCTTCTTTACTGCTGGGCCGCCAGGGACAGTCTTCCGTGTACCTCATTGGTCGGAACTAGATACCTGGCCACTCCTAGTTGCAGTGAAGTTTGCTACAGTTCTGATGTCCTCTTGTGTTGAAGGTTGCTTCTTATACTCTTTATGAGGAAGGAGAGAAATGAACATTGCATGAATCTGTTAGCATTGTGTTTAACTGTTAACGTCACTGCAGAATTGTACTTAGTGGCATTAAAAAAGTGAGGAGTTTACATGCTTCCTACAGCAAGAAATCTGGATGGTGACCATTTAGGGTTAGTGCAGTGGCCTGAGGCTGCTCTCAAGGGACCAGGCTCCTCCTGTCTCTCTGCTCTTCTCTCCTTAGCCTGTGGATTTCTGTCTGGTGGTCTAAAGGTAAGTCCAGACATCACATTATGTTCCAGGTGGTGAAAAGATGGAAAGGCAAAAGGCTTTTCCTGAGCAGTGCTCTATTTGAGAAGGGCCTTCCTCCCCAGGTGCTGTAACCTCTGTCCCCCTGACCTGGAGTTGTCAAGGGCCCAGGCGTATATGGTGCTGGCATTTTGAGCAGCCCTTTCAGGCCCTGATTGTAGAGGCTGGAAACTCATCAGTCTTGGTGGTGCCAGCGCAGGAGCCAGCCTTTCAGACAGAGAGGCTCTGGTCCCTGTGTATCCTTCGTGCACCTCCCGTTCCTGTGTCAAGCGTTCTCCCTCCTAGTTTGTATTATAAGCAGTGTTAGTTCAAATAAGGTAAATCGTGTTCTTTAGTTGAATTTAAAAATATCTAATTCCTATGTAGGAAACTCATTTTTATAGGAAAAAATGGCTGTATTTTCACTTAGTGGGAAATTAAGTAGTCATTAAACATTTACAAAGGTGCACAGAATGGGCTGCATGCCCCAGAACTATTCTAGGTCATTAGTGATCTCTAGGATATAAATCCAGAAAATGCTTTTCTGTCTTGTTCGTACTTGGCCTCTCAGCAGAACTTAGAATAGGAGCACGTCTGGTCTTCCCTGACACACTTTTCTCCTAGTTCGCGTGCCCTACATGCACAGCCTTCTCGTGTTGTCTCCTCAGCTCCCCCCTCAGTTTCCTTTGCCAGCTCTCAATTTGCTTGAAAGTGTTAACTTTCTTCGGGACTCAGTCTGGGCTCTTGTCTTATCTCATCAGCTTATCCATACAGCAGTCAAGGTGATCTTCAGTGGAATTTGAATCATGCGCCTCGCTGTTTAAAGCTTTTAAATGGTTTCACAGTTTGAGGTGAACACTCAGACGCCTCCCAGGTTATATGAGCGGATCTAGCCCCTGCGAGCTCTTCAACCTCATTTGTGCCAGCCTTCCTCAGTTTCCAGTCTGTCCCTGCACTTGGCAGGTTCTTCCTTTTGTTCCTTGAAGTCGTCATACGTGCTGGTCCACTGCCCAGAGTGTCCTGCTGCCCATTCTTGGCATCTCTGGCTCCTGTTTTAGGTCCTCAGTGAGGCCTTCAGTGAAGCACCCCCGCTGAAGCTCCCTGTTCCAGAGTCTTGGCTGTTTCATGGCACCTTCTTACAGGTAATCTTTTGTCTGTTTGCTTCTTTTCATACCCAGTTTGTGCATTCAGTTCAGTTCAGTCACTCAGTCTTGTCCAACTCTTTGCGACCCCATGAATCGCAGCACACCAGGCCTCCCTGTCCATCACCATCTCCCAGAGTTCGCTCAGACTCATATCCATCGAGTCCGTGATGCCATCCAGCCATCTCATCCTCTGTCGTCCCCTTCTCCTCCTGCCCCCAATCCCTCCCAGCATCAGAGTCTTTTCCAATGAGTCAACTCTTCGCATGAGGTGGCCAAAGTACTGGAGTTTCAGCTTCAGCATCATTCCTTCCAAAGAAATCCCAGGGCTGATTTCCTTCAGAATGGACTGGTTGGATCTCCTTGCAGTCCAAGGGACTCTCAAGAGTCTTCTCTAACACCACAGTTCAAAAGCATCAGTTCTTCGGTGCTCAGCCTTCTTCACAGTCCAACTGTCACATCCATACATGACTACTGAAAAAACCATAGCCTTGACTAGATGGACCTTAGTCGGCAAAGTAATGTCTTTGTTTTTGAATATACTATCTAGGTTGGTCATAACTTTTCCTCCAAGGAACAAGCATCTTTTAATTTCACCATCTGCAGTGATTTTGGAGCCCCCCAAAATAAAGTCTGACACTGTTTGCACTGTTTCCCCATCTATTTCGCATGAAGTGATGGGACCAGATGCCATGATCTTCATTTTCTGAATGTTGAGCTTTAGGCCAACTTTTTCACTCTCCACTTTCACTTGCGTAGTAGGTACTAACTTCTTTTTTTTTTTTTCTTTTTTTGGCTGAATGCATGGTTAATATCATGGAGAGATTCTTAACATTATTTTGAGAAAAAGAAAGAAAAATTCTGTAGAGCGTGATCATACTGTGTAAAAAATGCTAATAGTCCTATGGTGGGAATCTGTTTTTAAAATTAGCTTCTAATGGCAAAGGAAAACTTAAAAACTCTTCTAACTTGCAGTTTTACATCTAAATGGAACTCTAGAGATAATTGAATACAATCACTTCCTCCCTAATCAGGGAACATGGATAATAATATGCTATTTTATGTTTTTACACAAAGTTTTAGAGTTTACAGAATACTTTCACATACTGTCTCATTTGAGCTTTAAAGTAGATTCTGAGTAGTTAGGGTATTCTCTGTGTGTAAGCCCTTGTCTAGCCACCAGGCACGTGACCTTTGGTAGGTGAGAAAATGAGGTTGGTGTGAGTATCCAGAGATTTTATATAAATTTTGTGAACTCTGCAGTATGAAACATGTTGGTAGTAGTGGTGTTAGAACGAACAAACCTAGCTCCCAGAACGGTGAGGTCCTGGCACGGCGTCTGGGACGTCACAGCTGGTGAGCACTCTGGCTGATGACCAACCTCCGGCTGTGCAGTAAACCGGAGAAATCTCCCTCTTAACTCTGGCAAGATGTTTAGGCTCGGTTAAGCCTCAGTCTGCTCATCTGGAAAATAAAGGTACTGTCTGCTTTACACAGTAGTAGTTAGCACGGTTTCTGACACATGCTAAGTAGTCAGTAGATCTTTCTGTTGTCACCACCAGTGACGTCAAGCATGACAAAAATGACCGGAATGGTAGTTTGATGAGTACTTTGAGTCTTACAGAGTTGTGGGGTCTTTGCTCAGTTCTCATTTGAGAAGTGATTCACATATACAGGTGTGTTGTACAATAGCTATGCTGCAGCATAGCAAGACTGCTTAGAAGTTTTTGTTTTCCACATATTTTCTCATTGTATATGTTCGGGCTACCTTATTCCAGTTTAAGTTCCCCTAATAATAGCAGTGTAAAGACTGAAAAGTGTGTAGAGCGATTGCAGACATTCAGAGGGCTTTGAAACTTTGGAATAGGGTTGCTAGTGAGCACGTGGGCTGTCAGGCTACCTCTTCAGGGTTGCTGTGGCTTCTTAGAGACGGCGTCCTGACCATGGTGTCCTTCTCTTCCTGTCTAATGGCCCCCTGGTGACTTTATTGACGCACTTTAGGGAGCATGATTAGTTGGTTCAGTACTTGGAGCATGCCTTCATTAGGATGTTTAATACGTAATGCTGCCGCAGATACCTAATCTGTAAAAAAACAACAAAAAACAAACTGGCTGATGGTGGGAGGAAGTAGAAGGAAGCAAAGACATAGAAGGAATCCGAAGAAAGAAAAGTGAAAGTCGCTCAGTTGTGTCCAACTCTTTGCAACCTCATGGACTATACAGTCCATGGAGTTCTCCAGGCCAGAATACTGAAGTGGGTAGCCTTTCCCTTCTCCAGNGGAGGAAGTAGAAGGAAGCAAAGACATAGAAGGAATCCGAAGAAAGAAAAGTGAAAGTCGCTCAGTTGTGTCCAACTCTTTGCAACCTCATGGACTATACAGTCCATGGAGTTCTCCAGGCCAGAATACTGAAGTGGGTAGCCTTTCCCTTCTCCAGGGGATCTTCCCGACCCAGGAATCGAACCCTGGTCTCCTGCATTGCAGATGGATTCTTTACCAGCTGAGCCACAAGGGAACCCCAAGAACACTGGAGTGGGTAGCCTGTCCCTTCTCCAGAGGATCTTCCGACCCAGGAATTGAACCAGGGTCTCCTGCAATCCAAGGCTTTGTGATTTCTGCCCTTGAGGAATTTACAATCTAATTGAAGCCATCTGCTGCTATTGCATTTGCTTTCTGTATTGTAATGCTAAATGTTTTGATGATGCTGGATTTATATTCAGTAACAACTTCAGTAACACACAGGTCTTGTGTTTTTCTAAAGGAATAGCCTTGATGCATTCACCCCTAATGAGGAGCACTCCGTGATTATGTTAATAAACAATAGACATTCTTAGCTCAGGTGGCATATCCTGCATAGATGCAGACTTCTGTGCTCTGTTTTACTGGCAGTTGTACTGAACATTATATACTGACGTAGACGCATTTATCATGTTTGCCATTTTCACTTTCTGCTCATTTTGTGGAGTTTTGCAGCAAAGTAATTTGCCACAGGAATCCTGAGTAAAATAATTTATTGTGACTTTAAAATTTAATAAGTAATAAAGCAATTATATTCAAGTAAGAATTGACAAGTGTTCCAGAGACGTCCAGTTATAAATGAGAACCTCACTGTCAGGAGCACATGAGGTCATGGCTCTCTGGGGCACCACTGAGTGACGGGATCCCTAGTCACAGGTCGGCGCGAGCCGTCTGCGAGCTGAATAAGCTTGCGGATCCGGGTGGCTGGGGACAATCGTCGTCTTCATGGCTGCCCAGAATGAGTGCTTCTTGGACAGGAGAGCTGGCTATCACTTTTGAATAAGCAGTTGACTGACAAACATATTGTAAAGAATAGGATGATTTTTTAAATGCCTTGTTCTTTTTTCCCTCTTCAGGGCAACTGTTTTTCTTTTATCACTGTGGTCTGTTGCAGGGCTGGTGTTCCCTGATAATTTTACTTGGGAACTTAAGCTAGAGGACTCTTTGACCACTCCTTTACCCATTTTTCAGAGTAGATGTTTCTACAATTAAAAAATAAGGAATCCCATTGAGTTTTTACTGCTACAGATTTAATAGTTCATGTACATTAGAATATACATCATTTTTATCATTTTAAGTGTTAAAAAGAAGGTAACGATCCCATAGTTTTAATCCATTTAGCAAATCTCACTGTACCTTAGTTTATGAGTACATAATACAAGTAAATTCAGAGACAGGAATCCAGGTGTATTTTCTTAGAAGTTAAAATCTGTTTTCATGAATGCCTTACAACTTCTTCACAAATAGGACTACTCTTGGCTTCTTCAGTTGTATTTTGAAATTCTTCCCCTGCTCTTTGTTTGAAAATGTAGTTTTATCCCTTCATCCAGGGTGACTAGGTGCAGGGGAATTTTTTTTATGCCATCCCCTCTCAAACATGTGAGCCCAGAGTGTGTGGATTGGAGTGGGGCAGCAAGCATTTCAGCCGGAAGGAACAAGCCTTGAGGCAAAGAGCTTGGCAGCTTGAGGCCCTGAAAGAAGGTCCATGCGACTGGGGCATGGTGGGGCAAGAGGGGTTGGGGTGACAGGATAATCATGGAGACCTTGCTGAGGAGTTTGCCTGGGCCACCGGTCACTTGAGCAGGGCGGCACACAGCGGGTATTGGTGGTGGCGGTGCCCTGGGTTCAGCGCTCGGCTGCCCGCTTGCTAACAGCTCTCCTGTCGTTCCCAGGACTCTGAGATGTGGGTGGTAGCATCAGAGTCCTCTAGACTGAGTACCAACTAGGTGCATGGGTAGTCGCGGTTTTACCCCTGGCCACTGGACATCACACACCCTACCCTGGAATCTCCGACTCCCAGGTTCTCCTTTCTTTTCTCTTTTATATTCATTTGGCAAATACTTGTTGAGCGCTTTGTAGCTACCCCCTTCTGGATAATCAGTTGTTTGTATGTCTCCTAGCTTCCAGGGTATGAAATCTCCAGAAGTTTCATGTTAAATATTTTGTAATCAGGCACCAAGCACTGTATCTGTTTCAGAAAATGTCTGAATAAATGAACAACTAAAAGAAAGTTTATGAATATGTAATTATCATATCTAAGCGCTGCAGTTGTTTGAATAAATTGTTTTTAATCTTGTGTAGAAACATGAACATATTCCTCCTTCGTTCCATTTTCCTTTAACATGCAGTTAACAGAAATTCAAAGCATGCCATTTAAGTCCATAGGTCTAGAAAAAAAAAAAAGCTTATCTATTTTCAGCCTCATACCTTAAGTCGCTGATAGTTTATATTTTTACTCTAGATCAAGTAGCTATTTTGATACAGGGTTATTTTTTTTAAAGCACTATTCACCTTCAGATAAAAATAAGAACGATAAGTAAAGACAAACATACAATACCATATACATTTTTAGGAAGTCAAGCTCTTAATTTTTTAAAATAATCTTCTTGAGATAATTATGGATTTACATGGGATAGTAAGAAATAATACGAGGAAATCCCATACACCCTTCACCTAGTTTTCCCTAATGATAGCTGGCATCTTATAACTAGTTCAGTAGCCTCAGGGAATGGACGCTGATAAATCCACAGGCTTTGTTCGGAGCTCTCCAATTTAGCATGCTCTCATTAGTGTCTGTGCATATGTAGTCCTGTGCAGATTCACAGGCCGCTTACCAGCAGCACACATTTCAGTTCCACCCCGAGGATCCCTGTCGTCCCTTTATAGAAACAGCCGCCCTGTCTCTTCCCCGCTTCCTCTTCCTAGAACCCGGCCACCACTGCTCTCCATCTCTTACTTAGTAATTTCAAAAATATTGTATAAATGGAATCATATATACCATGTCGTCTTTTGAGTTGACTTTTTTTTTTTTTGACTCGATATAATCCCCTTGAGATAAATTGAGAACTTTTAAAAAGTGGTTTGCAAAGAAAGTCTAATCTCTTTCCCACTGGCCGCTTACCTGTCCTTTAGCAAAAACAGGCAGGAGTGAGCTCCACAAAGGCGCAGGCAGAGGCCTCCCCTGTGTGCCCCGGGACTCACTCTGCTCCTCAGAGACTCTCGGAGAAGTCAGGAGTTCCCCTTTTGATCAGTGCGTTGATCTCTTTGTGAAAAACAATCATATTTCTTTCAGAGGGCATGGTCCATCTCCGTTATCTCCTGTTTTATTTCCAAAAGCTGTTCCAGTTAATCCTGTCTTCTGTTCTGCCTCTTTCCTCTTAATTTTTTTCCATCCTGACCTACTCAAATTGTTGAGTGAATTAAGCTCCAAATTGATATAATCCAACAAATAGGAATCATAATCAGTTTGACTGAAAATCTTAAAAAACAAACTTGAAATTACATGCATGAAAGAGCTTCTTTTGTTTCCATTGGCTTTACAGGGAATGATCATGGTAGTTCTGCTTCACTGATAGTCTTGTTTTGATTTGTTTTGCCTCCAAAATAATTATAAAATATATATCATTCATTTGGATGGTCTAAGTGCCATCCATTGGGTGTGTTATTCCGTAATAAGAACTCCATCTCCTACCAAGTCATTCAGAGTCCTGATGAACAGTTTTGTTTTTAGATGAGTATGTATATGAGTATATCACATTTTAGGCTATAAATAAGAGTGTTGTTTGTAACCCACTGTTGATGTGTTGAGAATCCCAGTACCTCACAAGCAGAGATTCTTTTAAGGTATTTTATAGATTGACTTACCTTGGGTTCAGAGAAGAAAAAAGGTCTTTCATTAAAAAGTATCTAAATAATTAATACTTAATCTTTCTAAAGAAACTAGCTCACATTTGTAGGGATTGCTATACATTTACTGAGAGGAGCTGTATTTGACATTTAATCTGAATAAGCATGATAGATTCTACCTATAATGTGCTTGCTTAGTTGCTCAGTGGTATTTGACTCTTTGCGACCCCATGGACTGTAGCCCACCAGGTTCCTCTCTCCATGGGAGTTTTCCGGCAAGAACACTGGAGTGGGTTGTCATTTTCTTCTCCAGAGGATCTTCCTGACCCAGGGATCAAACCTACATCTCCTTTGTCTCCTGCATTGCCCTCTTTACCCGCTGAGGAAAATCCTAACTATACTATAAGAACAAGTAACTACTGACCAACCTATATAGCTAGATGTTTGGATGATTGCTTCAAGATTTACTCTTTTTTTTTTTTTTTCCTCAATTTGTAGCTCAAAGCCACTTTCAAACTGTACCATAAATTATAAACTTAATTTCTGTGGCCACCCAAGTATAAGTGTATAAAGCAGACCAGTGTGAGTAAATTGAGAGTACATGTGTCAAACTGAAAAGTTCATGTCCACCTGTAAACATTTAAAACAAAAATTAACTGTATCAGACACATCTACAGGCCAAAAGTTTTCAACATTCTGATCATCTTGATAAACTTAAATATGTTAGACCGTTGATTTTGAAAAGTGAAATAGCTTATTAGTGACAGTGATTGTATCAGGTCTAAAATAGGAAAAGCCAAGAACTTTGCAGCATGAATGCAGTTAGCATTATGTATTTATGAGGTGGAGGTGTGTGTTTTATCTTTTGTTTAATACATTGTGGATGTCTTTCCACATTAGATCATATAGGTCTGTAACTCATGTCATTTAATGATTGTAAGAAGCTTCCATGATATAATTTTTCCATTTTCTTGCTGATGGATATTAGGGAAAATTTAAAGTATGTGTCAGTGTAACCTTTGTGGAAAATAATGGTTAAGTCCTCTTCTCCTATTTTCTTCGTTATTTTAAAATATTATAACTTGAATAAAATCTCAGTAGAAATTAATTTTTAACTTAAAAGTTGATCCCAGGAAATAGTAGGTTCCTATCATTTACATAACTCTTAGGAAGCCTGGACTTAATTATATTTCTTTCAGAGTGAAGCAGAGATGTGGCTGACCCATTTTGAAGGGCATAATTTCTTGGGCATTAATGGCTGAAGGGCCCTTCTGCAGTAGTTTGAAGCTATTAAAAGATTCCTTGTAAGTTCAGAGCAAATAGATATTTACCCATATTCACACATAAAGAGACAGTGTTGGATAGTTATGTATGTGTGAGAACTAAAATTCACACTGTATTATGTAGACAGTAGGCTCCTTGCTTTAACAGTCACTCATTATTTATTTGTAGTGGGAAAGAAAGAAGGTGGTGCTTTCTCACAACTGAATCATTATTGTAAATTCTTCCTTGAATTTTATTCTAATGGAACTTACGGTTCCTGGATCAAATTACTTCTTTCCAACAGTGTTGTTTCATCAGACCTCTTCCTGTATTAAGTTCTTTGAAATGATTTCATTTCATTTAGGAAAAGCAGCAAAAAATTCTCACAGGTCGTATCGAAAGGGCTTTTCACCTGACTTATTTTATCTTTTGAAATACTTTAAAAATTGAGATAATAGGGTACATAGCAGTTAGAATACAGTTTCTAATATGGAACCTGATTCTACTCCATCTGCTGTGAAATCCAGTTACATCCCGTTGAATGCAGAGTTGGGTGTGTATAGCATTTTGCGAGAGGAGATATTTTATAATTATCAGTAACATTTTCAAAGTGACGGTTTTGAGGTACTGGGAATAGCAGTGCCCATAATGTTTTCCTAAGGAAAGTGAGTCATTTGTAACATTTGTTATTCTATTCAGTCATTTTAGTTATGTTTTTAAAAGATGTACCTTATTGCCAGTGGCCTTTGTCACAGCTCTGGAGGGTTTATCTTTTATAGCTTTGTGTGTGCTGAGCCATTCCAGTCATATTTTGTCTGTGCTATGTGAACTGTATGTAACCTGAGAGGTTTCTCTATCATGGGTTCCCTAGGCAAATGCACTGAAATGGGTTGCCATCTTCTTTTCCAGGGTATTTTTCCCTGGTAGCTCAGAGGTTAAAGCGTCTGCCTGCAATGCAGGAGACCTGGGTTCGATCCGTGGGTTGGGAGGATTCCCCTGGAAAAGGATGGCAACCCACTCCAGTATTCTTGCCTGGAGAATCCCATGGACGGAGGAGCCTGGTGGGCTACAGTCNGTCTGCCTGCAATGCAGGAGACCTGGGTTCGATCCGTGGGTTGGGAGGATTCCCCTGGAAAAGGATGGCAACCCACTCCAGTATTCTTGCCTGGAGAATCCCATGGACGGAGGAGCCTGGTGGGCTACAGTCCACGGGGTCTCAGAGTCGGACACGACCAAGCGACTTCACTCACTCACTCACTCGTGGTGGCAGATGGTAAATGAGTGACCTGGTATCTTGGTGGTGCTGCAGTAGATTCCAGTTTATTCATTGTAGACTTTGTCATCTTACAGATTTACTGGGTTTTTTAAATAATAATAGAAAGATGTTAGTAACTGAGGAGGAGAGCTCGGGTGACCTGGTGCATTGGCAGTCTCTGTGCTCTGTGTGTAGAGAAGCTGGGCTCTGGCTCTACCCTTCTTTTTTAGGAAGGTGTTATTTCCTCTCATATAACAGGCCTTATAGGTATAGAAAACCTCACCTATATATCTATAACTTATAAGGGAGATGAATGAATATTGTTGTTGAAAAAAATTGTTAATTATGGACAAAGATAAAATTTTTAAAGTGAACATTTTGGAAACTATATTAAGAATGGTATAAGCAAATATATACTGGCTTGGAGCTGTAAATCCAGTGGCTCTCAAAAATGTCAGTTCAACTGCCCATCTTAGGTTTTCCACTGAGGGTGAATCTGTGTTCTTTGTTACACAGAGCTCCACAAGAGTGAATGGTCATGTAACTGGGATTAAAGGAACTACTGTTACTGACTCTTCCAATTAACTAATAAAGTTCTTCAAAATTAGTTTCTGGTTAATTTGTTTAGGTTTGAATGATTTTTATAGGATAAAAAGTTATATGTAGTTTATTTTTTCTCTTCCTTTTTTCTAAGAAGCATATCAGCAACTGAATTTTTTGTCCTATTTAGTGATGTGATCTGCAGGGTAACAATTTGTATTAGCTGTTCAATGGAAAATGTGTATTTTATAGTTACAGTGATAACCTGTAAAAGTCCAGTTCTGAACATTGCTGGAGTAAATTTAAAAACGTAATGAATTTTGCTTTCCCTTTGTTCATTTTTATGGTAAATATATCCTCACACACATACACACATACACATGTATTAAATAATGAAAATAAAATCATGTCTCAAATTCCAGACCCTTAAAAAGAATCTTCTCAGAATTTAAGTAAATAAAAAACAGAAAATGGCATTAGTAATAATTGAGAATGTGATTGAAATGAAAAGTTGTTATTTTACTTTAAAAATGTTAAGACTTTAAAAGAATCATTGTCTTCTTTCAGATAAACTTGCGCCTCATCTTGGTAAGTGGGAAAACGAAAGAGTTCCTATTTTCTCCTAATGATTCTGCTTCTGACATCGCAAAGCACGTGTATGACAACTGGCCAATGGGTGAGTGATGGTTTTCTCTTGAGAATGAATAATGTTGATTCTTTATGCCCTGCCTTGTTTCACAGACGTTTTGAAAAAGTTGTAAGTAAAATATAAGAAAACAAGCGAGTGATTGAGGGTGCAAGGCTTAAAGTTGAAGGGACTGCCACATCCCTGCTGGGTTTGGCCTTCCAGCTCCTTCACTGCAGAATGGTAAAGGAGCCTGGGCATCAGGTCGCTGGGTGGCCTTACAGCTGTTTTAATGTAAAAGAAGATTATCTTTTAAAGGAAAACACAAGGTAGCTAACACATACACTCATAACAGTAACTCTTTACACCAAAGCACAAAGTAAAAACAAAGAAAAACTATCTTTAACAAATTAGAACACATTTTTTTAATTTTTGGTCTATTCTGTACACAACCTGCATTTGACAGAAAGTGAATATCTCATTCATGTCACTTCCTGTGTTTTCTGAACTACTACAAGGTCAAGAAGGTATAAAATCCATTTATGCTTTACATTTTCAAGCCACTGTCCATGACAGAATTTTGGAGTGTGTGCGTTTATGTGTGTGTGTGTGGGGGGGGGTGGGGGCGGGGAGAGAGAGAGAGAGATCCTTTCTCTGGTTCTTTTCCATAAGACTCATGCCATCCTCAAATGAGTCTTCAGCTTATGCTCTTCCTATGAAGCTAACCCAGGTCATTTTGATCCTCTTAATTGCATGTACCTAGTGATATGACTGTTTGTGCTGATTTCACTAATTTTACTGAACTTCCCTGGTGGCTCAGACGGTAAAGAATCCACCTGCAATGCGGGAGACCTGGATTCGATCCCTGGGCTGGGAAGATCCCCTGGAGAAGGGAAAGGCTGCCCACTCCAGTGTTCTGGCCTGGAGAATCCCATGGACGGAGGAGCTAACCATAACAGTTTGTACTTTCAAAGCACAAGACTTGCATTAACAAAGAACAAAGTGTACGCAAAATGAATCAATTAGATCAGTACTGCTCAACCGAAATTAATGTTATATGAAACTCTTTTAGAAGAAAGTCTTTAATCCTTATTAATTTCTATACAACCATAAAACTAAAACAGATCTACAAAGAAAATGCAAATATAGCTCTAAAACCAGTAATGTTCAAATTAACAACTTTAATGTGCCACGTGGCATATTTTTGGTAAAACTCACTCACTGCTTGCCCCATGGATATGGTACTGTGGAGTATGGCGTGCCTCTTCGCCCACTGGCTGTATGAGAACCCAGTTATGTGTGGATTCACCACAGACCCTTCATTCACACAGTGTACCAAATTGTCATTCAGCCTTCACTGACAGGAACTTGCAATTTATGTATTAAGTCGACCTTTGTTCTTTTCTTGTTAACCTCTTGACAATTAAAGAAGTACTGCTTGGTACCAGTACAATCATAAGCTTAAACTCATACATGAGCACTAAAGTCGCAAGGCTGTACTTGGTTGTAAGGTAATAATTTGAATTATCTAGATAATCTCATCCAGGTTATCATTAAAATGAAAACACAATCTAAAAACTCTTGATGAGGACTTTCAGACCCAAAGAAACTGTCTTAGGGATTGGATTCATAGACCTGAGTTTAAGAAATAGTGCTTTAGACAAATACTTTGAAATGACTGGGTCTTTCTTCTTGCTGATAACCAAGGAACAAGTCAGTACTAGCTCCTGAATCAGAAAGAGACTGGAGCTAAAGGTCATAGATAAGAAGGAATTTCAGAAGAGCTGAAGTACCTAAACTTAGAATACTGGATTGTCTTCACAGCCAGGCAGGATAGATAAGGCAGACTGTGAAAAGCATTTTCGAATGTCTGAGAGTGATGTTGTTTGTTTAGTGGCTAAGTTGTATCCAACTCTGAGACCCCATGGACTGCAGTGTGCCGAGCTTCCCTGTCCTTCACTATCTCCCAGAGTCTGCTCAAACTCAGGTCCATGGATTCAATGATGCCATCCGACCATCTCATCCTCTGTTGGCTCCTTCTTCTCCTGCCCTCAGTCTTTCCCAGCATCAGGGTCTTTTCCAGTGAATTGGCTTTTTGCATCAGGTGCCAAAGTTTTGAAGCTTCAGCTTCAGCATCAGTCCAATGAATAGTTAGGACTGATTTCCTTTAGGATGGACTGGTTGAATCTCCTTTCAGTCCGAGGGACTTTAAAGAGTCTTCTCCAAATCCAAAGTTCAAAAGCATCAATTCTTTGACGCTCAGCTTCTTCCTAGTCCAACTCTCACATCCATATATGACTACTGGAAAAACCATAGCTTTAACTATATGGACCTTTGTCAGCAAAGTGATGCCTCTGCTTTTTAATATGCTGTCTAGGATCATCATAGCTTTTCTTCCAAGGAGCAAGTGTCTTTTTATTTCATGGCTGCAGTCACCATCTGCAGTGATTNTATGGACCTTTGTCAGCAAAGTGATGCCTCTGCTTTTTAATATGCTGTCTAGGATCATCATAGCTTTTCTTCCAAGGAGCAAGTGTCTTTTTATTTCATGGCTGCAGTCACCATCTGCAGTGATTTTGGAGTCCAAGAAAATAAAGTCTGTCATTGTTTCTATTGTTTCCCCATCTATTTGCCATGAAGTTATGGGAGTGGATGCCATGATCTTAGTTATATTTCTCCTGGCATTCTTGATTCCAATTTGTGCTTCATCCAGCCCAGCATTTTACATGATGTGCTCTGCATATAAGTTAAATAAGCAGGGTGGCAGTATACAGCCTTGATGTAAAATCCTTTCCCAATTGGAACCAATCTGTTGTTCCATGTCCAGGTTCTAACTGTTGCTTCTTGACCTGCATACAGGTTTCTCAGGAGGGAGGTAGGTAAGGTGGTCTGGTATTCCCATCGTTTTAAGAATTTTCCATAGTTTGCTGTGATTGACAGAGTTAAAGGCTTTAGCATAATCAGTGAAACAGAAATACAGATTTTTTTCTGGAATCTCTTGCTTTTTCTATGATCCAGTGGATGTTGGCGATTTGATCTGTTCCTCTGCCGTTTCTAAATCCAGCTTGTACATCTGGGAGTTCTCAGTTCACCTGTTGTTGGTTGAAACCTAACTTGAAGGATTTTGAGCATTACCTTGCTAGCATGTGAAATGAGTGCAATTGTGCGATAGTTTGAACATTCTTTGGTATTGCCCATTTTGGGGATTGGAGTGAAAATTGACCTTTTCCAGTCCTGTGGCCACTGCTGAGTTTTCCTAATTTATTGACACAATGAGCAATGCTAAAGGAAATATTCTACTCACAATAATCTTGGGTGTGGTGAATTCAAAGTAATTCATACCAAAGTGTTAACAACTTATGTGGTCTTCCTTCTGGAGGAGAGGGGCCTGGGACCATGGGAGTCAGAGGGCACTGAAGGGGGGCCGGACCGGGGAAGAGGCTGGGGGTGGGACTGGGGCTCATCTCTCCTTTCCGGCCATGCTGAGTCATGACAGGCACTGGTGGTGTCCAACTCACTTCATCATCTTGAACAATCAAAACAAGGCAAAAGGGAGAGCCCTCCACTCACCTCCTTTATCTTCTGTCACTTGCTCTTGAGAGTGTTTTAAACTAGTTTTTGTGTTGACAGTTATCTCATGAAAGCAGGAACTTCTGTAGGAAACACACATGATGCTAGAATTCTTAAGAAAGGTGATGATGGAATTCTCAAATCTCTATCAAAATCACAACTTTAAATTCTATGTCTACAAGGTAGTGAAAATTACTGACCCCATACTTTGTCATGGTACAGTGTCCTCTGGCCACTATTTTGACAGAATTGTATTCCATATTTTACCATAATAAGGTAAGTTATACTCTAAACTGAAGTATTCTGTTATCCATTCTACACACCAGGTGCCTTTTGATTGTCTTTGTACATTATCCTAGATTTCATACTTGAATAGTACCTTGTGATATCTGTTGCTTTTCAAGTTCATTCTGAGAATTTTGGGTAAAGTGAACTAAAATTGTATCTTCTGTATTGTTTTATCAGTTGGCTTTAAAAAAAGCAATAAAGTTATCCACATTATGAAAAAATAGACACTGTTCTGCTTTTTAAAATTTTAATTTTCTAGTTACTGAGGTATAATTTTTCTTTTTTGCTATGCTCTTTACCAATATACTAATGCTTTTAAAAATCTTTGTTAAACCTACTGTTTCCAGCCTCAAATATATGTTTTAACAGATACAGATACTGGAATGTTGCGATGTTTTCCATTATTTTGATAATTAATTTTCAACTGACTTCTTTTTAACTAGGATTAGACTTTCCCCAACTCATTTGTTTTAGTTTTTAAACTTCAGGACTGTGTTAGGGCACGTTTTAGTGTTCTTTAAGAAGCAAAGACTAATCTTAAGCAGTTCCTGCTGTGTAGTGAGAAGCAGCGAGAACAGTGCTTTCGAGAGTCGTGCTTATTCCAGTTAGCAGGAGCTCCAGGTGTCCTCTGTGATACTCTTCATCTGATTGGGATTGGAATTTTAGAACAGTGTGGTAATGCCTTAATTTTATGTTGAAATGCACCTAACAGTTCCCTGGTTCTTTTCAGACTGGGAAGAAGAGCAAGTCAGCAGTCCAAATATTCTACGCCTTATTTATCAAGGAAGGTTTCTGCACGGAAATGTCACATTAGGAGGTACTGGCCACCTTTGTAATGGGAGTTAGTGCCTGTCTTGCAGCAGCATCACTCATTTGTTTAGATGCTCATGTCTGGTTTTGCTAAAAAGATACAATTTCAAACTCTATGAATTTTGCCTAGTTTTTGGTATGTCTACATTTTTGCATTTTGGATTCTAATTTCAGCTCTATGCTTAAGTGTTTACCACCTTGTAAAATAAACTCTTAAGCCATTAGAGATGGGAATCCACACTTATTATTTTATAAATGTAGTTTAATTTTACTTCTGGATAGTATAATTTAGATGTCATATTTTTAAGTTAAATCCAGACACAAACTCGGCAAAGTTTATGATGGTGGATTTTCAGATATAATATGGAAGGGGTGTTTTTCATTTTGGCTGTAATGATGGAATTGCTAACCATGCAGAAATACAGGTAAGTGAGTCACGTTAGAGACAGTGAAGCATAGCGACTGGAAGAGCAGACCTCAGAGCCCTGTGGTCCACGTTGGAGCTTAGCTGCACTGCCCACTGGCTCCGCGCCCGTGAGCCAGTCACTTGCCTGCTGTCTGTGCTGGTGTTGTGGTCTCCTCTTCAGTAAGGCAAATGACCATAGTGCCTCAGAACAGTGCTTGGCACCTCTTACACACTGTGTTATTACTGCTCTTCACGTGTGAGTGAAGAGATGTGGCTCAATAGTGCCCCCTCATGGGGGTGCATTTTCTACCATGAAGTATTTCAAATATATTATAATTATCAATAGAAATTTGTAGGCAGAGGAAGTGATCTACCTTAATGTATCTTTGTATACATATAGTCATGAGTTTTTTCTCTAAACCTAACAATTGAAATGTTTAGTCTGATCTTCCTTAAAGGTAGGCTATTTCCATTCATTCACTCACTCATTCAGCATCTATTTATTTCTTATGTGACAACAGTGCTAAACAGTTAAAGATACAGGATTGAAAAAGATAGAATCTCTTCCTTCAAGGTACTCTGGTATTAGTAGAAGCAGATAACGAGGGCTGGAGTAGATGAATGCAAATGATTATTATGACAGATAGATAGAACGTTTCAGTATGTAATTACAAGTGTTGTCCATGACAGTATTTCACATTCACTGAAAGTGGGACCCCATATTTTAGTCTTTCTTTGATTATATGTGCCTCAAGTAACTCTTGGAATGTCACTGGGAGACGTGGCCTGAATTAACCTATTGACTCCACCAGTGCATCTTGAGACTCCACTTCCCTTTAAGTATTGACCTGTGTGAGCATTTTCTCACCTACTTAGTTTAATTACCTCTCTGTTGTAGCTCTAAAGCTCCAACTTCATGATAAAGATCATAGAATTTGTGTTAAAATCAAATCATTGATTTTTTTGGAATTTGTTTTTGAATTATTAATAGATTGACTTACATTATTACTATGTTGCTGTCAGTCTTTTCAAAACCAAACCATCTCTCTGGTCTTGTGATTTAGACAAATAACATGAGAGTATAACCTGGATCCTCTAAGTTGATCAGTAAATCTGGGTAATGACGTTCACCCCTTGGGGGGTTTTGGTTACTGTCTTTCTTTATCTCCTATATTCTTGAATGTGAGTAATGAGGAGAGGAGACATTGCACAGGGTCACACAGTTGAATGACCAGCTTGAAGCAGGCCTGGGCGTGCTCTACACTCCTTGAGGGTGGCTCTGTACTGTAACCCTGCCACCCCGTGGGTGTTGGAATCTTCCTTTAAATGCAGATTTCTGCGCACCCAGTCCCCCTCTCCATCTCCCTCTTTGTTAGGGGTGTGTCGCCCCCAGTGGCTCCTGTGTGAAGCGTGCCCTGCCACAGCAGAAGGCAGAGCCCCCACAGTGAAGGAGAGAGGGTGTCTCAGGTCTCGTATCCTCTTCCTTTTTCTCCTCTGATACCATTGGTGTCAGTGTGTGCTCTTTCGAATTAAAATTCAGATGGAGAAGAACAGTAATCAGATGTGTAGCCTAAATCGGTAAGCCCCTCAGCAGCTTCCTAGGCCTGACCACAGTATTTCTCCACATTTGCATCTCAGTTTGCACACCTGTTTCTGAGACCCATTTTTCTTGCTGCTCAGAAAGATGATAATGCTGATTGCATTAAAATTTATGGGGTGCTTCTTTGGGCCAAGCTCTGAGGTAGGTACTTCCCTGGATTGTTTCTTTTAATCAATACAGTGGTAAGGGCCGGGTGCTCGAATTTGTCTCCCATTTTGGGTGGGGGAAGCTGAGGCATCAGGAGGAGGCAGATAGCACTCAGAACCCATCTCACAGTGAGTGAGTGGCAGGATGCGCCCTTAATGCAGAGCTGGCTGCCTGCAGTCAGGAAGCGGTGTGAGAATGGTCCACAGCTTGGTGTGTGGACTTTGCAAATTCAGTCAGGCTTTCCTAATACATTTAGTGAAATGTTTGGTAATATAAAATTTTGTTTGTGTTTCGGTGTTAAAGCAGGCCCAGGAGATTATCCAGTAAGGGCACTCTTCTTGTTTCAGCCTACTGTGTATTTGGGGGCCGTTACGCTTCACTTCAACTTCGGAAGTTAAGAGAATAGACCAAATAGTGGCTGGCTAGCGTTAAACAAGATGGAAAGTCACGTTGATCATATGAAATGTTAGGAATATTGAAGATTATTAGGGCTCTTCTTAACCATCATCCTATAGGGAAGATTTAAACAGCGGATAGCAGGAGGACCAAGCTTGTTGGGTACTGATCTGAGCCTGCCTTTAATTCCAAGTGAGGGGAATAGATTGAAACTGAGAACTAGAACATTGCAGCTGCAGAAACAACTCCAGGCCATAGCTCCACTGTCTGCTTCTCATTTTATACACAGAATGACAAAGGGATTTACTTTGTGTAACTGGTTCATAGATACATGGGTGTATTCTATTACTCTATTTCTGAAATATTTCATTATAAAAATTGTTACTTATAAACGAAAAAAAACCTTTTAAAGGCTTGATTAGAAAACAATGATTACTGATAATGCCAAACAGTGATTCTTTTATTTAAAATAACCTTTTAAAGATAATTGTTTTCTAATAGAAGAATATAAGGTTGAAAATAATAAAATTATTATTATGTTTAAAATCATTAACATGTCATTTCTTCTATTTCTACATTGTGGTGACCTCTGACACAGGAGGTGACTAAATAAAATTAGGTGACTAAATAAAATTAGGTTAAGCAATTATGTATTTTCTCTTTCCCCTTCCTTACACAATATGTTTTTATATGTCAAACTAATAGTCATAGCTAAATAATTTCTGAATTATAAAAATTGCTTCCGGTAATATTAACCTAATTTCTTTATGTAATAAATGCTATATCCGGTAAGAAGTGCTATCTGTTGAGGAAATCATACAGAAAGCAGTCAATTTTAAAAGTGGTCTCAATTCTGGTGAGTGATTCCAATAGGTTGATTTATGTGTAACAAACTGTCTTCTTTTCACACAGCATTAAAGCTTCCTTTTGGCAAAACAACAGTGATGCATTTGGTGGCCAGAGAGACCTTGCCAGAGCCAAACTCCCAAGGTGAGCTATGTGCTAGGAGCTTCCTGCCTTGCGCCACAGAGGCAGACGTTCACAAATGGCTCCAGTTCTCTTGGACATTCTGGGGAAAGGATGTTCTCATAGTGTATGGTCAGAGCTCGCTAAGCGGATAACCAGGCATTTTGGAAACAGGCTAAAACTAAAAGAGTATTTATTATAGCCTTTTAATTTTAAAAAATGCAACATTAAGCACACACACACAAAAAATCCCCGTTTCTTATTATGCTGGAATCCCTCTGCTTCCTCCAAGCATCTTTTAAACAAGGCTTCTCTTCACTTCCCTAGGTCAGAGGAATCGTGAAAAGACTGGAGAGAGTAACTGTTGTGTCATCCTGTAAGCGGCCTACCTGGCGCGTGTGGCGTGGTCTTTGTCTCTCATGCTGCCGGGCCAGGGGTGACATGGCATTGCTTCAGAACCTTCAGGAAGCGTCTGCCTGTAAACCCATGGACCTCAACCACCACGTGGACACTGTCATCTTCTCTCATGAAAGTAAAAAGAACCAAGGACATTTTTCACTATGACTTTTTATTTCTAATAGTTTTGTTTATGTTAAGCAGTTTTAAAATATAAATTGATTTTTGAATGCAAGTCAATCTCCAGGGGAAAAGTTAAAAAGTGATTTTTCATAGCAGAAACCATTTTCCTGCCACAAAAGTTTTCATCACCAGAACTAACAAATCAAGTGTTCCAAATACAATTTTGCACTAAAAACGATTGACGATTATTTTCTTTATCAGCAGAATTTATAACATGATTTATGGTACCTAGAAATACTCATATGTGCAAATCCACACTGGAAGACACTCAGCAATTAATGAAGTTAATTGCTGGGCCAACATGAGAGGAAAAAAAAAAAACTAAAATGTTGGGTGAATTCTACCGAAGTCAGCCATGGCGGCTGCACTGGCACAGAATCCTGCCCTGAGCGCGGCTATTCTCACTGCAACAAATGAAAAGACACAATGTGCCTGTTGTTGGAAGTTCTCAGCAGAGGGCTCGTGAAACTAGTTGTTTTTCCTTCACACGTGCACTCCAGTCAGACTGACTGGGGGCTTGTTCACACAGCACAAGAGGGAGCACACGCGTCTTAGCCTTAACGCGGGGGGGGAATTCCAGTCACGCGTAGATTTCCATGATTGCACAGAAATATTAGAAAACCTCATTGATTCACCAATTTTATGTATTTGAATATCAGCAAATTCAATTTTCCGTAATTATTGCTCATCTCTGTGTCCCGTGTCATACTTACTCATTAATGAGAGCTCAGATGAGTTCTTAAAATTAAAAATTCTCCATAGAACTAATTTTGTTTCCTTATGTAGTTTGCCTTGGGTATTAGTGCTTGCAATTGTATTAAAATCAAAAGCTGATTTTCAAGGCATACTTGATTAGGGATGCCATTCTTTTGTTTTGTACCGATAATTTAAAAATTGATATGCTAAAAACAATTTGCACAGCACTAAAGCATGAGCTAGTTTCATCTAAACCTGTAAAAAAATATATAAAAGATTTTATATTTTTTCACTGGGAAGAAATTCTTCCTGGGTGAAATTGCGAATATGTGTAGAATATATTTAATAAAAACCTCATAAAATATCTAACTATAGAACTTAAATATAGATTGGCGTGTAGTATATAGAACAATATTCCATATAAATAACTCTAGTCTTTATAAAAATGAAGTTGCAGGCTGACATAATGTTCTGTACTGAAACGAGTGTCCACGGCCCTTACAAGCAGTAAGTGTAAATGGTTTCAGTCAGCTTCGTTTAAAGGTAATCAGGTTATTTTATTCATTGTTAATGCTTTGATGAAAAGGCTTTATATGCAGTAGATCTACAAAAATATTGTTCATACTGATCAGAATTAAATTTGTATAGAGCAGAGTTTTAAAATGAATGTAAATAGCACTAAACATTTTCTTTATGCAACATGTACTTATAGATTCTTTCTGTACACTAAATAAAAAAAATATCATAGTGCATTTTGGTGGTAATTTTAAAGGTCTTTGATTAGGTTGATAGTTAAGTACTGTCTCATCCATGTTATAATTGTTCAATTTTTATTTCTGAATCTTTAAGAAAATTTGTTGAATATTGTTAGTTTTGGGAGAATTCCCAGTGTATCTCTGATATTTAACCTGGTTAATTTGTGCACAGTCATGACAATGGGTAGAATTACGTAGTCTCTGTTATCACTAAGATGTTCTATTCAAGAGATGTTAAATATTTATATGCTTTGTTGACTGGCTCAAATGTGAATTCTGTTAGTGTTGACTAAAGAATCTGGTAGTTACTTAATTGGGCAATTAAGCCATTTATGGCTGTATTCTTTCCTAATATAAACTACTGGTAATTATTTTTAATACCTATTTTAATTCTAATTATTCTTCCAAAGTTAAAGACTATCAGTTAAATTATGATTGAAATTTTATGATGGCTAACCACATTCCCTATTGGTTTTCTATGTATTTTTCTATGTGTTTCCATGTTATAAATTTCCCTTCGCAAGACTGCAATTTGGAGTTTGTAAAATGGATAAACTGGATCATTAGTAGAGAAAGAAATGTGTCATTTAATACCTAATATTCTTGTGCAAAATGAAAAAAGAATAAAAAATAGCAGTAAAATTATATACTGAAAACACCAAAAATGTAGATGCCTTAATAGTGTATACATGAAAATACTCAACTGTCCCTTTTTAAAATAGTTCTTTGGACTGCTTGACGGTTAAAATCAATACCACATCCCAGTGAAGATCCCTCTGCCAGAAACAGTAGCTCACTCACCAAAATGTGAGGGCTGCAGAGGTTCAGTCCTGTGAACACAGCCTGAGTCTCGGGCCTGTGACCCCCCTAGCACTTGGCATGTAATTCCTGTCTTTTACCTAAATTGTCCTGGATTTTAAGCGTTCTGGGAAAGGCAAAGCTTTTTTCCTTTATTAAAACCTCAGCATGTCTCCTTGATCTGACTTATTTACTTTCTCGTCAAGATAAATTATTTCTTATGAAAAGTATAGTATCTGACATTAAATGAGGTTTCCTCATAACAGACATTTATCCTTAGTTTTATGTCATCTTGACCAATGTTACAGTAATTTCTGTTAGCTGATTGTGGTAGACAATGTTTAATGTGAAAAGAAATTAAAACTTTCTTCATCAGTTGTAGAATATTTCTCTTCTTTTAAATGACTTCTGTTCATAATTTTGGTGTAAAAATTTTGTGTCTCCACTATCGTCCTCTTTTTTTCCTCCAGTTTATTTCATTACATTCTTCAGTAAAATCAGTATTGTGTCAGCCCTTTATTCTTCTGTGTTACCTAAACCAAAGGGAAAGTGATCAAGGAAGACTGAGTGTGCCTTCACACTGTCCCTATTGGTAACTGTCACAGGCCTGTCTCATTTTTCCCCATTATTAGTTTGTGATATAGTCACTGGTTAGCCAAACCAGGTGATTGGGGGTGGGAGGAGGGCTTGAAGGAGCACGCATAGCCTATACTTGGGGTTGAAACCAAACCACAGGCTGCTGGCTGTCTCCTCGGCGGTTTCCCTGTCCTGGCAGAGCAGGCCTCTTGGCCGTGGGCAGTGGCTCCCTCAGGCTATCGCAGCCAGCCTCCTGGCGCACTTTTCTTCAGAAGACTCTTGATACTTGGAGCCCTTTCACAGACTGGGTGACTGGAGAGCTGACTTCTGAAAGAGTTCATGGACAAAATCAAGTCAACATCTAAGTCTTGGTAAAGTTTAATCCAGTACTAGAACATGAGAACATTTATTAAGTTAGAGAAAAATACACGTATATTTCTTAATGTAGATCTAGAAGTAATTTGTTTTGAAAACAGAGTGTCTCAGGTAGAGACGTAATTCTAGAGTGTAGTTACTGTACATTCAGACATTCAGTATCTGATTTGTATTTTCTATAATTTTATTTTGATGGACAGGGAGTCTGCGTTGTAGTAGAAGAAACCTCATTTTAAGTAACGAGGGAGCAGGATGTAGAGGGGAACAGTGCTGACCACAAGCAGAGCTGGAACCTCCAGGTTTATTCCATGCTGCTCTTTGAACACGTGTTCCACTCGATGATGATAAAAGAGAGGGATTTATTTCATTCTCAGCTGTCTGCTCAATAACGTGGATTTTCTGGCATTCTGGGTCCTGGCTCCTCTCACAGTCCCCGCTGCTTCATCACGCACCATGGTTTTCTCTCTGGGGTGGGAGGTGGGGTTTCTTAACAGAGCTCCACTAATCAGCATGCTTTCTACCAGTGCTCAGACATTTTTAAAAATTTGGTTAACACATCCCTGTCCTGACTACCCCTGCCCCTCAGCCCTCAGAGCACAGGATACCATGCAGGAAAACCGCAGGGCTTCAGGGTCCACTTCCTTAACCTTTGGGCTTTGGTTGTCTCATGTGTAGAGTAAGGATAATGTCTTTTGTAGGGTTGTAAGGATTATTTTAAAATAAATATTTAGGGCACTGATTGGGCAAAGAACTTACCTGACCAACCTGCAACCCTGTCAAAGGGCCTTCTGTTTTAAGTAGAGGCCAGGCACACATGTGGTTCTAGATGTCCCAAAGAAGTAGATTAGGAAAAGGAGAGAAAAAATGAAAGTTCAGCATGCAGATCTCTCACAAGTAAATATGACCATATAGTCAAAGAACTTACCTGACCAACCTGCAACCCTGTCAAAGGGCCTTCTGTTTTAAGTAGAGGCCAGGCACACATGTGGTTCTAGATGTCCCAAAGAAGTAGATTAGGAAAAGGAGAGAAAAAATGAAAGTTCAGCATGCAGATCTCTCACAAGTAAATATGACCATATAGTCAAAGAACTTACCTGACCAACCTGCAACCCTGTCAAAGGGCCTTCTGTTTTAAGTAGAGGCCAGGCACACATGTGGTTCTAGATGTCCCAAAGAAGTAGATTAGGAAAAGGAGAGAAAAAAATGAAAGTTCAGCATGCAGATCTCTCACAAGTAAATATGACCATATAGTCACAAGTTAACTGATGAGGAAGGAAAAAAGACATTAAGATCATTGAGGCAACAAGTCAGCTCTCCAGTCTCATAACAGCATGAGCAGACCGGGAGCTTGGCCCCGTAAATCAAGGGTGAGTATAGTAAGTGTCTAACACCTCGGAGAATGATGTTCGCTTGGAATGAGCTAGGTGGAGAGGAAATAAGAAGTACATGTTTACCGTGTTCAAAAAGGACAGGGCAGCGATATGCTGCTGGGTGTCAACCCTGGTTGCATGCTGGAACCACCTGGGGAGTTTTAAAATTTTTTACTTTTTCATATTAATGCCTGGGCTTCTCACATCAGCTGAATGAAACCTGAACACTTGTGATTCTGAATGGTCACCTTGCAGATGGTCAGAAACTGAACCACTTAAATACCAAGAACACAAAGGAAAACAGTGGCAAGACTGCAACAAACGGAGTTAAAACAGAAATGGAATTGGGGTGAGAGGCTGGAGATGGAAATGAGGAACCTGGCCGCCTTGGGCTCAAGTCACCAAAGCCGGATGGACATACTGGGCAGGATTGTAGGAGCCGTTGTGCACGCTGGCTGAGCAGTACCGCAACCCCTGCCCACCTCCCACCATTGCCCCAGACCTCCTCCTGGGGCATTGTATCTGGGTTCTGTGCTGGGCCCCATGTTCGAAGTTTAAGTGACACACCTGAGTGTGTCCAAAGGCGACCAACCAGGATACCAAAGGACCTGGAAATGATGTCACCAGTGAGCTGTTAAACCCCCAAAGAAAAAGCAGAAGCAGATAACTTTTCACATGTTTGAAGGTCTGTAGTGCAAGTAAGGCACGGTACCTCGTGAGCTGCTGTGGTGGTCAGAACAGAACTCAGGGGCAGAAATTGCAAGTAGGCAGATTCTGATTCCGTTTGGTTCTGAAATGCAGAAATGAAAGCAGCTCTTTGAGTAGTGAGACTGCTTTTATAGGAAGTGTTCAAGCAGAGGCTGTCGGAAGGAACAAAGGCCCTTTCATGCAGGGAGGATGCAGAGGAGAGTCACGCGTTGGGTGCAAGAATGGATTATTTAACAGGAGCTAAATCTGACTCCCTCCTGAATTTCTCTGTTCTTTTCTGTCCTGTGCATCAGGGTTATTCTCTCACCACCACCCCCCACCACACCCCTCATTCATTTCTAGGCACCCACCCCTTCCTTCTCCCCTCCAGTGTGGCCTTTCTTACCAGTGAGGATGGTCTTGGGAGCCCTACATAACTACTAAGACTTCCTTAATCCTCAATGTCTCCAAAGAGCTACCATCACATTTTAGCTGAAATGTGACCATCCCTTAGGACAGTAAGTCTTACATACAAATGAGTTCCATGCCAAGAAAGTGAAAGTTGCTCAGTTGTGTCCGACTCTTTGCAACCCCATGGACTATACAGTCCATGGAATTCTTAAAAAAATGAAAGTTCAGCATGCAGATCTCTCACAAGTAAATATGACCATATAGTCACAAGTTAACTGATGAGGAAGGAAAAAAGACATTAAGATCATTGAGGCAACAAGTCAGCTCTCCAGTCTCATAACAGCATGAGCAGACCGGGAGCTTGGCCCCGTAAATCAAGGGTGAGTATAGTAAGTGTCTAACACCTCGGAGAATGATGTTCGCTTGGAATGAGATAGGTGGAGAGGAAATAAGAAGTACATGTTTACCGTGTTCAAAAAGGACAGGGCAGCGATATGCTGCTGGGTGTCAACCCTGGTTGCATGCTGGAACCACCTGGGGAGTTTTTAAATTTTTTACTTTTTCATATTAATGCCTGGGCTTCTCACATCAGCTGAATGAAACCTGAACACTTGTGATTCTGAATGGTCACCTTGCAGATGGTCAGAAACTGAACCACTTAAATACCAAGAACACAAAGGAAAACAGTGGCAAGACTGCAACAAACGGAGTTAAAACAGAAATGGAATTGGGGTGAGAGGCTGGAGATGGAAATGAGGAACCTGGCCGCCTTGGGCTCAAGTCACCAAAGCCGGATGGACATACTGGGCAGGATTGTAGGAGCCGTTGTGCACGCTGGCTGAGCAGTACCGCAACCCCTGCCCACCTCCCACCATTGCCCCAGACCTCCTCCTGGGGCATTGTATCTGGGTTCTGTGCTGGGCCCCATGTTCGAAGTTTAAGTGACACACCTGAGTGTGTCCAAAGGCGACCAACCAGGATACCAAAGGACCTGGAAATGATGTCACCAGTGAGCTGTTAAACCCCCAAAGAAAAAGCAGAAGCAGATAACTTTTCACATGTTTGAAGGTCTGTAGTGCAAGTAAGGCACGGTACCTCGTGAGCTGCTGTGGTGGTCAGAACAGAACTCAGGGGCAGAAATTGCAAGTAGGCAGATTCTGATTCCGTTTGGTTCTGAAATGCAGAAATGAAAGCAGCTCTTTGAGTAGTGAGACTGCTTTTATAGGAAGTGTTCAAGCAGAGGCTGTCGGAAGGAACAAAGGCCCTTTCATGCAGGGAGGATGCAGAGGAGAGTCACGCGTTGGGTGCAAGAATGGATTATTTAACAGGAGCTAAATCTGACTCCCTCCTGAATTTCTCTGTTCTTTTCTGTCCTGTGCATCAGGGTTATTCTCTCACCACCACCCCCCACCACACCCCTCATTCATTTCTAGGCACCCACCCCTTCCTTCTCCCCTCCAGTGTGGCCTTTCTTACCAGTGAGGATGGTCTTGGGAGCCCTACATAACTACTAAGACTTCCTTAATCCTCAATGTCTCCAAAGAGCTACCATCACATTTTAGCTGAAATGTGACCATCCCTTAGGACAGTAAGTCTTACATACAAATGAGTTCCATGCCAAGAAAGTGAAAGTTGCTCAGTTGTGTCCGACTCTTTGCAACCCCATGGACTATACAGTCCATGGAATTCTCCAGGCCAGAATACTGGAATGGGCACCCTTTCCCTTCTCCAAGGGATCTTCCTAACCCAGGGATCAAACCCAGGTCTCCCACATTGCAGGTGGATTCTTTACCAGCTGAACCACAAGGAAAGCCCTCCATTCCAAGAACATGTTTGTAAATCCAATTTGTCCGTAAGTCCAAAAAGTTAGCTTGGCACCCAACTAACACAAGTGGCTGTGTAAGTATTGTACTGTAATATGTTTATAGTACTTTTCACACAATACATAAAAAACAAAAAACATTTCAGACTGCACAGTACCTTGAAAAGTACAGCAGTGCAGGATCCCAGTGGCACGTCTTAGCAGTGCCAGCTACCTCACTACTTGCAGACATCCTGCCAAGGCTTGAAATAAAGATACTGAACTACTGTTCTCTGCACAGTGTTGTTCAGTCACTAAGTTGTGTCTTTACAACCCACTGGACTCGGCCACCAGGTTCCTCTGTTCTGGGGATTTCCAGGCAAGAGTGCTGGAGTGGGTTGCCGTTTCCTTCTCCAGGGGATCTTCCCAGACCAGGAACCAAACCTGTGTCTCCTGCATTGACAGGTGGATTCTTCACCATGAGCCACTAGGGAGCCTCACTCCATGCGTACCGTACAGTGGAGTACAGAAAAGCACAGCCACACACATGGTTGCAGAGGGTGCACACACGTGACAATGTGTGCCAGGCTCATGAACTAACCCACCTGACTGGGCATGAGGCCACCTGTTTGCATCTTCGAAAGTTTGAAAGCTAAAGGTTCATATGTAGGGGACTTACCGTATATATTTCTGAGCTGAGGCTCCCTAGAGAGTAGAGACTGAGGCAAAGCCTACATGCTAAGGCTTTGCTGGTTGTTTTCACCCCAGGACAATAGGAATGAGAAAGAAAAAAAAAAATCAGAAATTTGGTGGGCAAAGGGGGAAGGTTACATGAATGGTAGGGGAATCAGAACTGGTTTGGGGCATAGACAGTGTCCATGTGGAATCAGAAACGAGAAGAATTTGCAGGTCAGTGTTCATAGCAAGATTATTCACAGTATCCAATGCAACCACTCAAGCAGGTGAATAGAGAAGCAAAATGTGGCATTGTCAGACAACAGAACCTTGAAAAGCATGGCAATTCTGACACGTGCTACAACCAGGAGGAGCCTGGAAGGTACTATTCTAAGTGAAATAAGAAATCACAAAATGACAAATAATGATTCCACTTAGTCAAAGTACCTTGAATAGGCAAATTCACTGAGACAGAAAGTAGAATAGAGGTGACCAGGAGTCGGGGAAGGCAGGGCTGGGGAGATAAGAGACTCAGTTTCAGTTTGGGAAGACGAAAGTGTTCTGGAGATGAATGGCAGTGATGTTTGCACAACATGATGAATGTATGTAATGCCCCGACTTGTACACTTAAAAATAGTTAATATGGTAAATTATGTCTTATATATATTTTACCATAATAAAAAAAATTTTTCCCCAGAAATATAAGTAGGCTTTAGCCAGGAAAAGGAGCATGGTGGAGGGTCAGAGAGAAAGGTCGGGCTTGGAGGGGGCAGTGATGCGATCGAACGGAAATGCAAAGGCCCAGACACAAGAGTGGGTGAGCTGGCCAGGAAGCTGTGAGTAGCCCCGAGGCGGCTTAGTGGTAGTGTCCTCCTGCCAGTGCAGGTTGGAAACCTGAGTCGGGAAGGTCCCCTGGAGGAGGGCATGGCAGCCCACTCCAGTATTCTTGCCTGGAGAATCCCATGGANCTGGCCAGGAAGCTGTGAGTAGCCCCGAGGCGGCTTAGTGGTAGTGTCCTCCTGCCAGTGCAGGTTGGAAACCTGAGTCGGGAAGGTCCCCTGGAGGAGGGCATGGCAGCCCACTCCAGTATTCTTGCCTGGAGAATCCCATGGACCGAGGAGCCTGGTGGGTACAGTCCGGGGGTTGCAGAGACTTGGACACAGCTAAGTCACTGAGCAGGCACACAGTATGGCTGGAACACCGAGTCCCTGACTCGGGGGGAGGAATAAGAAAGGGAGCCTTGAAAAACCAGCCAGGAGCGCAACGTGGGGAAACTCAGCAGCCTCCCCCCAGTTCTGAAAGCTGGACTTTTCCTGCAGGGGGTTGGAGCAGTGAGACCACCCCCTAGAAGACACTTGGCCCCTCCAGCCTTTCTACGGTAATACATTGTGAATTACCAAACTGCTTTTGTACTTTTAAAAAATACTTTTTTAATAAAGAATTCAAAGAGTCCTAAAGGTGAAGAGATGAAAACCGTTTTTTCACTTTTGTTTTACTCCAAATCCATCACACACAAATAAGAAGGTGATCTGGATATTACAGAGTGAGGTAGGTCAGAAAGAGAGAAATACTGTATATTAGTGCATACATGTGGAATCTAAAAAAAAAAAAAATTGGTACAGGTGAACCTATCTAGAGGGCACAAATAGAGAATGGACACACGGACAAAACGAGAGAAGGAGAGGGTGGGTCTGAGAGAGTAGCACTGACATGTGTGCGTGACTGTGTGTGCAAGAGCTAATGGGAAGCTTCTGCAGGGAGCTCAGTGCAGGGCCCTGGGATGACCTAGGGGAAGGGAGGGGGGAGAGGGGCGCAGGGAGCTCAGCATGGGGCCCTGGGACGACCTAGGGGATGGGAGGGTGGAGAGGGGCACAAGGAGCCCAGTGGAGCTCAGTGGAGCTCATTGGAGCTCAGCACGGTGCCCTATAATGACCTAGAGGATGGGAGGGGGGAAGGAGGGAGGTCCGAGGGCGAGGGCGAGGGGATGTAGATATGTATAGCTGATGCATGTGGTCGTACAGCAGAAACTGACACAACATTGCAAAACAATGATCCTCCAATTAAAAGAAGAAGAGGAATATCCAGGAAGAAAAAAAAAAGAAGCACAGAAGTGGATTGCCTTCATTTTGGAATGACTCCAGACTGACCCTGTTTCCACCTGCTTGACCCCTTTGCACACTGGTTCCATACACACACACACACACACCCCTGGGCCCAGGCCCATGTGTCCTGGAAACCCAGCACTGGCCCATTCTTTCTGACTCTGGCCCAGCAGCTCCTTGGAGTCCAGGTGTCCAGGCCCTGCTTCTAGATGCCCACTCACCTCCCCATGCTGCCCACATACCTGGACACGTCCCACAACCAAACCCACACCAGCGCAGCCCCACTTTCCTAGGGGGGAGATTCGACAGTTCCTGACTGGTGGGAGACCTTAGACATCACTGGGTTGGCCCCATCGTGACAGAAGGTCTTTGCAGCAAATTTCTCAAAGAAGTGTCTTCTTCATGAATTGTGTTGACCTAGTTATCAGACGAGAGCCAGCAATCCGTTCCTTGGTGCTCGAAAACTCCGAGCTCTGTTTTACACGCACTGGCAGCTGTTTATACCCTTAGCCTCCTTTTCCGTTTACTGTCTACACAGCTGTCCAGGCTCTACATAAGCCCTGTAGGTAACGTGGAAAAACACAAGCCCCACCATCAGACAGACGTGCTTTTGGCCCCAGGCCCACCATAAATCAGTCTGACGAGTGTGGGCACAGTTTCACTCCTCTACTCATCGTTTCTCCATGTGAACAGGGATAGAACACCCAGTGTCCCAGTGGTTGGATGATTGCTGAGCTCCCATGAGCTAATATCCACGCAAAAACCCACACATGTGAATGCTCAAGAGATGTGAACTCTCTTGCCTCTTTTTTTTTAATGGACCCATCCCAACCATTTCTTGCTTCTGAACACATTGGGAGGTAGGCTGGGTATCCGTACTGAACAAAGAAATAAACAAGAAGATAGGGGCTCTGTGGAGCCTGGCCCCCAGGGGCCAGGACACCTGAATTGTAAACATGAGGACAGTCAGGACCTGGCGTGGGACAGGAGAGGGTAAGGGCATGAGCCACGAATGCAAATTGGTTCTCTCAGTTCCCCAAAACGGCTGTGGGGATCTCCAAGACGAGTTCCCAAGGAAGAAACACAGCTATCTCTGTAAACAGTTGAGAATGGGCTCCAAGATCGTAAACGAGTGTGGGAGACAGCAACCAACATCGCAGCAGTTTGTGCCTGGCCCGGGAGCAGAGGCTGGACTGGTTAAAAATATGAGTCTGCAAATAAGTTTGTGCTGGTGAATTTGGGTTAGAAAGCTCATTCCTTCTCATCTGAGCCCTTGTTTTGGGTGTGCTTTCCTCCGGGCAAATGACGACTTCAGCAGCTCTCAAGAAATATTTGCTGCATCCGAGACAGATGGGGACTGTGTGTACAGGACAGGAAAACAGGTCTCCTTCCCGTCGCTTAAGAGCCTCGTGCAGTCTTGTCAGGAGGAGACACAGTAGAGAGGGGACAAGAAATTGAACAGACTCAAGTCCAACAAGTAATTTATAGGAAGGAGAACCACGTGGCCCAGTGATGCCTGTTGTCTGGATGCAACGTTTTTTCTAATTTTATTGAAGTGTTAGTTGATTTACAATCTTGTGTTAGTTTCTGCTGTGCTGGGTACACTCCTTTTTGTTGTTGTTTAATTTGGCTGTGCTGAGCCTTACCTGCAGCACGCAGGAACTGGTTCCCTGACCAGGCACCCTGTATTGGGAGCACAGAGGGTTTCTGTTTGTTGTTCTGTAGAGGACATTTATTTTATATTATTATTGGAACATAGTTTGCTTTACAATCCCGCATTAGTTTTTGCTGTGTAACAAAGTGAATCAGCCACAGGTGTACATATAATTCCTCCCCCTGGAGCCTTCCACCTCCCCACCCCCATCCCANACATTTATTTTATATTATTATTGGAACATAGTTTGCTTTACAATCCCGCATTAGTTTTTGCTGTGTAACAAAGTGAATCAGCCACAGGTGTACATATAATTCCTCCCCCTGGAGCCTTCCACCTCCCCACCCCCATCCCACCCCTCTAGGTCATCACAGAGCGCACGCTGAGCACGTTGAACTTGCAGCAGCTTCCTGCTAGCTATCCACTCTATACATGGCAGTGTGTATATGCCAACGCTAGGCTGTGCTCAGTCACCTTAGCCATGTCCAACTCTTTGTGACCCCATGGACCGTAGCCCACCAGGCTCCTCCGTCAGTGGGATTCTCCAAGTAAGAATATTGGACTGGGCAACCATTCCTTTCTTCTCCAGGGGATCTTCCCGACCCAGGGATTAAACCCAGACCCCCTGTGTCTCCTGCATTGAAGGCAGATTCTTAACCACTGACCCACCTGGGAAGCCCAATGTCAACGCTACTCTTTCCATTTGTCCCCCCTCTCCTCCCCCTGGTCCACAAGCCCATTCTCTGCATCTGCATCTATTCCTGCCCTGCAAGGAGCACAGAGTCTTAACCCCTGGGCCACCAGGGAAGGCCCTGGCTACATCTCTATTTGGGCTCCTTTTCACTCTGTTCATCGATCCTCACAGTATCAGCTTCCTGGAAGTGCCCTAACAAAGTACCACAAGCTGGGTGCCCTAAACACTGAGATGGTATCATGGAGGCCAGAAGTCCGAGACCAAGTTGTCAGCGAGCTTGGCTGGAGGGGATAACTGTTCCACACTTCCATCCTGGCTTCCCCAAGGTAACGAGCTATCTCTGATGTCCTGTGGCTTGTAACAGAGTCTCAGCGTCTGTCCATCCTCACAAGGTGTCTGCATATCTGTGTGGGACACCCGTCATGGTGGATCAAGAAAGGACTTGCTCCACCCCCATCCCAGTGAGACCTCACCTGAACCAGTTACATCCGACCTGTTTCAAGTAAGGTCACGTGCTGAGGTGCCAGCAGTGAGAGCTTCCATGCATGAATTTGTGGGGACACCTGTTGGGGGTACACCTTTGCTAGATGCTGGGAGATGGAAAGACGGGTGAAAACGTAGTCTTTGCCACGATCCAGACTGGAATGCGTCTAGCAGAGCCTCCTGCAAGTGGGCTGCAGCCCACCAGCAGGACCGTGGAAGGATCAGTCACCTTCCAAGGGAGCATAAAGGAGGGCCCCTCAGAGAAATGACTTTTGAGTACTGGGCACAACCTTTAAAATGCATCCCAGTCTTGTGAAGGAGATTTCAACAAAATACACTTTTTTTTTTTTTTTAATAACTCTACTTGTTTCTGGCCATGCTGGGTCTCCGTTGCTGCACACAGGCATTCTCTGGTTGTGGTGAGTGGGGGCTCCTCTCCGGTTGTGGGGCACGGGCTCTGGGCACACACGGGCTTCAGGAGTTGCAGCACATGGGCTTAGTTGCTCCTCGGCATGTGGGATCTTCCCAGATCAGGGATCAAACCTGTGTCTCCTGCATCGGCAGTCTGATTTTTTTTTTTTTTTTTTTTACCACTGAGTCACCAGGGATGCCCCCAAATCCACTTTCAAAGTCATCTTTAGTGTATCCTTAGGAGAAGGCAATGGCAACCCACTCCAGTACTCTTGCCTGGAGAATCCCATGGATAGAGAAGCCTGGGAGGCTGCAGTCCATGGGATCGCAGTTGGGGACGACTGAACGACTTCACTTTCACTTTTCACTTTCCTGCATTGGAGAAGGAAATGGCAACCCACTCCAGTGTTCTTGCCTGGAGAATCCCAGGGACGAGGGAGCCTGGTGGGCTGCCGTCTATGGGGTCGCACAGAGTCGGACACGACTGAAGCGACTTAGCAGCAGTAGCAGCAGCAGGCTTTCTACAGTGTAAAATCACATGGTTGTTAAAATGAACATATTGTGGCACATAAGCCATCTGGTCTAGAATTTAAAATAAAAATATTTCAAAATTTGAAGGATCTATGGTCAGACCATAATTTTAGTTTAAATGGTTTAGCAAATTCATCCAATTAAGTCTGTTATCAGTGTTGAGATGTTCATGAAAATGTGTTCTCCAAATGTGGTTTACTAAAACTGTGCTGTGTTTAGTAATTCCCATAAAGTAAGATTAAGTAAAATAATAAAATAAAAATACTGAATTGTGGCTGACTTGAGTCTGCCCCCAGATTCCTACGCTGAAGCCCTAATCCCCAATACCCCAAAGTGTGACTGTACACAGAGAGAGTCGACCAACAAACAGGTGATTAAAACTAGAATGAAGTCTTCAGGGTGGGATCCGAATCCAAGATGGCAGGTGTCCTTATAAGAAGAGGGGATCAGGACAGACGAGGAGAGATGCCTGGGATCCAACCCCACACAGAGAAAAAAGCCTTTTGAAGACAAAGGGAGAAGGTGCGGTTTGCAAGCCAGGGAAGGGGAGGCTCAGGGAACCAGGCCTACCAACACCTCACCTTGGACTTCCTGCCTCCGGAACTGTGGGAAAACGAGATACGTCTCTGTTGTTTAAGCCGCCCAATCTCTGGATGCTGCTGTGATGGTCCGAGCAAACTAACACGCACTGTTGTGCTTTGCTCAGTCCCTCAGTCGTGTCTGACTCCTTGCGACCCCATGGACTGCTGCCCGCCAGGCTCCTCTGTCCATGGGATTTTCCAGGCCAGAAGACTAGGGTGGGTAGCCGTTTCCTCCTCCAGGGGATTGCCCCAGCCCAGGGACCGGACCGGGGTCTCCTGCGCTGCAGGCGATTCTTCACCAGCTGAGCCACCAGGGAAGTCTAACACACAGTTAGTAGTTTACAGTCCTCGGGGTTTGCTTGTTCGCCTGCTGGCGTTCAGTTTGGTTTTGCTTCTTAACGTTTTCAAAATAGCACACACAGGGACTTCCCTGAAGATCCAGCGGTTAAGATCCTGAGGTTCGACTGCAGGGATCGTGGGTTTGATCGCTGGCGGGGGCGCTAAGATCTCACAAGCCACNAACATTTTGATTTTTCAAATTTTATTTTGTTAAACTAACCACATTATGGGAAATTGCCAATGGAGGAATATCGATTTTTCAAAGCATAGCGGTGCTTTAGGAAGTGATTACATGGCTTTTATTGAAATTGCAGAATCGCTGTATTTTGTACGTGCTGTCTAAAATGGCCTGGTGTGGAGGTGGTGGAAGAATGTGTAATTAAGTAAGAAAAGGAATAGAAAGGATTCCATTAAGGGTAGGGTGCTAGAAGAGGAAGCTCTTACGTAACTGGAGAAGGGTAGAAATTGAAAACCAGGAACAAAGGGAAACAAGAGAAATGAAATAAGATGCAGCAGATTTAACTGACTGTCCCACCTCCAGTCAGTTAAACTCTCCTCTGCAAACTCAACATGTTTTCTCTATTTGTAGCAAAGCTTCAGACTCCAGGCTGGCTTCAGGCCGTCAGAGTGACTCCAGCCACAATGATGACACTTCCTGGAGTCCGGCTTCCACCCGGACTTCCCATTTGGAACTTCCAACACCCCTTCTCCCCTCATCTTCCCATGTCCCGGCACCAAAAACTTTAGAAGATGGGAAAGGAGAATATTCTTTCCTTTCCCTTTCAATGCTTTCTGTGGCTCCCAACAATATGGCCCCCAGATGTCCCCTGATCCCCACCCCTGCCCCACTGCTTCCGGGCAGTTTCAAGCCAAGGGAGTCTGGGAGGACCCCAAAGAACGCATGTCTTTTTCTCTAAAAGACCTTGGGGGAAGCCCCCATTATCCTATGTGGTAAAAACATGGTCTGTTCTGTTCATTCTCTATTTCTAGTGCCCTGTCCGGGCCAGGCACGTGACTGACAACATTTCTCTAATAGTGAAAAATAGATAAATGTGCTTCCAGTTACCTTGAAAGGAGTTTCCCCTGTTTGTTTTTGTACCCTTGTCACTTGGGGCAAAATTCAAAACAGCAAAATGACTTTTTGCAGGGTCGTGAAGCTAAGGGATTTCTTTGGAAGGAATGATGCTAAAGCTGAAACTCCAGTACTTTGGCCACCTCATGTGAAGAGTTGACTCATTGGAAAAGACTCTGATGCTGGGAGGGATTGGGGGCAGGAGGAGAAGGGGACAACTGAGGATGAGATGGCTGGATGGCATCACGGACTCGATGGACGTGAGTCTGAGTGAACTCCGGAAGTTGGTGATGGACAAGGAGGCCTGGAGAGCTGCAATTCATGGGGTCGCAAAGAGTCGGACACGACTGAGTGACTGAACTGAACTGAACTGAACTGAAGCTTTAAAGTAAGAGGATGGGATCTTGGCAAATCTGAGAAGCTGACTCTTAGAGCCTCCCTGGTCGTCTGCCCCCTTTCCCCACCTCTCATTTCTCTGGCTTCCCCATCCTCCTTCTCCTCTCATCTCCAGGGCTCAGCTATGAATTCTGCTGCCTGAAATATAGCCCTAGAGGACTGAACTCTCCTAGAATTATTGGAATTTTAGTAAAAGATCTTGAGGACCACCACAAAAGAAAAACCCTAAGCGATAAAATGTCTAGTGGGTGGGACCAGGTGATTCAGGAGGACTTAAATTTTCTATTTCAAACCCAAACAGGTAGCTAATGTTCCAACCATTCATCAGGCTAGGTCTGTTCTCTGATGAACCAGATTGGATTAGGACCCAGGGATACGAGATTGCCTTTAACCAGTAACTACCACCCCTGCATCCATCCATTTATCCGTCTATCCCATTCATTCATTCATTCACTAAAGAAAAACTCATGATGAAAAAGACAACTTCATACTAGTTCTCTCACAGCTTACAGACCCAGGGAGAGAGAGATGGTGGCCAAATGACCCAGCAAGTAAAAGGAAAAAAAAAAAACTCCAATAGGACAATGTACTTATTTCAGCACATAGAATTTACACCCAAACCAGAAAGGATTTCTGATTTCTTAGCCTTAAATTCCTTAAAACGTCAATTGAATGTTGCCTGTAAGGCCTGGTGGGATAGACTCCACTTTAGCCTTTAGCTGCAGTCCTGGGACTGTATCAGGCTCGATGACCACTTGCATTTTATTGCAACTTGTATGGATCCAAAATGTTTTGAGTTAAAATCAACCCTCGGGCAAAGAAAAGCTGATGAAATTTATTTTAGACACAGAGCAACATACCAGATGCAACAGCCCCTCCAATACCTTTGAGAGATTTAACTGTTTCACAATAGTTCTGGTGCATCCAATTGTTTTATTTCGTTTCCAAAGGATTTTTACTTCGACTATAGCCATGAATGCTTTGTCAATTATTATTCATACATTTTACCCGTTCAGTTTAGCAACAAATAGCTTGTATTTGAAATCCAAAACAAAAGCAAACACAGTAATCTGAACAGATGTGTGCTGGTTACAAAATACCTCTGGGGCCACCCAGCAGCAATTGGATCAGGCACACATGTATGTGCTCTGTCTTTTGAAATCTATGAATTTTATTTAAAAATCAATTTGAGGCAAACAGTGTACAGAAAGTCCTGATGTAAGTTAATGTTAAGTACCTATTGGTTTATAGTTAGAATATCCAACTTTAAATAACAGTGATAATTTAAAGATAATGTGTTCAAATATTACAGTACCAATTAAAAATGTGAACTTTGTAATTGTGAACATTAAAAAGCAAGTGTGTGTGTGTGTGTGTGTGTGTATGTTCAGTTGTGCCCAACTATTTGAGACCCCTTGGACTGTAGCCAGCCAGGCTCCTCTGTCCATGGGATTCTCCGGGCAAGAATACTGGAGTAGGTTGCATTTCCTCCTCCAGGGCATCTTCCTGACTCAGGGATCAAACTTACATCTCCTGCATTTGCAGATGGATTCTTTACCACCGAGCCACTTGGGAAGCCAGAGAAAGCAGTAAAGCTTCCTTATTGTAAATTGTCGTCAACACTCACAAACCTCTCTCCAAAGCTCCATCACACGCTGGGAGATGACAGGTCCACTGGGAAGCTGCAATAGAAGACAATGGAATTAGATCTATCAGAAACCCTTAACCAGTAGAGTAATATTAGTGGTAGCATTAACAGAAATAGCAGCAGTATTTGTCATCCAACTTAATACATGAAACATTGGCAATTAAACTCTTACACGATTTTTGGTATTTACAGGAACTGAAACTTGAGAAAAGCCTGTGTAGGTGTTTTCATGGATGTGGGTCCCCTCTCTCCTAATGGGTTAACCCTTCTTGGAAGCAAGAACTAGAAAGAGAATAACAACCCTTCTCCAGGGTGCGTTAGGCCAGGAGCATATGCAGAGGGTGGGGTGCTCCTGCAGGGTACCCAGCTCACTTGCCGGGACCAGTTTCTGCCGTCTGCAGCCCTGGGCTTGGTTCTGAGATTCCATCCCAGTTCTAGCAGATTCACAAGCCCACTCGGTCCCTTCGCCTCTTTCTCCTAGAAAGCCGGGAGCTGAGCTCTTGCCAAAGCGCAGTTTCTGGTGGTTTCTGTCGCGGGGTTGGGACGCTGAGTGGAACGGGCTTTGGCGTCAGACCTGCATAGGCTCGGCTCTTGGTCCCTACTTGACTCTCTAGCTGTGGGATCTTAGGGGATTTCCGTAACTTCCTTAAGCCCTAGTGTCCTCAACTGAAAACTATTAATAGTACCAGAGCTACTCAGCCATACAGTTACTGCAGTGACTGAGACACAACGCACGTGTCCTGGTTCAGAATAACAACGTGGGCACGTCAGCGTCTCTCTAGATTTATCGTACTTCACTGGTGTTCTCTTTCACAGATATTTTTATGACTGTAAAATTTACCAAGTTAAAAAAAAAAAGAGTGAAAACAAATATTTGCTCATCAGAGAAATTATAAACTTAATGCAAATACTAAAGAATTTATAATGGTTGTATTTTATCATGCAAACATAAAACTTTTAGACATTATTAAAAGCAAAGTGCTTGAAAAGTAAGCAAAAGCTACATGGAATGAAGACTATATCATGGTAAGTAATGAAAAATAAAGCAAGTTTATTTGACCTTTCTATCAGAGCTCAAAAAAAAGGGAGTTCAATGGTACCTTGTTAAGGGTAAGCTTATTTCTATTGAAAATTTTGCAGCTACTGAAAAAGATCTCCTCCATCTTTCTTTTTCTTCAGGGAATTTTGAGGAGGTAATTACAAGCTAAGGGGCTTCCCTATTCAGGAGGTAAAGAATCCACCTGTCAATGCAGGAGACGTGGGTTCGATCCCTGGGTCAGGAAGAGCCCCTGGAGGAGAAATTGCAACCCATTCCAGTGTTCTTGCGTGGAGAATCCCAAGGACAGAGGAGCCTGGCAGGCTACAGTCCACAGGGTCACAAAAGAGTCGGACACGACTTAGCAATTAAACAACCACAGATCCATTCCATAGTGGAGAGTGGAAACGCAAGGAGTTGTGGACGGACCCCAGGAACCAGAGGTAATAGTGACAGGGTAGGGTGGGGAGCAGTGCCTCTTACGAGCAGTAGGAGAGGGGGTGCTTCGAGGGCTCTGTTCTGTGTGTTGAGTATGACACGCCCAGGGAACATCTAAGTGGGGATGTTCACCAATGGAATTGCTTCACGAGAGGACACAGAGACTGGAAGAGGGCCCAGGACCCAGCCTTGAGCAGATCTAACATCTGGGGGACCAACGGGGAAGGCAGAGCCAGCAGAAGAGGATGAAAGAGAGGCCAGTGCAGGAGGAGAAAACAGGGCCGGGCGAACTGGAGATGCCCAGGGAATCGTGTCTCGAGAAGGAAGACAGGCGGGACTGCCCGGCGGTCCAGCGGCTAAGACTTGGGGGTCCCAATGCAGGGGGCCTGGCTTAGAGCCGTGGTCAGGGAACTAGATCCCACATGCCACAATTAAGACCTGATGCGGCCAAGTTAAAAAGAGGAAGAAGAAAGGCCAGGTATGTCCAGTAGAGTGCCCTGGTGCTGACATATGGAGGTTGTGGGTGATCAAGACACAGCCGGCGGCTGTGACCTCTGCTGGGGAGAAAGTGGATGAAGTTCTTGTAGACAGCTCTGCTGAAACCTCTTCCTGTTTGCCAAGTGGGAACCCTGGGGCAAAAAGATGATGATTTCCCCCAACTAACCCCTCAACCCCTGAGCCCAGAAACCTTCTCCAAACCGGAGAGTGTCTTCCTCCAGCTTCATCCCCACCACCCTCATAAATGCCCAGCTGAGGGTGGGGGTGCAAAGGGACCACTTGCTTTGGGTCTCAGTGGGGAGACGTCTGCTCACTTTGTTGCCAGGCCCCTCTCCCCGCCCCTCTGCTAACAAGCCCACCCCCTCCCTCCACAACTTTCCCATTTGGGCTAAACGCCCGGTGAGTTTCTATCACTTACAGCCAAGCGACCCTGACTCTGTCTCTTATACACATCTGGCATNTGGGAGGGGTAAGGGGTTAGGAGGTGGGAGGGGTGGGGGAAGGATGGCTAGAGGGGCTTTCCAGACGAAGGAGAACGCTATAGAGGAGGGAGTGTGGCATGGAAAGCCGGCTGGAGGGGCTGGAGGGGACGATTAGTTGGAGGGGTAGCCGGAAGCCAGACCATTCAGGCTCTCTGGGGCCATGATTAAGATTTCATTCTTATCTTAAGATCAGCAGGAAGCCATTGAGTAGTCTAAGTGGAGACGGACAGTGATGTTATCAGGCTAGGATGTGTTTCAAATCTGATCTTGTCTTACTGTGCCTTTCTTCTTTGAGCTCCTAAACCAGCACGCTCTTCCTAGGGGAGGATGCAGGCTATGCTTTCCTGAAAGGCAAAGACAAAAGACGGGATCAAGGCCGGAGCTCTGATTTGTAAGTGCAGAGCATCCAGGGGATCAAAAGGCAATGTCCCAGGAGATCGGGGGCTGAAGTTTATCCGCAGTGAGCAGATCTTATCCCAGACTGTATGGGGGGCCGGGGCGGGGGCACAGGGAGAACCTGAGCAAGAGGCCAGAGGGACTTGCTGGCCTGTGGGAACTGTACAGAGAGGAGGGCATGGAGGGACTGTTCACCCTCTGCCCCAGAAGCGCCAGGTGTGACCCTGGCCCATGTGGCAGCCTGTCTTTACCCTGGGAGACCGCACGGCTGGGGGCTGCCTGGGCTAAGGGGCCATCTTTCTCTCTGCGTGCTCTCTCCACATCTTAAGCCCAGCAAAAGGGACTTCACCCTTTGTTCAGCCCAAACAGACTGTCCCCCTTGGTTCAAAGGCTCCTGACAAGTGTCAGTTCTGCCCCCGAGAGGTCATGGTGAATGGTAACCTGGATGTGCCCCNCTTAAGCCCAGCAAAAGGGACTTCACCCTTTGTTCAGCCCAAACAGACTGTCCCCCTTGGTTCAAAGGCTTCTGACAAGTATCAGTTCTGCCCCCGAGAGGTCATGGTAAATGGTAACCTGGATGTGCCCCAGTGGGGACAGGGGCACCGTGGATAAGGAAGCCCCCGTTGTCAGAGCAGAGTGAAAATCAAAGCATCAGCTGGGCCAGGAGATTGGCGAGACTCTTTAAGATGAGGCTGGTCCTTTTCAAAGGTCATATTAGCTGCAGGGTAGAGAGCGCTATGCCAAGGGGCCAGAGCCAGAGGGGTGTGACCAGGCAGGGTCACAAGATCCAGGCAAAAAAGGGGCCAGAGCTTGAGCTAAGATAATGGTGGTCTTGCAGACAGAGAGATATGATTAGGTTCCAGAGATATTACTGAGATAAACTGACAGCACTAAATGGAGGAGTAGATAGGAAGTACAAGATAATTATACCGATTAGGTTTGCACCGCAGTGAAATAACAAACAGTTATCAGCGGTTTCCACTGTAATATTGGGTAACACAAATTCTCCGTGGGCTTCCCTGGTGGCTCAGAGGTTAAAGTGTCTGCCTCCAATGCAGGAGACCTGGGTTCGATCCCTGGGTCGGGAAGATCCCCTGGAGAAGGAAATGGCAATCCACTCCAGTATTCTTGCCTGGAGAATCCCATGGGTAGAGAAGCCTAGTAGGTTACAGTCCACGGGGTTGCAAAGAGTCGGACACGACTGAGCAACTTCACCTTCACCTTCACAAATTTTCNCTGGAGAAGGAAATGGCACTCCACTCCCGTATTCTTGCCTGGAGAATCCCATGGGTAGAGAAGCCTAGTAGGTTACAGTCCACGGGGTTGCAAAGAGTCAGACACGACTGAGCAACTTCACCTTCACCTTCACAAATTCTCCGTGGTTACAGTAATCATTTTGTTTTCTTGTTATAGGTGTCAGGTTGGTTGGGATCCATGTATTTCCTTTTTTTTTTAATAGAAATTTAAAATTTATTTATTTGACTGTGTTAAAAGATAGGTGGGAGGAGAAGGCGACGGCAGAAGATGAGATGGTTGGATGGCATCACTGACTCAATGCACATGAGTTTGAGCAAGCTTCGGCAGTTGGTGATGGACAGGGAAGCCTGGCGTGCTGCAGTCCATGGGGTTGCAAAGAGTTGAACACGACTGAGCGACTGAACTGAACTGATTGGGTCTTAGTGTCATATGCAGGATCTTTNGGACAGGGAAGCCTGGCGTGCTGCAGTCCATGGGGTTGCAAAGAGTTGAACACGACTGAGCGACTGAACTGAACTGATTGGGTCTTAGTGTCATATGCAGGATCTTTAGTTGCAGCTTGTGAGACCTGGTTCCCTGATCAGGGATCGAACCCGGCCTCCTCACTGAGAGTGTGTAGTTTTAGCCACTGGACCGCCAGGGAAATCCCGATGCATGTGTTTCTCATTCTAGAAGCTGCAGTTACCTGGGGCAAACTCTTCCATGGTGGACAACAGAAGGACAAGAGGCCAAGCCAAAACACGCAAGCACATTTCAAGACTCTGGTGAGACGAGGCCTGAAAAGAGTCTGCTCATACACTATCAGCCCAGGGGTGCCAAGTGGCAAAGGGCAAAGTCACGGGGACAGGGAATCCGACCCCGCCCCAGGAAAGTGAGAGCAAGGAGGAATCATGAACACGTGATGCTCTCGATCTCGGGAGCTGCAGACGGCCCCTGGGGTTCTGGCTTGCACTAGATAGACTGTGGTTGCCCTTCACTGGGAGAGTGAACACCACAAGCGGGGATATTCGGTTGCGAGGTGCCTTTGAACACCAGCGTGGCCATGTCCTTGCATTTCAGCTCTCACCCCCCACCAGCCTCTGCCCACCCCTAGGCCTAACAACCTACACTTTTTGGGCTCTCCCCCGCCCATCCCCACACGGCTTCTCATTATTATGGAAGAGCTAATAACCTCACTTGTTTGCTCAAAATTCTTCCCGGGAATCCCCGTTGACTGTGTTTTAAAGTTCAGGTTCTTTAATCAGGCATGCAAATCTTCTGGGGTCACACCGTGACCTTTTTCTCTGGTCTCATACAGGAACATCTGCCGGCCGTCACATAAAAGACCCAGTGAGTGCCACTCACCCGTGACCAGTCCACCCAGGGAACAATGAGAGATAACAAAACATGGTTGTTTTAAGACACTACGTTTTCAGGTGGCGAGGCTCACAGCAATAGATAACCAAAATGGAAACTGGTACCAGCAATGGGGTGTTGACATTTAAAAACGTACATTGTAAGGCCTTGGCTTTAAGTCTATGCCACGGCTTAAAGAATTTCAGGAAGATTGTTATCAGCCCTGGAAGAGCTGTGAGGAAATTGCTGTTGGAAGCTGGAGGGGAAAAAAATGTGTGATGTAGCAGCGGAAAGTTTAGCAAAGCTGTCACCTGCTAAACTGTGACAGATGTGGAAATGAAAGGTGGAAAAGAAAGCTATCCATGACCAACAGACAGTGGGTCTGGCTAAGGAAATGTCAGGCAGAATGTGGAAAGTGCAAACTGCTGTCTTTCAGCAGGTAAGGGACAGACAGAAAGGAACTAAAAGAAGAAATTTTCAGTTTTCAAATATAACTCACAGAATATAATTTTCAAAAGCCAGACTTTTCTGAGTTCAGAATTAAATTACTTCACGCTCCCAGTCTTTCCAGAAAGGCAAATTATTCTCAAAGTAACATAGCCATGAGGGAAAAGGTCCCCTCTTTCATGACCCCAGGAATATTTAGAGCACAGCTCCGAGACCTCTCAGCTGGTCAGAAGGCTTCTAAGACTCTCACGGGTGGGGAGCCCACAGCGTCCTCCATTGACTCCCAAGCCAGATGGGGCCCCGTCTCAAAACATCTGTGACTGTGACTTTTATAAATTGCTGGTGAATCTGGGGAAACCCACACCATGTTTATAAGGCTTGGGTTGATGGGTGCATCACCAGTGTGAACTTCAAGGGGCAGAGATGGTTCAAAAATGAAAAGAAGCCTCTGGACATCCAGGCTGATGTGGGCAGGAAGTGGACTGCAGAAGCCGCTCAGCAGCAAACCAGGAAGGACCCTTTGCTGCAGAGAAGGAAAGATGCAGAGACCCGTGGAGAATAAGCCCCAGGGCAGGGCTGTGACCCACAATAGAACGCGATCCAGAGGACGTTTGCGTCCTCTTTAGTGTTGGCTGGATAGGAGCAGGGTTCAGAGCCCTGGGCAACAAACCTGGTAAGGTGCCATGACCTTGACTTTGTTTAGTCTCTCAGTCATGCCCGACTCTTTGCAGCCCCATGGACCATCGCCCGCCAGGCTCCTCTGTCCATGGGGTTCTCCAGGCAAGAACACTGGAGTGGGTTGCCATGCCCTCCTCCAGGGGCTCTTCCCGACCCAGGGACTGAACCCGTGTCTGCTGTATTGGCAGGTGGGCTTTTCACCACTGAGCCACCAGGGAAGCCCAGCCTCTNTGGACCATCGCCCGCCAGGCTCCTCTGTCCATGGGGTTCTCCAGGCAAGAACACTGGAGTGGGTTGCCATGCCCTCCTCCAGGGGCTCTTCCCGACCCAGGGACTGAACCCGTGTCTGCTGTATTGGCAGGTGGGCTTTTCACCACTGAGCCACCAGGGAAGCCCAGCCTCTTATTTCTGGGTCCCTGGAGCCCCAGGCACTCTGGAAATGTTTGTTGAATGAATGAGTTTATAAAGGAGGCAGAATGGTATGGTGGGGGAAATAAAAAGCACAGGGTATATTTATCTTGGTGATCCGAGAGCCAGCTCTGTCACGCACACCCTATGGGACGCTGGCCAAGTCCATTTTCTCTCTGAAGTAAGGCTACCAGTCGGTGTATCTCCCAGAGCAACTGGACTGAACACTGTAAAAAGCAGCTATCCCACCTACTCTGACTTATAACATGATTGAAATGACAAAGCAGAAAGCAGATCAGGGATTTCCCAGGGGAGGTTGAAGAATGAGTAGGGGCTGTCACAGGGCGACTCGAGGGGTCCTTCTGGCGGCAGAAACATTCGGTATCTTGTCTGCATCCAGATCGATTTTCTGGCTGTGATTTGGAATGTGGTTTTTCAGAATGAGCCCACTGGAGAAAGCTGAGGAATCTCTCTGTATGATTTCTTGCAAAGTCAGTGAATCTGCCATCGTCTTAAGATTCTAAGATTCTAGAATCATCTTAAGATTCTAAGATGCATTAAGGTTATACAGTTGGATCAGAAATCTATAGAATAACAACTTGTGTTTATAGATTGCTCCCATTGCACCAGCTTATCTGATTCATTCTGGTACTATAGCATTGTTATAAAGGAAAAAGAGAAGGGGGCAACAGGATGAGATGATCGGATGGCATCACCGACTCAACGGACATGAGTCTGAGCAAACTCCAGGAGATAGTGAAGGACAGGACAGCCTGGCGTGGTGCTGTCCATGAGGTCGCAAAGAGCTGGACACGACTGAGCAACTGAACAACAGCAAAAAGCGTCGTCGTCCTACTTTATGGCCGATAAAGCTGAGCACAGGAAATAGTAAGGCCACAAAAGCGGTGAATGCCATATTGCTGAGTCTGGAGTCCAGGACCACTGCCCCACAGTCGCCTCAGGTAAGTACAACACTGACACTCTCAGCATTTGAACTGGACACAGCTTAACCCGGAATCCACCTTCAGGTGTATTTAGTTAAGTGCAAAGATCACCAGCTATAAGGCTCATTAAGAAGTCATTTTCAGGACTTCTTTCGGGGTTGATGAAAATGTTCTGGGATTAGATGGTGGTTATAATTGTACCTATCTGAGGATACAGTAGAAACCACACATTGAACTGGGGACTTTAAGCGAGTGACTGTCATGGTGTGTGAATTATATACCAATCAAAAAAAAAAAAAAAAAAAGCCCTCCCTCCAAAAAAAGCTCTTGTGGTTTGGAAATAAGGAACTGGCCTCTGATGGTGGCAATGGAGGTGGACTTCCCCGGTGGCTCAGCCATAAAGAATCTGCCTGCAATTCAGGAGCCGCAGATGTAGGTTCGATCCCTGGGTTGGGAAGATCCCCTGGAGGAGGGCATGGCAACCCACTCCAGTGTTCTTGCCTGGAGAATCCCCATGGACAGAGGAGCCTGGCGAGCCCCAGGCCAGGGGGCCACAAAGAGCTGGACACGACTTAAGCGACTTAGCATGCAGGCATGGTAACGGAAGTGCTAGGAAATTTCTAAGAAAGAGTGAACTTATTAAAGAGAGGAGGGACCGTGGCAGAGGCAGTAAGATGCCTGACGTTCTGAGCCTGGGGACAAGGAAAAGGGGAGGGAGGCCCAGGAGGCGGTATAGAGGTATTGAATTCGAGATGACAGCAGACCGTCCTGGGGACCGCTGGTGGACACATCGGGGTCTGGTATTTGGAAGAGAAGTCGCAGGAGTATGGGATCAGAAGGAGATGAGAGATCTCAGGGAGATGGAATCAGGATGGAAGATCAGTTATTAGGAGGAGATGGGGTGGAAGGAATTGCTCTCCAGCAGAAAAATAGAGCTCAACGTGTGAAATCATCCATCTCCGGCAACACAGAAAACTCACATTTTTCTTCTCTCCCTCAAAGGGCAAAACCAGATGCAGTGAGAAAAGAATGAGGCTCAGAAGAGCAGGTAAGAAAAACCACGTTTCCCCAGGGTAGCATGCCACCTGGTTTCTCCTCTGTACCTTTGCTGCTGCACATTTTTTGTGGTCCTGAAAGGAGAATTTGAGTCCCCCAAAAGAAGACTTTGGTGTCTAAAAAATTAATACAGTGTTCACTTAATACAGTGTTCAAAAAAGTAACGCACTGTAAGACCCAGCTTTTCTCAAGCTTATGAGTCAAACTTAACAAAGCTTATTCTTTTACTTAAAAATGTATTTAAATTCAAGTAATTTTTTTTACAAAAGGACTTTAGAACTTTTCAAGTTCCCCAACTGGCTCAGTGGTGAGGGTCCACCTACTAATGCAGGAGACGCAGGAGCCGAAGGTTCAATCCCTGGGTTGGGAAGATCCCCTGGAGAAGGAAATGGCAACTCACTTGCCTGGAGAATCCCTTGGACAGAGGAGCCTCGAGGGTTACAGTCCATGGGATCGCAAAGAATCAGACGTTACTGAGCACACAGGCAGGTTAGAACTGCTGGCTAAACTCCCTTGAACATTTCATAGTGCATTTATAAGGAAAATTTGTTTACTTTTCTTTTTTAAGCACTTTGCTTGTCCAATGAACAAACCTTTCCCCAGTACTTAAATCATGCTTCAGAATTAGTATGTCGGCCCTTATACATATAATAAGAATGAAATTCTCTTGAGCAGGGGTCGCTGGCTGCCTCAGGCCACCCCACAGAACTGAGTAGCCTGGTAGTGGCCTGTGATGGCACACTTTTAGGAGAAGGTGGGCACAAGAAGGCAACTGTTCCCCCGTAAAAAGCAGGAGAACAAGCCTGGCTGACTGAGGACACTGTGCCAACCTGCTTGTGGGAAAATCCCAAATTGTCCACACAGCAGGACCTGACACGTGTGTGTGTGTGTGTGTGTGTGTGTGTGTGTGTGTGTGTTCATCCCCTGGGTCCTGTCACCTGGGAAGCCTCAAATCACCTGGGGGTCTGGTTAAAAGGCAGATTCTGACTAGGAGGTCTGGGGGTCCTGGATTCTGCATTTCTAACACACGGCCCCAGGTGATGCTGACGCTGCCAGCCCCAGACCCCACTCTGAGGAGCGAGTGAACGGGGAGCAGCATCCTCTTCGGGGTCTCTGCAGGCCGTCCCTCCCATAGGAAGGACCCCCACCTTGTGGCCCAGAGTAAATATGCATTACATGACACCAAATGGGTCATGCAGTTCCCTGGTGGCTCAGCTGGTAAAGAATCCGCCTGCAGTGCAGGAGACCTGGGTTCAATCCCTGGGTTGGGAATATCCCCTGGAGAAGGGAAAGGCTACCCTCTCCAGTATTCTGGCCTGGAGAATTTCATGGACTGTATAGACCATGGGATCTCAAAGAATCGGACACAACTGAGTGACTTTCCCTTCACTTCAAGCGGGTCATACATACAGCAAAGAATGTAGTCAAGGGCAACGTCGACCGTTGGTTGATGAGGTCAAGGAGAAGCCTTGACCCTCGGGCTAGTGGTGCAGAGCTGTTGGGATAGTCGAGGGTGGCATTTGACCCCTCCCTCTCTCTCCAATGTTTGGACCCATGGCTCCTGGGGTGGGGTGACTTGGGACGGCATTTCTCCGGCTTTACACTTGACAAGGGGCTCTTGGTAGAGCCCGTGGGTGGCATGCAGGATGCTCCACCTGGCCCCCAGGTGCGATGCATCCCCCCTCTGCTCTAGGCCTCACTGGACCTTCATTCTGGGTGCAGCCTTTGAGCCATGATGGCACCTGAGTTCAGAGCTCAGCAGCCTGGAGGATTCAGAGAGGCCGTGGCCCAGGGGGGCCAGACTCCACCGCTGGTGGGTCCTGAGTCCAGATCACCTGCAGCTTCCTGGACCTCACCTGCGACCCCTCATCGGGATCCTTGGGAGTCGGTGGCAGGCTCTCCCACACTGGATTCTGAGACTGGCTTTTCTCCCCAGGAAGCCAAGGGTGGCCCCCCTGTGAGCCTGAGCAGCGGAGAGNCAGGGGGGCCAGACTCCACCGCTGGTGGGTCCTGAGTCCAGATCACCTGCAGCTTCCTGGACCTCACCTGCGACCCCTCATCGGGATCCTTGGGAGTCGGTGGCAGGCTCTCCCACACTGGATTCTGAGACTGGCTTTTCTCCCCAGGAAGCCAAGGGTGGCCCCCCTGTGAGCCTGAGCAGCGGAGAGCTCCCTGCCTCGGGGGGGGGGCTGCTCTCCTGTCAGCGAGGAAGCCCGCAGCATCGCATACTTGTACCGGTGACTCTCTGCTGAGCTCCAGCCGAGAACCTGGCTTCCTCCCCTGGGCGTGATGACGGGAGCTTGCTCTCCTCCAAACACCATACCCCTCTCATCAGCAAGCCCTTTCCCGGAGCTTTCCAGTGAGGCAAGAAAGGATGGTCCCATNTACTTGTACCGGTGACTCTCTGCTGAGCTCCAGCCGAGAACCTGGCTTCCTCCCCTGGGCGTGATGACGGGAGCTTGCTCTCCTCCAAACACCATACCCCTCTCATCAGCAAGCCCTTTCCCGGAGCTTTCCAGTGAGGCAAGAAAGGATGGTCCCAGCTGAAACAGTCGACGTACGAGGAGAATATGATGAATGTGTATGAACCCAAATCAGCAAGAAGGTGGAGAGCGTGGTGCTAACCGTAAAGCCCCAGCATCCCAGGCTGGAAGCGATGGGTGATCAGATGCAGGGCGACAGCTCCAGAGCGGCTCGCCCTGCCAGGGAGTGGTGCACGACCTCGCCAGAGAGGAGCACCACATCAGGAAAGAACTGTGCTGTTGGGGCCGGCCCAGGTCTTCTGTCTGCGAGAGACCAACAACTTCAGGTGTTTTCCACGCTCATATGAAATCAGCGCCGTTTTCCCTTCCAGATGAGTGAATCTGGGGGCACCGAGCCAGAATCAGAAAAGTTTCTGCAGATTTCTCCTAGAATTCCAAGGGCCTGTAAACCCTGCTGCTGGCTGGGAGCCTGTCTGAGATTATTTTTAATGCAGGAAACGATGTATTTGAGCATCTGGCCTGGGAAATGGACTAAATCTGTCCCTAGCATAATGGATTTGGAAAGAGCTGGAAGACAAATTGAGACTGTGGGTGTAAACAGAAGAAAAGGTGGCAGAAGGCGAGCCAGATGGATGCGCTCAAACACAAAACACAGACAAACAAAAGCTGCTTGGGACACCAGAGGCGCACATGTGCCTCGGGGGACCCAGAACAGGGCGGGCACCAGGGGCTCTTCTTGGCTTGGAAGCGTCTAGACAAAACGTCTGGCTTCCAGGACGGAGCCTGCATCTGAATAAGCAGGAAATCTAAACTGGCTCTCACGAAGGGTGATCCCCGGCCACGCTGTGACAGGTGGCCCCAAACTGGCCTGGGGAGTGAATTCAGAACATAAGCGCCTCACTCGGTTAGGCTCAAGGCTGGGGCAGACATGTGATCAGAGCCAGGGATTTGCAGAGGATGACCTCTTGATTACTGTATATAGTGGTGTGGAGAGAGTCTCTCGTGTGGGGGCACTAACAAGGAAGGCAGTGATGCTGGTGTTGGCTGATAAGAGATCTCTGTATTTGGCCGCCTTCCTGTAGGAAGGGCAGGGAGGCAGCGGGGCGGCGGGGAGGGTATCGATGGTTAAAAACATCCACTGCTGAACTGTATCCCGTGCTCATGAGTCAGTCGTTTCAGGGAGAAGCTATAGTCCAAAAGGCATAATTCCATCTCCACCCAGCAGACACTTATGACTGAAAAAATAGTAGATTTTTCACTTGCTGAGAACATTCCCCAGAGTACCAGGAACAGTCCTGGGAGGGACAGGCACAGCCAGAGATGCCGCTGAGCCAGGTGCCTGTGACAGCCCAACAGAAAATCATTCTGCTGCCCTTTTCTCAGCCGTGACGCGGGACCCGCCCAGCTAAGCCTCCGAGAAGCTGGTTCCGACTGCCCGCAGTTCTTGGGTCCCCTTCGCGGTTGTCGTCACCGCTCTGCTCTCCCTGGCTGCTTTGCTTTGCAGTGTGTACCCCATGCAGCCAAATCTCGCGCTTCTGAAATGAGAAGTACAGCTGCTGGTTCTCGTCTCTTTGGGGGAAATTAGTCTTATTTATCTTTCAATCACGAGCATGCTCTGGCTGTTGAACAATAGTCGGAAGTAAACTAACTTCAGGTGTAGGTGAGACCCCAGGGGGCTGAGGGTGACCTGGCACTTTTGATTTGGGGAAGGGGCTTTGCAGTGGGTGCGCCCTGTGTTCAGATGAAAGCAAGACGCTCACGCCTTTGCCAGGCGGGTCAGAAGGGCCCTGTTCATGCCTGACGTCACCGGGTAAAGGTCAAGCACCCCTCTCTCAGCAAGGGTCTCATGCTTCTTGATAAACTATATTACCAGTCTAATTAAAGTACAAATAAAATAAGGAACAAAAGTTTATTTTGTGATAGAAGCCAGGCAGACACAAAAGGCCACTGTTACCTGATTCCACTATGAATTATCCAGAATAGATAAATTCACAGAGCCATAAAGTAGATGAGGACATACTGGGGTTATGGGGGGTAGGGGGGAAGTGAGGAGTGACAGCTAGTGGAGGTGGGGGCTTCTTTTGGGGGGGAAGAAAATGTTCTAAAGTTGAGCGCAGTGATAGTTGCAAGAATCTGAACACACTAAAAACCACTAAAGTGTCCACTTTAACTGGGTGATTGGTATAATTTTTGAATTCCATCTCAATAAAGATGCTGTGTTAAAAGCTTAAAAAGAGTTAAATCAAGGAGGGGGCTGGATAAATTGGGAGATTGGGATGAACAAACACAAACTAAAATTATCTAAAATAGATCATTGACAAGGACCTGCTGTTGAGTACAGGGAGCTCCACTCAGTATTCCTTAATAACCCTTATGGGAAAAGAATCTAAGAAAGAGTGGATATGTGGATATGTATAACTGATTCTCTTTGCTGTACACCAGAAATGAACACAACGTCACAAATCAACTATACTCCAATAAAACATTTTTAGAAAGATTTAAACCACAGAAATACAATAAAAAAAACGACAGAATAAAGCTTGTCCTCTGTGTTTCTGCTAGGGAGAAAGGCTGTGTTCGAAGGCCTGGTCCCTGCTTGAAGGGCTGGTCCCTTAGAGGAGAGGCTGGGTCTTCACTTTGAGGGGAAGTGATAACCCTCGCTGGCCCTGGAGGGGCCCACACCACAGCACCTGCGTTTTTCTGAGCAAGTAAGGGGGTGCCAGGTTCCCCACAGTCGCTGCTGAGAGTCAAGGTGTGCGGGTTGCCCTTCAGAAGATGGAGGGATTGGGGGGGGGGCAGTACCTTGCGTATGGGCTGTCTCTTATACACATCTAGATGTGTATAAGAGACAGGAATCAGGATGGAAGATCAGTTATTAGGAGGAGATGGGGTGGAAGGAATTGCTCTCCAGCAGAAAAATAGAGCTCAACGTGTGAAATCATCCATCTCCGGCAACACAGAAAACTCACATTTTTCTTCTCTCCCTCAAAGGGCAAAACCAGATGCAGTGAGAAAAGAATGAGGCTCAGAAGAGCAGGTAAGAAAAACCACGTTTCCCCAGGGTAGCATGCCACCTGGTTTCTCCTCTGTACCTTTGCTGCTGCACATTTTTTGTGGTCCTGAAAGGAGAATTTGAGTCCCCCAAAAGAAGACTTTGGTGTCTAAAAAATTAATACAGTGTTCAGTTAATACAGTGTTCAAAAAAGTAACGCACTGTAAGACCCAGCTTTTCTCAAGCTTATGAGTNGAAGACAGGAGATTCGGACTGGGGCTTGCGGGTCCTCGCGCCCGTGGCCCCTGGACTCCTGCTTAGGGAGGGGAAATGAGGAGTCCTGGGGGGCAGGGGGGGTGTTTAGGGGATAGCAGTTCATCTCCCAGGAGAGTTAAGCCCATTATTCCACGTGGAGCACAGAGTCAGAGTGGACACAGATCTGCCCATTTCAGGTCAGAAACTCTAAGACACAAAGGACAACCACAAAGTGTCCACTTAACTGGAGGGTCCCTCGGCTCACATCCTGTGACAAAGATTGTCGTTGTTGCTGTTTAGTTGCTAAGTCGTGTACAACTCTTTGTGACCCCATGAACCATAGCCCAGCCAGGCTCCTCTGTCCTTGGGATTCTCCAGGCAAGAATACTGGAGTGGGTGCCATTTCCTTCTCCAGGGGATCTTTCTGACTCAGGGACTGAACCCCATGTCTCTGGCATTGCAGGCAGTTTCTTTGTAGCTGAGCCACTGAGGAAGCCCTTGAAAGAGATTCAGTTTAGTTCAGTCACTCAGCTGTGTTGGACTCTTTGTGACCCCATGGACTGTAGCACACCAGGCCTTCCTGTCCATCGCCAACTCCCATAGTTTACTCAAACTCATGTCCATCGAGTCAGTGATGCCATCCAGCCATCTCATCCTCTGTCGTCCCCTTCTCCTCCTGCCCCCAATCCCTCCCAGCCTCAGAGTCTTTTCCAGTGAGTCAGCTCTTCTCATGAGGTGGCCAAAGTACTGGAGTTTCAGCTTCAGCATCAGTCCTTCCAATGAGCACCCAGGACTGATCTCCTTTAGGATGGACTGGTTGATCTCCTTGTAGCCCAAGGGACTCTCAAGAGTTCTCCAACACCACAGTTCAAAAGCATCAATTCTTCAGTGCTCAGCTTTCATTATAGTCCAACTCTCACATCCATACGTGACTACTGGAAAAACCAAAAGAGATTACAGGACCGCAAATGCACCATCCATCCACCAGCACCAGGATCCTCATTCATGGGAAGAGAGTTGAACTTGAAACCTGTGAGAAGCCTAAAAGTTTCCCTTTATATTTTCCTATCCTCTGCCCCTCGTACGGGGCCTGGCGCTCAGCAGTGGCTGTTAGGGTGGACAGACTGACGGCTGGATAGGTGAACCGCACACAGGGGTTCACAGGAGCAGAAAATGCTACCAGACCCAGCTCAAGGCCAGGGCACTGTATATGGGTCACCAACAGAGGGCGCTCTAAGCCTTAAGAGCAAGGCCAGGGGCGAGGACCAGAAAGCCTGTTTGGCGCAGCTAGGGTTCCCTGTAGACCAGAGGCAGAGAGAGTGCATTCAAACAGGAGCTGGGAGGCAGGCACTGAACCCCAGTGTCCACGCGCTGGGGGCAGGGAGGAGACAGAGGCATCCCCTGCCTGGGCACTTCCTCGGCCTTTGGAAAGGAAATTAAACCCCTGGGTCCAGGGTGGGGTCCATGACAGGTTTGTTGGGCAGCCCTGCACAAGGCCCAGCACAGGGAAGGCGCACAGTCAGTATGTCCCGAATGGAATGAATGCATGAAGGAGGCGAGGAGGATGAGATCATAACCGGACCATGTGATTCTCGGGCCGTATCCAGATATGTATGTTCCTAGGACGTCACTCTGCCCTCTGCCATCATCTGTCTTGGGAACCCGAGTTGGACGTCAATCCCCGTAAACCACTGGTGGGGTCTGTGCCTGGGCTGGTCTTTCCACTGGATGGAGCCGAGGGCGGCCTAGTTGTGGACCTTTTCTGGGAGATCAGTCCCTACTCGCCCACCCTCCGCCCCTTCCCAAACCACAAACACGGGGCAGACAGGGCGAAGAGGGAACGGCACAGAAAAGAGCGCAAAGCTCTCCCACGAGGGCGGCACGTGAGGTCACCACGTCTCCAGGTAAGTGTCCCTCTGATGTCCTGAGGGTCTGGAAGGATGGGGCTCCAAGGCGATCCAGGAGCCGGAGCCGGAGCCGGACAGCTGAGCCGCGGAGCCCTCATCACGTTGCTTCCCGCTTCTGCGTGGGCCTGTCTCTGGGACGATTTGTTTCTTCACTGCAGGTCCATCTTGATTGCAGAGGGAGCTTCCCAGGTGGCGACAGCAGTAAAGAATCCACCTGTCAATGAAGGAGACACATGTGGTTCTGGCACGTGTGTCAGAGGGAGGGAGGAGGAGGCCTGGGCTCTCCTGGCCAAACTTCAGCCTTGAAGACATTCCAGCCCTCCTTCCCTCTCCTATCTCCTTTCCCCACTTTCCTGAGGACATGGTGTTCCCTTACTGCCTGTGGGGACCCCAAAACCCTTCTCTGTGTCCAGGCCTCACCCCTACTCCAGAATTCCTTCTCCTCCCTTCCCTCCAACGTCCCCTCTGCTTTCTTCCCCCTGCCGTCTTCCTGCTGCACTCAGCAGCAGACTTCCCATCCCAGCTCATTTGTGAGCATGCACATGGTCCAGGGCTCAGCAGCACAGAACCCACCTGCCAGTGCAGGAGACACAGGAGACTCAGGTTCGATCCCTGGGTCGGGAAGATCCCCTGGAGGAGGGCATGGCAACCCACTCCAGTATTCTTGCCTGGAGAAGCCCGTGGACAGAGGAGCCCAGTGGCTACAGTCCATGGGGCTGCAAAAAGTCAGACACAACTGAGCACACACACACACACACACATTGCAGTCAAGGAAATCTGCCCCGAAGAGGGCTCGGGAGTGGATGGGAGGGCCCGCAAGATGGTGCTCTGAGCTTCAAGGGGGGCTGCCTGACAACTCGCCTCCTGGGCAGGTGGTGAAGCTCACACTGGCCTCAGGGCCCACTGCAGGTGGGCAGGCAGCAGCCTCGCCCCTCGGAAGGTGGCTCAAGGACAGATGTTGTTAAAAACAAACCACAGGAGCGAGTGCCTCACAGTGCGTTCTGCCAAAGGCGGTCGCTGCAGACACCAGGTTGATGAGGGAGGGTTCTTTCTTCTTTCTTGTGGGTTTGGAGTTCTCTTAAGAGTGAGCTGTTGAAAGCACCCGTGAACTCATTATTTCTGGTCTTAAATTCTTCTGGGACAAGCTCCACAGACTCTCAGGGTTTTCGTGCTGACGGGAAAAAGAGGAAGAACTTCAGTATCCCTTTATTTAGTGTGAGAACATCAAAATCTTGGGTGGCTAGCGACTGCCTTCTACCTCAACACACACACAACCACTCACACACACACACTCACAACACTCACATACTCAGTCTCACAACATACTCTCACAGACACACACATACTCACAGACACTAACACACACACTCACAGACACACACACACACAGTCTCACAGACACTAACACACTCTCTCACACACAACACTCACATAGTCTCACAATACACTCTCACACACACACTCACAGACACTAACACACACACTCTCACACTTTCACAACACTCACATACTCAGTCTCACACTCTCACACTTACACACATACACACTCTCACAGACACTAACACACATACTCTCACACTTTCACAGCACTCACATACTCAGTCTCACACTCTCACACTTACACACATACACACTTTCACAGACACTAACACACATACTCTCACACTTTCACAACACTCACATACTCAGACTTACACTCACAGTCTCACAGACACACACACACATACACAGTCTCAAGGACACTAACACACTCTCTCACACACAACACTCACATAGTCTCACAATACACTCACACACACACTCACAGACACTAACACACACACTCTCACACTTTCACAACACTCACATACTCAGTCTCACACTCACACTTACACACATACACACTCTCACAGACACTAACACACTCTCACACTTTCACAGCACTCACATACTGTCTCACACTCTCACACTTACACACATACACACTCTCACAGACACTAACACACATACTCTCACACTTTCACAGCACTCACATACTCAGTCTCACACTCTCACACTTACACACATACACACTTTCACAGACACTAACACACATACTCTCACACTTTCACAACACTCACATACTCAGACTTACACTCACAGTCTCACAGACACACACACACATACACAGTCTCAAGGACACTAACACACTCTCTCACACACAACACTCACATAGTCTCACAATACACTCACACACACACTCACAGACACTAACACACACACTCTCACACTTTCACAACACTCACATACTCAGTCTCACACTCACACTTACACACATACACACTCTCACAGACACTAACACACTCTCACACTTTCACAGCACTCACATACTGTCTCACACTCTCACACTTACACACATACACACTCTCACAGACACTAACACACATACTCTCACACTTTCACAGCACTCACATACTCAGTCTCACACTCTCACACTTACACACATACACACTTTCACAGACACTAACACACATACTCTCACACTTTCACAACACTCACATACTCAGACTTACACGCACTCACACTCACACACATACACACTCTCACAGACACTAACACAATACTCTCACACTTTCACAACACTCATATACTCATTTTCACACACACACTCTCAGAGACACTGACACACACACTCACACTCTCTTTCACACACGGACACAGAGAAGAAAAAGAGTCGTCAGGATGAACCTGCTTGTGTCAAACACACACTCACACACTCACACACTCTCACACACTCACAACACACTCTCACAGACACACACTCTCACAGACAGACACACTCAGAGACACACACACAGACACACACACACGTACTCTCACACTTTCACAACACTCATATACTCAGTCTCACACACACACGTCGCGGTCAGGATGGATTTGCCCGTGTCAAACGCCAGCTGACGGACATCACTTTGGCATGTTGCTGTGGCACCGGCTCACGTAGCACCAGCTGGGGATGTCCCCGTGGAGCCCCAACCATGAGGCCCGCCCCCAGCCCCTCGAGGGCTCGGAAATCGTACTTTGAGTGAAACTAGAAAAATCCAAAAGGAAAGGATAGGATTAGCTGTCTGTGGGAGTCATTGGTAAACATGGGGCCAGAGAAGTTGGAGTCACTCGGCACTCAGGAGACTCAAGGGGGAAAGTGGCCCAGAGTGAGATGCGCTGGGCGGCCCCACCAGGCCCTGTCCAGAGAGGGGCAGGGAGCACCTGCCCCTGGAGGCTAAAGCAGGGAGAAGAGATGGAATCATCAAGGACAGACTGACCTGCGCCCCCCAGCAGGGAGGGAGGGTCTGGCTGGACCCTTGGGAGCTGCCCAGAATCCGTCTGGGAGAAGGGGGCCCCCAGTGCTAGAAGAGGGCCCTTTCTGAAGCTGGACCATGGCTGGCATCCACGTCCTGCCCTGGAGCTCTGCCTACGAAGACCAGTGCACTGGGCAGAGATGGCCTGCCCTTATCCATTCCTTTTCTCCCTGGAATCTGGGAACCCTTTGCCTGGAGGATGGGGCTTACCGAGTGGTGCTAGTGGTAAAGAACCCACCTGCTAATGCAGGGGATGAAAGAGATGTGGGTTTGATCCCTGGGCCGGAAAGATTTCCTGGTGGAGGGCATGGCAACCCACTCCAGTATTCTTGCCTGGAGAATCCCTTGGACACTCCAGTATTCTTGCCTGGAGAATCCCTTGGACAGAGGAGCCTGGTGGGCTATAGTCCATGGGGTGGCAGAGTCAGACACGACTGAGTGACGCAGTACTGCATGCCATTGCCTGGGGGCGGTGAAGGGGGTGCAGTGTAACTAGTTTATTAGGCCTAAGGACGAGAGTGGCAGAACCCTGTTAGCTTTCGGGGACACCTTAACTAATCACCACAAACTGGCAGCTTAAAGCATCAGAGAATCACCCTCCATGGTTCCCGGGGCCAAAAGTCCAAACTCCTGGTGCTAGCCTGGCCACGGGCCCCCGGGAGGCCCCAGAGGAAGAGGACCCTTGTTCCCTCTCCCAGCTTCCTCATCCCCCGACCTCATCACTCCAGCCTCGGCTTCATCTCGTGGCTTCTTCTCTGTGAGTCTGTGTCCCAGACCTCCCCCTGCTCCTGTAAGGATGCCTGTCTCAGGACTTAGGACCCAGCCGAAACCTAGAGTGATTTCACCTCTTAAATATATCTGCAAAGACACTTTTTCCAGGTGAGTCTGCATTCACAGTTCTGGGAGTTGGGGCTTGGGCGTATCTTTGGGAGCCTCAGTTCAACCCACCACGCGGATGCACCCAGAGTCCTGGGTTTGATTCCTAGTCAGGGAGCTATGATCCTACGTTCCTTGCAACCAGAAAACCAAAACAGAAAACAGATTCAATGTTGTACCAAATTCAATAAAGACTTACATCTCAACTATCACCTAGGAAGAAGCTTCTAGATGAGGTAGGGTGTGGAGTCAGCCAGAGGCCAGGGTAAACGCGTTCATCAAAACCACAGTCTCTTCCCCTTTACCCCTCAGGGGAACGTAAGCAGCGATCATCCTGACTCTGCCATTCCTTGGGCTCCTTTCACTTTGGCCTTCAGCCCTGGCAGTGGTAGCCAGCTCCCCAAGCAGTGGCAGCTCCTGCTTGAACAGGCCCAGCCTCAGGGCAGCTGCCAGGCCCAGGGAGCAGCTCTTCCAGTGCCAGCAGGCTGCAGCAGACACTGGAGGTGCCCGGCCCCCCAGGGGTAGGGCTTAAGACCCTAGGGTCCCTAATCAGTGTCTGAATCTTGCATCTTCTGGTGACATGATTGTGGGCAGATTCTTCAACTTCCCAACCTTCATCTGAAAAATGGGTGGTTATGAAGATTGTCAAGTTCCAGGTGAACGGCCTGATAAC
>SJYX01019735.1:0-20394 GCA_006410675.1 Oreotragus oreotragus | reverse complement strand
GACAACAGTCAGTGAAGAAGGTTTGCATTTCAACGACACTACCCAAATTATATGTAACCTAAAATATACCATGGAAAAGGCAATGGTACCCCACTCCAGTACTCTTGCCTGGAAAATCCCATGGATGGAGGAACCTGGTGGGTTGCAGTCCGTGTGGTCGCTGAGGGTTGGACACGACTAAGTGACTTCACTTTCACTTTTCACTTTCATGCATTGGAGAAGAAATGGCAACCCGCTCCAGTATTCTTGCCTGGAGAATCCCAGGGACTGGGGAGCCTGGTGGACTGCCATCTATGGGGTCACACAGAGTTGGACACAACTGAAGTGACTTAGCAGCAGCAGCAGCACAACATACCAGGGGATGAATTATCTCTGGAACAATTTCCTTATAAATTTCCTTTCACTGTACAGAGGGAGATGCATATGAAACATGCTATGCTTGAATTAAAACTGAAATGACAACTCTTATACATGGAGTATTGCACCTTTTTGGATAATGGTGGTTTGTTGTCAGTTGCTAAGTTGTGTCTTACTCTTTTGTGACCCCACGGACTGCAGCCCACCAAATTTCTTTGTCCATGGGATTTCCCAGGCAGGAATACTAGAGTGGTTTGCCATTTCCTTCTCCAGGGGATCTTCCTAAGGGACTGAACCCAGGTCTCCTGCATTGCAGGCAGATTCTATACTACTGAGACATCCAGGAAGCCCTGTGATTTATTGGCATGGATCTGAAACTTTGAAGTTTCCAAATATTAGTAAAGATGGATGAAAGAAGAAGTGAGAGTGATTGAAGGAAGGGTGGGTGGCTTTTGGATTAATAGCTTTGTGGACTTGGGTCAGTTCTTTAGATAGTTACAGGCCTACTGGGGGCACTGAAGGTGTTGTACCAACAGTGTTATCTATGTAAAAAGAAATAGTAGCTTTATTACTTGTGAGAAATGTGAGATAGTGTGTGAAAGAGCCTAACAGACTGCCTGACACACAGTAAGTCTTCCATGAACATTAGCACCTGCCAGCCCCCAGGCTCAGACAAATACCTTCAAACACTCACTTTCAAAGAACTGTCTTTCTCATCGTGACAGTGCAGAGTAATCTGAGTTTATAGTCTGGACAGAAAGGCTAATCTTGTTCATTTGTTCATGAAGCTTTGTTTTTTAAGCTACACATAATTTAAAAGAGTACAGCTGTAAATAATATAATCTGAACCATTTGCATTCAAAATGTACATGCATATGTACAGTTTGAACCTTTTTTTTTAAGGTGGAGAGGAAATGGTCTAATAAGCCTAATAAAAATTTCTACAGTAGTTTTACAAGTAACTTCTCTAGGATTTGAATAAAAATAGATTCCAAAATAACTCCAAAGATACAATTTTGGTTGATTACGATTAGTATCTCAATTTTTGTAGACAGATGAGAGACATTGATTTGGTGTTTGTAAACCTTGCTACAAGAAAAATCTTGGAAGATTTACAAACAATTGGGAACTTTAGGGAATTCTTATAAGCTGGTTTCTTTCTTTCTTTCTTTTTATTTTACCTTGTTTCAATTGAAAGCTTTCATTTTATCAAGAAAGAAATAGTTGGCTATTTAAGTGTGTGGAATTATTCTGCAAAAGGAATATAAATGGGGAAAAATTGTAATATTTACCAAATATTTTCTCCCTTCAGTTTGGGCCTCATCCTGGTGGGATGATTGCTCTTGGTAGGCTGTTGACATCATGCTTGACTCTGAATTGCTTTGTCCTGATATGTGAGTGGATGTTGTCTATCCCTCCCTGAGCAGTTGACAGGGTGTTGTTGCATCCGGCTCACTTTCCTTCCTCTATAAGACTGTTGTGTCCAAGAAAGGGGCTCCTCCTTCTCCCTTGGTCCTGGGATAAATGGGACTGCAAAGCCAGTTGCAGTCAACCCACAGCAGGTCGGCAAAGCAAGCTTAATCATTAGTGAACAGCTTGATGAACTTTACAAAGGGGGTGACCACAAAGAATAAGTAATAGGGTTTTGCTAGTGAAAGGTTGTTGCTGAACCTGAAAGACACCAGGATTCTTGGCCTCCGGAGGAGAAGAATTCAATCAGGGGCCAAAGACGAGGCTCGATTGCTCAGAGCTTGGTGTAATAAAGTTTTATTAAATTATAAAAGAGATAGAGAAAACTTCTGACATAGACATCAGAAGGAGACAGAAAGAATACCCGCCTGCTAGTCTTTAGCTGGATGTTGTATAGTTACTAGCAGTCTGTTAATGAAAGAAAGGAATGTCTAACAACTCAGAGAATGGCACCAGGCCCCTCACCCACAAGATGTATTTTGGGATAATCTTGGCACCAGGCCAGTCATCTAGGGCCATAAAATGATTGACTTGAATCTTGTATAAAGGCAGATTACCATACAAATAGTTTCGTTTACATGGATTAGGAGAACAATGTATGAGGATAACATACTGGTTTATCAAGTCAGTTCTGAGCCTTTAGGTGGAACAGACTTGAAGATAGAGTCTAGGGTAAATGCATAGTATCTTAACATAAACATTTAAGTATCTTAAGATAAACATTTCCATAAGAAAAATGTATTGGTTAGCTCAAAATTTGAGAAAAGTTAAGTTTAGGTGGAACCAAGGGTCATTATGGCAACATAGTATTTTAAGAGAAACCTCTTTTTAAATTTGTATAGAGAAGGAGAAAAAAATACATCACTAGTTTGTTTCCTCCCCTCTTAAGAGAGACATAAAAAACTGTCGGATGGGAGGGATTGGGGGCAGGAGGAGAAGGGGACGACCGAGGATGAGATGGCTGGATGGCATCACGGACTCGATGGACGTGAGTCTGAGTGAACTCCGGGAGATGGTGATGGACAGGGAGGCCTGGCGTGCTGCAATTCATGGGGTCGCAAAGAGTCGGACACGACTGAGCGACTGAACTGAACTGAACTGAGCTTTGGTAAACAGGCCTGAACCTCATTAAACTTGCTGTGTGTTGTACATGGACAGCCTAATTCAGTTCCCATGTTGTTGTTGTTCAGTTGCTCAGTTATGTCTAACTCTGTGTGACCCCATGCAGCCTGCCAGGCTTCCCTGTCCATCACCATTTCTTGGAGCTTGCTCAAACTCATGTCCATTGAGTTGGTGATGCCATCCAACCATCTAATCCTCCATCACCCTCTTCTCCTCCTGCCTTCCATCTTTCCCATCATTAGGGTCTTTTCCAATGAGTCAGTTCTTTACATCAAGTGGCCAAAGTATTGGAGGTTCAGCAGCAGTCCTTCCAATGAATGTTCAGGGTTGATTTCCCTTAGGATTGACTGATTTGATCTCCTTGCAGTCTCTTGCAATCTCTCAAGAGTCTTCTCCAGCACCACAATTTAAAAACATCAATTCTTCGGCACTTGGCCTTCTTTATGGTCCATCTTTCACATCTGTACATGACTACTGGAAAAACCATAGCTTTGTCTATATGGACCTTTGTTGATATCTTTGCTTTTTAATACCCAGTCTAGGTTTGTCATAGCTTTCCTTCCAAGAAGCAAGCGTTATAATTTCATAGCTGCAGTCACAATCCACAGTTGATTTTGGAGCCCAAGAAAATAAAATCTGTCACTGCTTCCACTTTTCCCCATCTATTTGTCATGAAATGATGGGACCAGATGCCATGATCTTAGTTTCTGAATACTGAATTTAAGCTGACTTTTTCACTCTCCTCTTTCACCCTCATCAAGAGTCTGTTTAGTTGTTCTTCACTTTCTGCCAACAGAGAGGTATCATCTGCATATTTGAGGTGATATTTCTCCCAGCAATATGTGTGTGTGTGTTGTTAGCAAGTCTATTAAAACATAGCTATTATAAACATACTTGTACATATTCTTTGATACAGGTGGATAGGTATATATTTCTACTGGGTACAATCCTCAACAATTGAAATGCTGAGTTCTATGTTATGTGTATGTTTGGATTTAATAGATACTGTCAATAGTTTTCCAAAGTAATTGTGTCAATATGTACATCAACCAGTAAAATACGAGGGCCACTCTTGTTTCATATTCTTGCCTATACTTTCCTATCTTTTGTCATTTTACCATTTGAGTGGTTGTATCATGGTATGTTACTGTAGATGTTACTAGCTTATCCTGATTATTAATGAAGTTGCTCACATTTTAATAGGTTTATTGGCTATTTAGGTATTCTCTTTTGTGATGTGAGTATTCAAATTTCTTGTTCCCATTTTAGTTGGATTTTCCTTACGATATTTTCTTATTGATCTTAGACTTCTGTATATACTATATAGTCAAGGGCTTAGTCAAACATATGTGGTCCCTAGATTTTCCTATGCTATGTGGTTTGCTTTGCCTTTCTATTCTCTTGACAGTTTTCTTTTTTTTTAATTAAAAAAGTTCTTAATTTTAGGTAGTCTAATTTATCACTACTTTCCTTGTGGTTATTGTTTACTGTGTACTTATCCAAAGGCCATGAAAATATTATAATATACTACATTCCAAAACCTTTATTGCTTTAATATTCATATTTCTCTATACTTTATCTGGAACTGAATTTGTAAATGATGTGAGACATGTTTTATTGAGATGGTCACATTATTTTCCTATTTTTAAGACAAAGAAGATAATTTGATAACTGTCTAATTTAAGTAAATCTTGAATTATTGGCATAAAGTTTAGCTGTATAATTTTAGTATGTTTTATTTTGACATGTTTGTATTAGATTTTTTATTTATTATTGGGCATAATTTTCTAGTATTTTGTATAGTGAACAAAATTTCATGAGAGTAAATGTCTTGAAAGTTTTTTCTCTTGTTATAACCTCATGAGGTTTTTATATTAAGATGTTTTTTATCTTACAAAATGAGTTGAAAAGTGTTTCCTTTTTTCCCTCATCTACAGAAGTGCATTTAAGATTGATGTTACTTCTTCAAATGCCTTGAGAGAAAGACTGACTCTGATGGTTGGAATCACATTTCTGGGTTTTTCATCTGGGATATTGGTCTCTTAAGTTCCAGCTGTCTTGGTGGGTCTATGAGGCTTTCAAACAGATGTGCTTTCCCTTTTATCTAGCATTTATCCTTGTTCTTGGTAGAAGATGGGTGTGCTGCAGCTAATTTATTATAAGAAGCATCAGTATGCTACTTAATTAAAAATTTACATTTCATTAACAAACAGCCTCTTCAAAAAATTGAAAATGTTTCCCCCAGAGCCCACTCAACAAAAATCCAAGTTTTTTTAGATAGTGCACGTGACCAGAGCTACATTCCCAATTTCATTCCCAACTCTAAGGTGCACAATAAGGGTGTTAACATAAGAACAGAAGAAGATTGGGCAAAATCAGGTGGAAATTGAATCTAAAAGGAGTTAGATAATAATAAAAAGAAACACTTCTCAGTAAGGTAAAGTGCTGATAGCAGCTGCAGAATACCCTGAGTCCTGACCGAACCAAAACCAAGAAGCTTCCATTAACTTTGACAAATGCCTTCAATAGGCAAAGAAACAAGTTCACCAGGTTAGGTTGGTCAAGATTATGTCTATCTACACAGTGCCCTGCTAAAATCCCCAAAGCTTTCTTGGATTCAAATTGCAGCTCTGCTATTTAATATCTGTGCAACTTTTGATATGCATGCAACTCAGATCATGCCACTCCCTATTTTTGGAATTTTCCAGTGATTTTCATCACATTTGGGTTAGAATGCTGACAATTTATCCTGACAGTAACTGTCCTACCTGTGCTGGTAAAGCTTTTCCCTCATCCCAAGATTTTTTCTTCAGTAGTCCTTAATCATTGCTAAGGCCAGCTCCTTTGCTGCCACTGATCATTCTTCCTTCTTGATCTTCACACAGGACCAGGCATCTTCTCATGACTAAAGTAAAAGCTAAAGTGGTAAGTGGTCGTTTCTCAGAATCTCCTGCCCTGAGCACTCAATAAGAAGTGCTGCTTCTCACAGCCTGATTCTAGCACAATATTCCACTATAATGCTTTTGAAGCATTTACTGCTCTTTGGAATTTTTTTTTTTTTTTTACTATTTATTTCCTTCCTTTTAGTTCCAGAATGTAAGCTTTATAAGATTGAAATATTTTCTGTTTCTTTCTTAATTAAATCTCCAAGACTGGGAAAAATGTTTGTTACAGCACCAAAAAGAGGGTTGATGGATGAATGAATGAATGAAGTTTTGTAAAGCCTGAGCAAAATTTAGCCTAACTAAATATCAGGTGGACTACCCTGGTGGTTCAGAGGTAAAGAATTCACCCACCAATGCAGAAGATACAGGTTCAATCCCTGGGTGGGGAAGATCCCCTGGAGGAGAAAATGGCAGCCTACTCTACTGTTCTTGCCTGGAAAATCCCATGGACAGAGCCCACTCAACAAAATGGGCTATAGTCCATGGGATAACAAACGAGTCAGACACTACTTAGCAATTAAACAACAATAACAAAATATCAGGTGCTCAATTAACAACAAATTTCTTCTTTTGTCCTCTTAAGTCCTTTTCTTGCAAAGTCCCCAATACTTTCCTTCTTGGTTGTAGATAGAGGTCACCTCCTTTATTCAACAACTTGTCAACCGAAACTGGAGTCTACCTCCCATGATTCAATTTCATGATTGATGAGGAGAGTTTGGCATCTGAGCTACTCCAAAAGTACCTTGCCTGAATGAAACCACTGTTTTGAATCCCAGCAGCTTAATCAACTTACAGTTAGTGAACCCTACATGAAGGGCTGAAGCATGGTCTGTTTTCATGCAGGCTGGCTAAGGGGAGCTCACTCAGTCATGGAGAGCACTCAGACAAGGCCTGCCAGTTACTTTCTCAGGGAACCAGCATGAAGCAACATGAAGGGAACCTTCAGGACCCCACTGTCATTGCTGCTGAGATGGTCACTGCCTTGTAGAGCAGATGAGATACAATGAATCTGGTTCTTCCTTCAAGGTAAAGTTGAATGAGTCCCTTGGGGATTGAAGGACATTCATGCACACTGAGAATACTACAAAAATAATGAAACTAAGTGTGTATGTGATGTGGGATGGTGAGGAGTGTCCTGATGATAATTAAGAATGGAGACAAGGTTGAAAGTGGGTTGTCAAAAAAAGAATTATCAGTAAGAGGTGTCAATACATCAGAGGCAGATGTTTGTGACCTATACAGGCTTCAGAGAAGGACATAACCAGGATCAATGACTTATTATCAATGTGAGTTTGGACATGTGATGCAATGAAAGAGAATTCATGAAGAGCACTTGGTACTGTTTTGAACATAGTAAGCATTCACCACATGGGACTATCATCATTCAGATCAATTCTACCTTTTTTACATAGAAAACATCACAAATTGAGGCATCTGTGAAAGCAAATATATTTTGGTTTTTCTTTCTGGGATTATTGGACGATCTCATCTACTTACTGCTGATAAGACAGGTTGCAGTAACAGAGACTTTGACAGGACTCAGTAGAAGAATGTTGTTTTCCTTTGGTGAGTTATTGGTTTTCTGTGCTGTTTACAGGCACCTGAGTCAAGGCTATGGTTTTTCCTGTGGTCATTTATGGATGTGAGAGTTGGACTATGAAGAAGGCAGAGCACCGAAGAATTGATGCTTTTGAACTGTGGTGTTGGAGAAGACTCTTGAGAGTCCCTTGGACTGCAAGGAGATCCAACCAGTCTATTCTGAAGGAGATCAGCCTTGGGATTTCTTTGGAAGGAATGATGCTAAAGCTGAAACTCCAGTACTTTGGCCACCTGATGTGAAGAGTTGACTCATTGGAAAAGACTCTGATGCTGGGAGGGATTGGGGGCGGGAGGAGAAGGGGATGACAGAGGATGAGATGGCTGGATGGCATCACAGACTCTATGGATGTGAGTCTGAGTGAACTCCGGCAGTTGGTGATGGACAGCCTGGCGTGCTGCGATTCATGGGGTCGCAAAGAGTCGGACATGACTGAGAGACTGAACTGAACTGAACTGATCCCTCTTATTTGCCACATCTAAGGTCACTAGCAGNGATGGCTGGATGGCATCACAGACTCTATGGATGTGAGTCTGAGTGAACTCCGGCAGTTGGTGATGGACAGCCTGGCGTGCTGCGATTCATGGGGTCGCAAAGAGTCGGACATGACTGAGAGACTGAACTGAACTGAACTGATCCCTCTTATTTGCCACATCTAAGGTCACTAGCAGAATGGAATGGAGCTCAAATATAAGCCAGAACCACCAGTGTTATTAATGCTTTGTCTTTGACATCTTCAGCTGTCCTCATGTTGAAATCCTTATTTTTTAGAAACAGTTTATCTCATGTAACAAAAACCCTGATAGCAATATATGTGTTGTTTTGAAACATAAAACTCTGTATGACACACAAATAAGAATTCTGTATACAGAATCTATTTTATTATACATTCATGTCTATATCTACCCATGTATTTATATACATGTAGGAAATGGTAACCCACTCTTGTATTCTTGTCTGGGAAATTCAATGGACAGAGGAGTCTGGTGGCCATAGTCTATGGGGGCACAGAGAGTTAGACATGACTGAGCTACTAATGCACACAGCCATATATTTATAATCATATTATCCCTTAACTACTAGTGTTGTGGGTATACATATGTTTGCATTCAATAATTATATTTCATGCATCAGATATCTCTAAAATGCAGTATAGAATGATATCATTTAGAGTCTTTACAATATACAAATAAGAACATAAGACCATGACTGAAATTTGAATTCTTCTACCTCTTTTATTCTTAGGTTCCTCATATTATGCTTAAACTTTTTCAATCTTGTATGCAAATTTAAAGCACAAGATTTCTTGGAAGTTGAAGTAAAATGGCCCATCAGAACATTATGCCTGGTGTGTAAGTGATAAGTGATATATTTTCCTTCCTCCTTTCCTTCCTTTAGGAAAAACTGTTTCAACTGTAAATAGTATCATTGACATTGAACATGTGTATATAATGTGGTAACTAACCTCTGGGACAGATGTTCTATCTTAAAATAATCTAATGGATACCTAGACACTAAGAGTAGGATGAAAGGTAGAATTGAAAATACCAGCTAACTATTGAGAGGGTCAATTTCTAGGCATGTTGATAAGAAGGCTAGGGTCCCTGAGGAGGAAAGAGGGGTCTGGAATGCTCAAGGAGAAAGTGAAAATGAAGTCTCTGAGTCGTGTCTGACTCTTTGCGATCCCATGGACTGTAGTCTACCAGGCTTCTCTGTCCATGGGATTTTCCAGGCAAGAGTACTGGAGTGGGTTGCCATTTTCTTCTCAGGGAATCTTCCTGACCCAGGCATTGAACCCAGGTCTCCTGCATTGCAGGCAGGCGCTTTACCATCTGAGCCACCAGGGAAGCCTCAAGGAGAAGGAAAGGACAATTTTTTTTTTTTCCTTCTCTCTACATTCCTTCAGTTCAGTTCAGTTCAGTCGTTCAGTCATGTCCAACTCTTTGCGACCCCATGAATCGCAGCACGCCAGGCCTCCCTATCCATCACCATCTCCCGGAGTTCACTCAGACTCACGTCCATCGAGTCTGTGATGCCATCCAGCCATCTCATCCTCTGTCATCCCCTTCTCCTCCTGCCCCCAATCCTTCCCAGCATCAGAGTCTTTTCCAATGAGTCAACTCTTCGCATGATGTGGCCAAAGTACCGGAGTTTCAGCTTTAGCATCATTCCTTCCAAAGAAATCCCAAAGCTGATCTCTTTCAGAATGGACTGGTTGGATCTTCTTGCAGTCCAAGGGACTCTCAAGGGTCTTCTCCAACACCACAGTTCAAAAGCATCAATTCTTCGGCTCTAGTCTTGGTCATATAATTTTTTTTTTTCTTTAAGCCCAGAACTGATAATTACACAACAAAGAGCTCAGTTTAAACTCTGTACTAAGGATTGTATAACAACAATGTATCTTGTTTGAAGACAATTTCTCCTTCCTGAAAACCTTCTGACTAATCCTGTTATCTTAAAATGTATATTATGGGAGTGGGTCTGATAAAATCTTTCTATTGTTAAATTCTAATCCTGTTACCTTAAAATNTGAGTCAACTCTTCGCATGATGTGGCCAAAGTACCGGAGTTTCAGCTTTAGCATCATTCCTTCCAAAGAAATCCCAAAGCTGATCTCTTTCAGAATGGACTGGTTGGATCTTCTTGCAGTCCAAGGGACTCTCAAGGGTCTTCTCCAACACCACAGTTCAAAAGCATCAATTCTTCGGCTCTAGTCTTGGTCATATAATTTTTTTTTTTCTTTAAGCCCAGAACTGATAATTACACAACAAAGAGCTCAGTTTAAACTCTGTACTAAGGATTGTATAACAACAATGTATCTTGTTTGAAGACAATTTCTCCTTCCTGAAAACCTTCTGACTAATCCTGTTATCTTAAAATGTATATTATGGGAGTGGGTCTGGTAAAATCTTTCTATTGTTAAATTCTAATCCTGTTACCTTAAAATGTAAGCTGTGGGAATGGGTCTGGTAAAATTTTTACAGCCTTGAGACATTCTTTGGATTTATTGTACTAACTTATTTAAAAAGTATATAACCCCCTTGTTAACACAAGCAAGGGGGCACTCTCCATTCCCCTTCTGATGTCTATGTCAGAAGCTTTCTCTGTCCCTTTTCATACTTCAGTAAAACTCTGCTACACAAAAGCTCTTGCGTGATCAAGCCTTGTCCCTGGTCCCAAAGCTAAATCTTCTTCGGAGATCACAAATCCGACATTTTTCACCAAAAGCTGTCACTATCTTGTGTTTTATCATAGGGTTCATCCAAGTGTTTGTCTGGGTCCTCTGGAAAGCAGATGACAAGAAAGAATAAAATACACAAGAAATGAATTAGAGGAAATTATTGTGAAAGAAAATGGGAGGGACACTTAAAGAACTTGAGAGAGCCAACAAACCGTGATACAAGTCTGATTCTTATTGAAGGACAGAAGGACAGAAGAAGGCAAAGAAAGAAGGAAGGAAGTGAGAAAGGAAGAAGGAAGGGAGACAGGTTGAATAGAAGGAAGGAAAAAAAGTCAAGTAGAAGCAATTTAAACCAATGTATATTTCTAATGACAGGCAAGGCAATTGGAAAGCTCTTGAATCAAAGCCACTCAAAAGAATTCAATATTTCCTATGAAAGGGAGAATGTGAAGGTCAGCCTTAAGTGCAAACGCAGCATTGGATTTCAAAACACAAAAGCTGATGTTCTGCAACTGGGGATTTGAGAAAAGCACTCTCATATGGCCATACTGAGAAAGAAGTCAAAGTTATTTATCATGATAAAGAAACTTTGAGATACACAGACAAACTCAGCTCCAGAGCATAATACCTTCTCTGATTGATGATACAGTTTTACTAATTATGTGTGTTTTGCATATTCAGTGTTACCATATATTAATGTATTGAGTTGTTTTTAAGGTCCCTAAAGTGGAATTAGAAATATAAAATACTTCAGTCATTAAGTGTGTGTGTGTGTTTGTGTGTGTGTGTACACATGTGCACACTCAGTCATGTCTGAGTCTTTGTGATCCTATTGATTGTAGCCCCCGAGGTTTCCTCTGTTCGTGGTATTTTCCAGGCATGAATACTGGAATGGGTTGTATTGGTCCCATTTCTTTCTCCAGGGAATCTTCCCGATACAGGGATCAAATCTGTGTCTTTTGTGTCTCCTGCATTGGCAGACAGGTTTTTGTTGTTGTTGTTGTTGTTGTTGTTTGTTTTTAACCAGCTAAACCACTGTGGAAACTCTTTTGTCATTAAGCATGGCACGATTTAAACAGATGTAGTTCAGTGTTGTGGACAATAGCAGAGGTTTTTGGAGTTAGAGAGAATGGATCTAAATTTTAGATTTACAATTTAACTAGGTGATCCTGGGAAGGTGATGATCTGCCTCAGTTTCTATTTGTTTAGAAACTAGGCATTATGACATCTACTTCACTAAGTCTTTTTAAGGATTAAATTGGGACTAAATGACAAGAATTAGCATTATTGACAGTGTGCTATGTACCAGACACTTTTCTAAGCACTATACACATTAACTTATCAAAATCTTCTAGCAAGCCTATGAAAAAGGATATATTATCATTCTTATTCTTAACAATTTTAAGTGGTTTAGCATATTTAACAGGCTTTTCCAATGGCTCAGCAGTACAGAATCTGCCTGCAATGAAGGAGACATGGGTTTGATCCCTGGGTCTGGAAGATCCCCTGGAAAAGGAAATGGCAACCCACTCCAGTACNCAAGCCTATGAAAAAGGATATATTATCATTCTTATTCTTAACAATTTTAAGTGGTTTAGCATATTTAACAGGCTTTTCCAATGGCTCAGCAGTACAGAATCTGCCTGCAATAAAGGAGACATGGGTTTGATCCCTGGGTCTGGAAGATCCCCTGGAAAAGGAAATGGCAACCCACTCCAGTACTCTTGCCTAGAGAATCACATGGACAGAGAAACCTGACAAGCTGCAGTCTCAAGGAGTTGACATGACTTAGTGACTGAACAACAACAAGACACGTATTTAACAGGTGAGGAAATTGAGACTTGGAGAAGAAGTGAGGAGAAGTTGCTCAGTCATGTCCAACTCTTTGCAACACCATGGACTGTAGCCTACCAGGCTCCTCTGTCCACGGGATTTTCCAGGCAATAGTACTGGAATGGATTGCCATTTCCTTCTCCAGGGGATCTTTCCGACCCAGGGATCGAACCCAGGTCTCCTGCACTGTAGACAGACGTTTTACCATCTGAGGTACCAGGGAGAGATCAATCCTAATTCTTGCAAGTGGTTGGCCCAAGCTCTCCCATGCACTTCTCACATGGCCCAGCTTTACAAATACTTGGTTCTGTGAAATACCCTGCTTTCTACATCATGTCATGATCATTAGCTGCGTGGAATGAAGGGATTGTGATGGCTAGCTTCAGAGGAAGAGCTAGTTTTAGCAGCTCAGTGTATGTTTTCCCCATAATTTGTTTGGAAACTTGATATAGATCAATATATCCTGTATCCTGTGTAACTCCACAGTCAAGTGCTAGGTAACAAGGGTTGCATGTCATTATTAGATGACCATGAGATCATTATTGAAATTATATAAAAAATACTGATCAACTTAATCTTGTTAAGGTGTTCTTAGGATTAATATTGAATCCAGATATTTTAGATACTTCAGTGGTCTACATTAGTTATTCTATTTGGGCAAAAGAAGCCCCTTGGAAATCCCTCAAAAGCTACCATGTAGGGAATATCCTACTTGGTAATGCATCAGAAACTTCCCTCATGAGCCAGTGGACATCTGGGACCCTAAAATCTAAACTAGATTTCAAGGATCTGACATAATAGAGAAAGAAATAGTACAGTAGGTCTTCAGCTCCAAGCTATAGAATTTGGGGTTGTTTCTTGTGTCTCTTGGCTTTACATCACCTGTAATCTCTCCTAAGGGTGAGAAGGAAAAGATTAAGAGAGTTGATGTGGACACTGTGAACTTGTCGTGAGATAAAATAGATCATCATTGACTATAGTCGTCCCAGGAGAGGGTAATGGGTGTGGGGAGTGGCTGATGGGTGAACATTCCAGTTGCCCATTCCAACCATGAATTCCTCTGAGATGGATACTCTTAGAAACACAGTGTGATAACTGATGCTTTTTTTTTTTTTTTTTCTGTCCTTTTGCCACAGTGAATAGTGATGATCACAGAAGAAGCAGAGTTACCTCTGAGCTCCCTATTCCCAGGTGGTTTATTTGGAGGGTTATTTGTCTCATGAAGTTCCCTGGAGCCCATAAGGCTGTCAGTCTATTAAAGTACAGGAAAGAGAATTAGTAACACCCTCTTATTTCCAGGGTATAATAACCTGCTTGTAAATCCACCCAAGCCCTGCTGTTAATCTTTACTCTATGTGGGAAGCAACTGCTATTATTGGTGCTGCATTGAGAATAGGCCACTTTATTACTTTGGAAGCCATAAAATACATCTCTAGCCAGAAGTAGCTAATTCTCCAGGACCATTTGGGTGGATGCCCTGTGCTCTGTGCCTGATTTGGAAAGTAGAATGGTACAGTTCTAAATGATCAGAGCTTAAAATGCACCATCATAGAAGTATGTCTTGGGGGTCTACAGAGGTAAGCTTATGTTGTATAAAGAGATCTTTCCCAAATGAAAACCACAGAGCTAGTATTTTGCAAGACTTTTGTAAAAGCAACGGTAACAAAAATTGTTCCAAAATCAGTTTACCTACCTACATTGAACAAGCTTAAACCAGTTACTGAAAAATTCTTGAGCTTAGTTGTGACTCTCTAGGAGTTGTATAATAGATAATGTTTCCAAAATGTATTTGATATATATGATCATGAACATCACCCACCTTTCTTTTGAGAAGAGCACCAAACAACATATCTTAGTGTGTGTGTTATATAGAAAATAACTTGAGCTATTTTTTTCTGTATTGATATGAATTAGTGATAATTTCCTAACTTTTGTGGTTATTGAATCTTAGAGTGAGCTATCTGCCAATTGTTTTGCTTCTGATTTAATTTTACATCATCTAAATAACATCTCTCCTACTTCTGATGCATAGGTAAATAGTTTACAGTTTGTGGTAAAGTGATGATTTTGCCTAAAGGCAAAAGCTATTTAATTAGTCAGTAATAACCTGCTGGAGTGAGTCAAATAGTAGAAGAATTAATCAGCTTGAGTATCATGTGCTTGCCTGTTATTGGGATTTATTTTTCCATATTATCCCAGGCATTTGGAGTCACATGCTCAATCATCTTTCAATAAGTGTCTTTTCTGGATGTAAAAGAAAGTGTTTTCAATCATGAGAAAGGAAGAGAAAGGCAGAAAAAGGAAGACAGCCTGACCATCTGGATATGTTGATCTCCATGATTATTCATAAGACAACTCGAATAAGCAGATGCCATGGAGAGTAATTAAACCTTTCTTCTGTTCTCACTGGAATGCAAAAACAGTGTTTCTTTTTATGACAAAGGATCTGTGTTATATATTCAAGGGTAATCACAAAAAGATAAACAATGACTTTATTAATCATCAGAGAATAGGAACGTTTTTGGTGGTGGCACTTTCTCAAGGTGATCGCTTTTCCTTTAGACACAGCGCCAACTCACCTTATGAAACACTTGTCAGACCTCAGACAGTTCATCCTCTTGCTTGCTTTCAGGCTTTGAGCAATTAGCTGGCATGTCTTTTTGGTCTAAAGAATGTTATTTTTGTCCCTTTAGATAGTTCTGCCACCTAAGAGCTGAAGTTATACCTGCCCCCAAGGGATGTTCAGTCTGTGCTATTGAAAGCTTTTTGAACTTGCAGAATCTGTCCTTGCTGGAGACAATGACATTCACTGCCTGAATTGATTATATAGAAAAGTTGATAGCCTCCTTATGCTTTCTACCAAGTCTGTACTTCTTGTTTCTTTCTCATTTCCCCAGAAAGGCAGATCAGAAGAGAAGGATTTGCTGCCTGGGACACACTGAGGGGTCACCTTTTTAGATACCTGTCCACACAGCTCTCCCATTTGACCCAGGTCCAAACTAGCCCCCACAGGCAGTGTCTCTTCATCTGAATGGCTCTGGGTAGAATGTTGGATGTAAGCAAAAGAGACACAGTAGTGACATGACATGAAAACTATTGAACTAAACTTCTCTCTTAGTTTCTCACAATTTTTATGCTTTATTTAAAAAGTATACTTTGGTCTGTCATGAAGTTTAGGTAGGACTATTCAACAACTATTTCTTCATAAACTACTAGGTCTTGCAGATACAAAAGTGAGCAAAACAGTGCACACCCCCATCCTCAACTCTATCAAAAGGTACAGTTTATTGCTTCAGATATAATATTAGCTAATGCTTATTGAGTGTTTACCATGAATCAGGTACCATTCTGACTGAGCTGAACTTGTTCATAAATCTCACACCAACCTGGTAATTTCCATTGTTATCCCTATTTATAGATGAGAGAGAAAAAAAAAAAAAAAAGGAAATTTAGAGATAACTTGCCCATGATAATACAACTAGTAACTAGGGGAACCTGTATTTAAACCCCCCAAAATTGACTCCAAAGCCTTCAACTCTTTGTGACCCTTTGGACTGTAGACTAGAGCCTTCCAGGACTCTCTGTCTATGGGATTCTCCAGGCAAGAATACTGGTGTGGGTTTTCATTTCCTCCTCCAAGGGATCTTCTCAACTCAGGGATTAAACCCACATTTGATCCCTGCATTGCATTGCAATCCTCCCGCATTGCGTTGCAATCCTCCTGCATTGCAGGGGATTTCTTTACCCACTGAGCCATGTGGGAAGACTCCAGAGCCTAGTAATAAATTAATATGCTTGTTCTTTGTGGTAACTGAACACACAATCCAAGTTGTTCTGGAGATGGAGACCTATAGATATACTTATGTTCCTACACTATAGCTTTATTTCCTGAATTTGTTGTCCCTTATGTCTGTTGTTTTTCTTTGAAATTATCTTGAAATAATTGGATCACAGAGATAAGGTGTTGCTCCCAATACATATGTACCCATGTTACTAGTACATATCATAAATATTGCTTTTAAGTGATGATGTAAAACTTGATTATCTGACCAAGAGATAGTATTTACCATGTTCTCTACAAAAGGCAACCTCTCCTGTCAATTTTTTCATGTTATACTCTGAAAGTGCAGCTCACACTCAAGGGGATGGGAAAGAAGTTGCTAAATCATATTTTTTGGAGAGGGCAGTAGTTAAAAAAATTATTTGGAATTCTTCTATGTGTGAAATGTGTATTTTCTACCCCATTTATTTATTTAACTCAATCATTTATTTGTATCTATATTAATTCAATATTTATTTAATATTGGGGTTATAATCTAATATTATATTATGGTTTCAGCTTTGGCCACTTGGAATTTTCCTTTGTTTTAAATCACTTCTTAGCTTTCTGACATTACAAGATGCTCCACTGTATATTCTTGCCCTCCCTCAATCCAGATAACCTTGACTCCTTATGTCAGAAAATGGTATTAGAAATCAAGATCTACCCATAGGATATGCCTTTTGTTACCTGGATGTCATTGTTTCTAGACTCTCTCAGTGGACATAGCTAGGCAGTATATGTATGTTTACCAACAGACATCTATAATTATGTCTATATCTATTATTCTGTACTTATAATATATATGAGTTCATACTGATATCATTGAGCCTTATCTTGTTCCTCTTAGTTCCTAGCCATTTTCCCTTGCATATCTATAAGTTCTACCTCCAGCAGTGAAAAACACAGCTCCCACTATCCACCAGTCATTATTTGTTTGTTCAGTCCTAATATATTTGCAAAGCAATTTCAGAGGTGTTAATTCGTACCCCCATGAGATGCAACTTTATCAACCAGAGTATAGTTATCTATATTCACACCCATCATTGTCTCTTTATTCTTACAATTTCTAGTCAAAGCACAATTGTCAGAAGTTGCTCAGGTCAGAAACTTTCTATCACCACCTTGAGTGAGATTTTGTTATAAATTCTTTTGTCATAATTCACATTCCAACCTGGTTGATTCACTACTTCTCTTTATTATGTCTTAATTTGCATATATTAATGTTCCTTCTATGTGCTATAAAGTTCTATGGGTTTTGACATGCAGACTTTTTCTTTTATCACTTTAAAAATCATTTTAACTTCCCTGGTTGAATATTCTCTCCTTCAAACCCATTACAATGATTAATGTTTCTACCTCTAATTTTTTTTTCCCCCAGAATGACATATGAAATAAATGATACAATATGCATTCTTTTGGTCTGGCTTCTTTCATTCACCTATGTTTTTGTGTAAATTAATAACTTATTTCTTTAAATTGCTAAATAGTAATCACTCCACTTAATCACTGATTCATTGTATGGATGGAACACAGACTTTTTGCCTTTTGAAAGATAGCCAGTTACTTCTAGTNGAGTTCACTCAGACTCACGTCCATCGAGTCCGTGATGCCATCCAGCCATCTCATCCTCGGTCGTCCCCTTCTCCTCCTGCCTCCAATCCCTCCCAGCATCAGAGTCTTTTCCAATGAGTCAACTGTTCACATGAGGTGGCCAAAACACTAGAGTTTCAGCTTTAGCATCATTCCTTCCAAAGAAATCCCAAGGTTGATCTCCTTCAGAATGGACTGGTTGGATCTCCTTGCAGTCCAAGGGACTCTCAAGAGTCTTCTCCAACACCACGGTTCAAAAGCATCAAATCTTTGGCACTCAGCCTTCTTCACAGTCCAACTCTCTAGTACATAGCAGGAGACAATTGAGTAGTCAACTGTATTTCTTGAAGCTTTAATTCTACCTTCCCATTTAATTTCCTCTGGATCACGTGTGTTTGTTATAGGTATAATATTTTTAATATTTATGTTAGTTGTGTTTTACTCATAAATTAGCCTATAGGTGGCATTATTCTGACATTTTTATTCAATAAATTTCTAGATACATCCCACCCTTTTAAATAAAGAGACATAATCTTTGCTGCTTGTGTTTTCAGGTACCCAAATTTATTTTTATAATATTTATTTTTTTTCCTTTCCTAAAAAGTATAGGAAACAGATATTTCTTAAGGTTTCTGATAGAGGAAGTTCTGGACGGTGGTCTGACATCATCAAAATGTAGTGTTAGTCACTGGCTTTATTGGATAAACATGTATATATATAGAGAGAGAGACAGAGAGAGAGAGGAGAGAATTAGAGGTTAGAAAGAGTAGGGAAGACTGCAAAACTGTTCAGAGGTGAGCAGCACCCTTGCCTCTTTGAAGAGAGCTTATATGTCCTGTTAACATTATTGGCAGTTACATGAGGGCACCAAAGGGGAAGTCAGGTCCTTGGTCACATTATAAAGACAAAAATGAACAAATTTGATGAAATAATAAAATGCCCCTTGCTTCCTAGGTGAATGTAAGAAATTATTTAAAAACTCTTGGGTAATCTTTGTGTTCAAATTCTGTTTCTCTAAAAGTCTGTATTCTTTATATTATTTATACACACAAATTACTTTTCCTGAGATTGGGAGAAAATGCTATTACTGAAGGCTGAAATCTAGTTGTGATCAGACCTGGTTGATGGCACTGAAAGTGATGACCTCAGCCCCTCCCAGCCAGGCCACTCTTGTCATGAAAATAGGGGAAGCTGGAGGAATGACTAAAGGGTAAAGGACAGAAAAATGCCTGAATGTCTTGCTTTCAAGAAGTCACCACCCCAGCACCGTATCAACCGACTCCCAGACTTACATGTGCAAACATATGGGGTAAACTTAAATCTCTGGGGAAAAGAGAAAATACAGTACTTTATAATCAATGCCAAAATCTTCTCTCTTAATGTAATCTTAAGAAAATTAGCCAAGAGAGGAAAATGCCAAAAGGTGATCTTCCGGTGTGAAGAGCAGGTAGGCACACTAGGGTGGATGAAGCCTGCGGTCAGAGGAGCAGCAGAGGAAATGTCCAGTGGTTTATGACTGTGAAGGTCTAGACACACACTTACTTTGTTCACATTCTGGTTACACTGAGTTACCAAACCTCTCCTGCCTTAGTTGCCTCATTTGTAACTTGGTGAAGACAAAAACTATCTACCTCCTAGAGCCACCATGAAGAATTATTCAGTTTTCCATTGACAACATTGGACCAGTCTGACACATCTCAGATTTTCAGGATTAGTTGTTACCATTTCTTTTCCAACTTGTTTTTATGAGAATGACTCAGAAACACCTGTTCCCCAAGTGAGACTAAGGGGAAGTCCCTACTATTCTATGTTGATTGCACCTTCAGGCCTTTGTTCCAGAAAGACATTATAAAGAGGGAAGTGCCTTCTATCAACACAGATCCAAAGAAAAAGGGATATGTCTGAGTCCTATCTGCACAATTCAATGCAAGGACAGATTTTTTTTTTTTTTTTAATATATAGAAAAGAATTGGGACTTTCTAAAACTTCACAGAAAGAAGTTGTTACAAGTCTGTAATCCTTGAAGTTTGCTCATGTTTATTGCTTTAACTTTTGGTTTCTCTAGTGTAATGCTTTCAATCAAATAGCTTGTGCCCTTATCTTTAAGGTCAGCACAAAAACTGGCAAGACTGAGCTACTGTGCTGCTGAGGATTTGCAGAAATAGAAATTTGGGGAGAGAGAAGATGGTGGCAGTTCCTGAAAGGAGAAGAAGTTAGCTTGAGAATCTGCATCCCCCTTCTGGGAAGATGAGGGATGGTTGATGGTTTTGACTTAAAAAGTCTTGTTCTTTGTTTTTAGGCAAGAGTAAGAAACATAAATTGTAAGAAGCCAGGCGGCTGCGAGAGCTGAGCCGGCGCACTAAGCGCGGGCAGCTGCGAGAGGAGCTACCCCATGTCCAATGTCAGGGGCAGCAGCCTAGAGTGCCAGGCTGCGACAGCACAGGAACAGCCGAGAGGAGCTACCCCGCGTCCGAGG
>SJYX01019734.1:119545-129690 GCA_006410675.1 Oreotragus oreotragus | reverse complement strand
GGGGGGGGAGAAACCTGCATTTACCTCTTTCAGGAAAAGCCATTCTTATGCAGGTGACATAAGTTAGAAATCCAGCCGCAAAGAAAACCATGATAATAGCCCAGATCCTGAAAACTTACTTCCTAAAGTTGGGCCAGCCACTTTAAAATACCATATCTGTCTCTCTGTCCCCTTCCTGTGGGCATGTGGCCTGTTCTGTACTGGACAGGTCTATTGCCCATCCATTATTGTGCATTTGCCAGGCACATACTAAGATAATTTTTAAGTGTGACTTAGTTTTGCAGTGCTTAACATTTTGAATGTCCTTCAAAGTCCACTGTTTTACCTAGTCTTCCCAGGAGCTCTACAGGCATATCAAGGCATATATAATTATCCCCACTTCAGGGTTTAAGGTAACTGATGATTTAAAGTTAGATGACTTTCCCAGAGCCACCCAGTTATTAAATGACAATGCAGCCCAGCGAGACAGACTATGGTTTTTGCTTTATTTGTTTTCCTTTTCTGTTAAGTAGATGGGGATACAGAAGCTCCAAGATTGCTTGGCTCATCCGCATTCATTCAGGTGCCATTGGTGGCAGTACCAGGACTCAGGCCAGCAAAGTCCGATGACCTGGGTTTTCCTTCTAAACTCTGTGCTGCTTGTCTTCTTCTTCGTTCTTAGTCCGCTGCCTCTGTCTTGTCTGGAAGGACCCCCCTTTCCCAACAGACCCACCTTTATGAGGTAAATCACATGACAGTCTGGCAAAAAAACGTGTCCCTTATTCCTTCAGACCTCACTGAACACCCTGTCAGTACGCGCTTGCCCTGACTTTGCATTTGTTCATTTTGCCCCCGCATCTCAATCCGAAGCTCTCTGAAGGCAAGAGCAAAGTCTTGGCCATCTCTTCATATCCCAGAGAAACTCTGGGATGGGTGTCAGATACATGGCAAGGGGCCCTGAACATGAAGTCTGAATGTATACAGCACTGCAAGCTGAAAATGCAACGAGCTGTATATATGTCAGATTCATTTATTCATTTTTACTCTTACGTATACTTCGCTTTTTTTCCCCCAAAACTGATGCTAAAAGACGTTTTTCATGTATTCGTGACTGCAGTTGTATTCTTGAGAAATTGAAAGTGAAGTCACTCAGTCGTGTCTGACTCTTAGCGACCCCATGGACTGTAGCCTACAGGCTCCTCCGTCCACGGGATTCTCCAGGCGAGAGTACTGCAGTGGGGTGCCACTTCCTTCTCCATAACTGAGAGAGCCATATTAATGGGTGCTGTATAAAGGGTGCATTTTGTCATTCATTCCTTCTTTCATGAGTTCATTCGCTCAGATGAAGAGGTCTGACAGTTGTCTACAAGTATCCTGCCCTACATCTGGGGAAGGTGGGCTCCTTCAGCCCCACAGGACAATGTAGGTGGTGCATCACACCATCCACTACAGACAGCCTTGGTGTAATTTGGATTCTCTCTCAAGCACAGTGGGGAAGCCCGTGGAGCGAGCCTGCTATTTGCAATTAACCCATCACTCCCTGTCAACTCTTGTTTTCTGTTGATGTGATGCTGAGCCCTTGGTGCACACCCAGATTGAATCAGTGGCCCAGACTATGGGAAGCACCAGATTGTTTCTGCCTCCCTTGAGGCCTCTGCTCTGAGCAGCATTATTCCAGTCATGCCCCTGCAGTTACCTATCCCCCCACCCAAGCATGCCATCCACTCCAGGGGGCCTGTGACACCCCACTCCACTCTATGTGACCTGCCACACACAACCCAGCTGTCCCTGGAAAGCCAGTTCCTTTCTACTTAGAGGTCTAAAGCAGGCTTCAAAGCACAGTCTTACTCCCCTATAGCTTTAAGACATTAGGGCAAAAATCACACATTCTGATCTAATACTTGATTTTTTTTTTTTTTTCATATGAGAAACAGCCCCGCCACGCTCAGAGGCTGGGGACTGGGCGAGCTTCCAGAGGCAGCTGCCTTGAGCCCGTCTTAGCTGTGGCTTCACTTCCAGCTGTAGCAAAGGTCTGCCTCTGAAGCTCCAAGCTCAGGCTCCCAGGCNATTTTTTTTTTTTTTTCATATGAGAAACAGCCCCGCCACGCTCAGAGGCTGGGGACTGGGCGAGCTTCCAGAGGCAGCTGCCTTGAGCCCGTCTTAGCTGTGGCTTCACTTCCAGCTGTAGCAAAGGTCTGCCTCTGAAGCTCCAAGCTCAGGCTCCCAGGCGGGCGCTGCCTGCTGGCTTCAGGCATCTGCCTTTCATCTGCCTCTAAGTAGGTTTCACGTTGCTGTTTTTAGTTCTTGCTACAAGGACAGCTCTTGGGCGGGGAAGCAGACACCCGCAGCGCTGGAGAGAAAGCAGAAGCGTGATGATGGGAGAGTAAGAACAGTCTCCTAGCAGGTCATCCTTGTACAGCTCTGTGTAGTCTGTAGACTGCATCTTCAGTCTCCCAACCAGAGCTAATGGCCCAGCCATAGCATCCCTGTCTTACTTAGGGATTAGAAGTGAAGAATGTTTATGCAGCTTGGTTAAGATTGCATGGCATTGAGCACTCAAGGAAGAATTGTGATACTCAAGGGGTGTGGGTGTATGAATGTGTGTTGCAGAGAGAGGCGAAGAATGAGTGACACAGGTGAAGAGGCAGAATCAGAGAGAAGCCTTTCAAATCTCTTCCAAAAATTTCAGTCCAGCCCCTGACCAACGCAGGAATGTCCTGGATAGATGCCAGAAACCAAAAGCTTACTCATTGCCTCTCAAATTAGACTAAAGTGTCATTGACTCTAAAGACTAAAGAAGTGAAAATGTTAGTCACTCAGTTGGATCTGACTCTTAGGGACCCCATGGACTGTAGCCTGCCAGGCTGCTCTGTCCATGGCATTCTCCAGGCAAGAATACTGCAGTGGGTTGCCATACTATTCTTAAAGAGATCTTCCTGACCCAGGATATTAAACTGAAAATAGGAGGCAGTGAAACAGAACACAGACTCTAAACGGTGGGCAGTTCTGGAGTTGAGTCTCAGCCATTCTACTTTGCATGTGACACAGAAAAGTAAAAGTGTTAACTGCTCAGTCGTGTCTGACTCTTTGTAACCCCATGGACTGTGGCCCACCAAGCTCCTCTGCCCATGGAATTCTCCAGGCAAGAATACCGGAGCGGACATGTTACACAGAAGAGCTTAATATTGCTGCATCTTGGATGCTTCACCACACAGTAGTAATGATGTCCTTCATGAGAAAAGCTATGTAAAGTTCCTAGAACTTTCCAGGAGAACTTTCTGTAATGATGGGAAATGTTCTAAATCTGGACTCTCCAATATGGTAGCCACATGTTACACATGAATATTGAAAGCTTAAAATGTGACGAGTGCAACCGAGAAACTGATTTCTTGAGTTAATTTTGAGTAACCACATGAGCATGTGCAGATCTGGAAACTACAAATCTGTGACCCCATTTGTCCTCTGTGACAACTCTGTGACTTATATGATGCAGCATGATGCATTTTATTAATGAGGAAGTTGAGTCTCAAAGGAGACCCTGCTGAAATCTTATATGGGCACCTCATGTCATCAGTGGGCTCCTAAGTTTGAGAGCTGTAAAGTGTCCCCGCCTGCCCAGCTCAGCAGGCACATGCAAGCCCCAAGTCCAGCCAGGCATAGCCTGAGTAGAGAAAGTGTTTTGCCGAGAGCGCCAGAGCTACTGACTAAGTGTTATTCATTGTGTCAGAGTTAAGGCATTCTGTCTAAACCATTTCCTATCACTGAAAGGAGAGAGTTGGCTGGGGAAAAGGATCGAAGTTTCACGCAATCAGTTTTATGCAGCCTCACTCAGCAGGGCAAGAAAGGGCTTAAAATTTGATGCTAGACTATGTTCTGCATTAGCCAGAAATGGTTCTAACTCCAGATGAAGAGTATTCTTAAAATTCCTTCAATACAGTGGGTTTGGGCCTTGATATATACCAACATTCCTTGAGGAGAAAGGCATCTATTATGGGATGAAGTGTGTCCTCCACACCCACCAAGTTCATATGTTGAGGCCCTAACCCACAGTACCTCAGAATGTCACAGTATTTGGAGATAATCTCTTTAAAGAGGTCATAGAGGTTAAAATGGGCCTTCCCCCATGGCTGAGCAGTAATGAATCCATCTGCAATGCAGGAGAACCAGGAGACATGAATTCGATCCCTGTGTTGGGAAGATCCCCTAGGGAAGGAAATGGTAACCCACTCCAGTATTCTTGCCTGAAAAATCATATGAACAGAGGAACTTGGCAGACTACAGTCTATGGTGTTGCAAAGAGTCAGATACGACTGAGCATGCCCACGAGGTAAAATGAGGTCATTAGAAGGGATCATAATCCAGTATAGTCAGTATCCCTGTAAAAGGGGAAATATGGATACAGATGTACAGAGGAAGACCAATCCAAGCAAACTTACACTGTCATCCCTGTGTTTCTATGGAGGCTTGTTTCCAGGCCTCCCATAGATACCAAATCCACGGATGCTCAGGTCCCTTATATAAAAGAGTATGGTATTTGCATAAAAACTACCCTCATTGTCTGCTGTAATACCTGCTGCTGCTGCTAAGTCGCTTCAGTCGTGTCCGACTCTGCGACCCCACAGACGGCAGCCCATTGGGCTCCTCCATCCCTGGGATTCTCCAGGCAAGAACACTGGAGTGGGTTGCCATTTCCTTCTCCAGTTATAATACCTAGTAGAATGTAAATACTATGTAAGACAGCTTACCAGGCGGCAGAGTGATAAGGAATCCACTACTAATGCAGGAGACACGAGAAACGGGGGTTTTGTCTCTGGGTTGGGAGGATCCCCTGGAGGAGGCCATGGCAACCCACTCCAGTATTCTTTCTGGGAAAATCCCATGGACTGAGGAGCCTGGTGGGCTACAGTCCATGGGAGAGTCAGACACAACTGAGCATACACAGAATTGTAAATACAATGGAAATGCTACGTAAATGGTTGCTGTTGCACAGCAAATAGAAGTTTTTCTTCTTGGGACTTTCTGTAATTTTTTTTCTAAATATCTTCTATCAATGGTTAGTTGAATCCATAGATGCAAAGCCTGCAGATATGGAGGGCTGGCCCTACAGCATTTATTTGATCAGTCTTCCCAGATGATTCTAGAAGCACCACAGGTGAAGAACCTCAGCTTTAATTCACCAAGGGACAACATTCATTACATAGATGTCAATAGCAAGGATGATAATCTTAACTTAAAGCATTATAGCTTTTTAGAATTAATACAGCACTTTCATATACATTTCTACAATGTTGTTGTGAGAATTAATCATCTTCCCAATTGACAGAAGAGCCTCTGGAATCTTGCTTCGTTTTGCAGAGTCTATAATTAATAAAGGCAGATTACCCACACTACTTCCTGGACTACTCAGTCCTGGGCAAATCCATCTCGTCACTTTAGCTGCTTTTCGCCAAAACCGTCTTTCAGCAGGGTGAATGTGTATCCCAATTTGCCCAAGGCACTGCGTGTCAACTGTATTTTCCCAAAGTAATTATGAATCACACCCTCTTTCACTCTCAGAAGCATCTGTGTTTACATGATTTATCTTATGGTCAACTTACAGACAAGGCACTTTTCCCAGTAAAAGGTTCCCTGTGGTGGTTGTGGTGGTGGTTGTTTAGTTGCTAAGTCATGTCCGACTCTTTGTGACTCCATGGACTATAGCCCTCCAGGCTCCTCTGTCCATGGAATTTCACAGGCAGGAATACCGGAGTGGATTGCCATTTCTTTCTCAGGGGACCTTCTTGACCCAAGGATTGAACCCATGTCTCCTGCACTGGCGGCACTGAGCCGCCTGGGAAGCCCATGGTAAGGGAATGTCTTTGTGCAATTCATGGTCTCACAGGCACATCTATTGGGTAAAACATAGACTGAACAGTGGGCTGTGTTACAGAGAACAAAGCACACCCAAGGGCCCAATTCAAGAGACCAGGACCCTGATTTGACCTGCTTCAGGCTTGCAGTGGGAATTTAGACAAAGAAGAAGGAATTCAGCTAGATGAACCTTAGTTCAATTCAGCTTGAATTCTCTGGTTAATTTGATGAGTACTTAGTGTGTTTAAGCACCATCCCTACTGGCTCAGACAGTAAAGAATCTGCCTGCAATGGAGGAGACCCTGGTTCAATTGCTGGGTCAGGAAGAGCCCCTGGAGAAGGGATTGGCAACCCACTCCTGGAGAATCCCATGGACAGAGGAGCCTGGCGGGCTACAGTCCATGGAGTTTCAAAGAGTTGGACAAGACTGAGTGACTTTCACTTTTCACTTTCATTTTCAATGTGTTTAAGGGACTGTGAGTGGGAGTGGGCAGTAAAACAGGAGTGATCGGGGTGTTCTGGGGCCTTTGGGGGAAGGAAGACATAGAGTGATGATGATGTTTTGCACCCAGACATCTGAAATCTGCATTCGTTAGTTGGTTACAATAGCAAGCGAACCCCAGGAAGATCAGTGGCTAACCATAGAAAAGGTTTTCATTTTGTTCATGCAAAGTGAGTGGTGTTTCCCGTGGTGCCCAGGGCGGACCCCTTCCAGTGGTTCAGGGATGCAGCCTCGCATCTGCAGCTTCACCCTTTGGAGCAGGTACCCGAGGCAAGGACATCGAGAGCCAGGCAGTGATGACATCCTTCCTGTTTTGCTCACACTCCATTGATGAGAACTAGTTGCCTGGCCCTGCCTAGGAAGTGGGTTACCTGCTAAACCCCACCCTTTGAATTTCAGTCCCCAGCTAGCATTACAACCCTGTGGCCTACACTTTCCTGCCTGCCTCCCCAGCTCCAGACAAACTCTCAATGGACAACACAGAAGTCGTCCCCATGCCTTAGGTTTCTACTGTCCCTTCCTGCCTTTCTTAACCTCCCTGTCCCCAGCCCAACACCTAAGTGATATCTGCTTGTATCCATTTCCTAAAGATGCTACAATAAATGACCACAGTTTTATAGATAGCTCAAAGCAATAGAAATGTGTTCTCTAACAGTTCTGGAAATCAGAATTCTGAAGCCAAGGTTGTCTGCAGACAGTGCACTCTCTCCTAGCTTCCGGTTGCTGGCAATTCCTGGCACTTCTTCACTTGCAGATGCCTCCTCCATCTCTGCCTTCATCATTCCATGGCCATCTTCCCTCTCTGCGTCTGTGTCTTCACATGATGCTCCGCTCTCTGCATCTGACTCTTTTTTCCTCTTCCTATAAGGTCCTGAGTCATATTGGATTAAGAGCCCACCTTACTCCAGTATGAACTCAACTTACATTTTAATCACCCTGCAAAGACCCTATTTCTAAATAAGACCATATTCACAGGTACCAGGGGTTAGACGGAGAAGGCAATGGCACCCGACTCCAGTACTCTTGCCTGGAAAATCCCCTGGACGGAGGAGTCTGGTGGGCTGCAGTCCATGGGGTCACTGAGGGTCAGACACGACTGAGCGGCTTCACTTTCACTCTTCACTTTCATGCATTGGAGAAGGAAATGGAAACCCACTCCAGTGTTCTTGCCTGGAGAATCCCAGGGACGGGGGAGCCTGGTGGGCTGCCGTCTGTGGGGTCGCACAGAGTCGGACACGACTGAAGTGACTTAGCAGTAGCAGGGGTTAGAACTTCTACACATTTTTTGGTGAACACAGTCCAACCCAAGTCACTGTTTGAGAAGCCTCCTCAGGTGCCCTGGAGCAGAATTACCACCTTCTGCCTCTGTGTTCTCGTGGATCACATGCCATATACCAGAGGATGGCTCTGTTCCGGTGTGGGAGTTACTGGTTTGCACACTTCTCTTTCCCATTTTGTGGACAGGGATGATGGCTTGGTATCCTTGACATCTTTCTAGGAGCATTTCTCATAATGCCTGATGCTGTAGTCTTGTCTAGAACAAAGGAGGGGGTTTGGCGACGGGTATTCCCTTGAATTCCAATCTTGCCACGTCCTAACCACGTAATTGGAAGAAAATATTTAACCTATAAGATTCTTTTAAGTTGAGAGCCCTAACCCAACCAAGCCAGCTGAAGCCAAAAAAGGAATTCATCCTTTCCTGAAGAAGACCCAGTCCAACCTCACCTTACCAAATTTCCCTCTAGCGATTTTATTCTCTGGACCTTCCTCATCTCTGATGACTTTCACAAATCTGAATGGACCTGAAGGGAAAAATCAGATTGTTCTCCTGAGCTCTGCCCAGGTAGGAAGCTAAAGAGCTTCAGGAGGCTTGAGCAGTGACAGAGGTTTCACAAAACCAAAGTTTGACCGAGAACGCTGGAAGCACGGAGGTGTCTCTGAGAAGCAGTCGGACAACTCACACACAGAGTAATTAGCGCTCCCAGCGCACAGGCTGGCAGAGAGCAGCATAAGCCCACCAAGCAGGATTGGGGCTACAGCATTATTTTCTCTTTTGTTAGATCAAATGCAAAAAGGTAGACAGCGTGAAGCTTGAGTTGCAAAGGGAAATGACAGGCAAATGCAGTAAACAGAGCTAATTAACTTCAGCTTCATTCCCAGGTTACAAAGGGCCAAGTAGGCACAGCAAGCTGGCGGGGTAACAGTGGGGTCTCTGGCTTTGCCTATTGACCCAGAGATAACTTGTAAGATACCTCCCAAAGTGCCTGCCCGAGTTTCTCCTTTTATATCCAAAGCGTCCAGTGGAATGCTTTTTTTGAGACAAATATTCACCCTTCCTCCTTCATCTTTCCTCATTGTCTCCTCTTTTCTCAGAAGCCTTCTCTTAAATCCCCACTGGCTTCTGTCCCCATTCTCTGAGCTCTCAACCAGAATCCAGGGCTGACCAAGGAGAGGGAGTATGATGCAAGGTTACAGGCAGGGTTCAGGACAGGACTGTCTGTCTGGACGCAGCTCAACCTGTGTGATCTTAGCAGGCAACTGAACCACCTTGGATCTCATTTTCCTTGTCTGTAAAATGGAAATTCTAATGCAGCTTCACTGGTTGTCTTAAGTATGCGTAGGAGAATGTAAATGCAATGCATGACCATCATCTTTTCATGATGGGACCCAATATGGTTTAACCTGTCCCCTTTCAACCCACCTCACAGGGCTGCCACGGGGAGTCAATGAATTACTGCATCTGAAGGCACATCACAAAGTCTAACACTTTCTATGCTGCAATTGCTGGTCCTATTGCAATTATGTCTACTTCTTATATGTCCAGCTTTCAGCCCAACTCCATCTCTACTGTTCAGTATGGTGTGGAACAGTTATAAGGGCTTGTGGTAGAAAGATGACCAAACTCTTGATCTTCAGAGAACTTGTAGAGATCCAAGAAGGCATTGTGGTCAAGAGGAAAGAGCATTAGTCGTGGGATCAGATATACCTGGCTTAACGGTGTGCCATCTCCTTCAAATTGCTCACCTCCTTTTCCTCACTTGCAAACTGTGGTCAAAATTGAACTTCCTACACAGGGAATAATAATAAAATGAGAGAATGTATTGAGTTGGCCAAAAAGTTCATTCAGGCCCAAGAAAACTTTTCAGCTAACCCAAAGGAGTGTTAACATACCACTCTGAATATAGTAAGTACTAAGTAAACATGCACTCTCATCAGATCCTCTGAGAAAGCCACAAACCACTAAAAATAGTGAGGAAGATAATCACAATTAACAGCACAAATGATGGTGCTCTCAAGCTGAAATAATGTTCAATTGAGTTCAGTCACTCAGTCGTGTCTGACTCTGCTACCACATGGACAGCCAGCACTCCAGGCTTTCCTGTCCTTCACCAACTCCTGAGTTTACTCAAGCTCATGTCCATTGAGTTGGTGATGCCATCCAACCATCTCATCCTCTGTCAACCCCTTCTCCTCCTGCCTTCAATCTTTCCCAGCATCAGAGACTTTTCACACACGTCAGCTCTTCGCATCAGGTGGCCAAAGTATTGGAGCTTCAGCTTCAACATCAGTCCTTCCAATGAATATTCTAATCCTTTAGGACTGACTGGTTGAATCTCCTTGCAGTCCAAGGGACTCTCAAGAATCTTCTCCAACACCACAGTTCAAAAGCATCAATTCTTCAGCACTCAGCTTTCTTTATAGTCCAACTCTCACATCCATACATGACTACTGGAAAAACCATAGCCTTTACTAGATGGACCTTTGTTGGCAAAGTAATGTCTCTGCTTTTTATTGTGCTGTCTAGGTTGGTCAT
>SJYX01019734.1:72576-103143 GCA_006410675.1 Oreotragus oreotragus | reverse complement strand
ATAAAAAGCAGTAGTAACAAGGCTTTTCATGTATTAACTCATTTGAGCCTCCTGACAGTTCTATGAAGGAAGTGTTTTTCTTTGCTCTGTTTTGCAGACGGGGAAAATGAAGTCCAGAGGGAACAGGTCACTTACCCAAAGTCACATTACACTTGATCGCATGGCCTACTTGATCACATGGTCTCTAGTTACCAGGCAGATTCCGGTTCTGTAGGGCAGGGGTGGTACCTGGGATTCTGCATTTCTGGCCAGCTCTTGGGAGTAGTTGCTGGCCCAGGAACCACACTCTGACTGGGGAAGAACTGGATTGGCAGGCTAAAAAGCAGACCATGCCACCTGCATGCATGCATGCTCAGTCGCTCAGGGGTGTCCAACTCTTTGCAGCTCCATGGACTGTAGCCTCCAGGCTTCTCTGCCCATGAAATTGTCCAGGCAAGAATACTTGCGTGAGTTGCCATTTCCTGCTCCAGGGGATCTTACTTACCGAGGGATTGAACCCGAGTCTCTTGCATCTCCTGGATTGGCAGCAGATTCGTTACCACTGAGCCACCAGGGAGGTCCCAGACAATGCCACTTAGCTGATTCCAAAGTTCATGTTCTCTTCTGGGAAGTAAGAACTCTGTACCAAGCAGGGGTCTTCTGATGGGGACACCTGGAGACACCACACTATCAGAAATGTCTGCAGAACAAGAAAGACAACACAGATCCAGGACCCTATGTGAATAAGCGTCACATACCCAGGGCACCTGGCTTCTTCATAATGATCGTGTTTACCATTATTTAAGTCATTCACCAACGTGCTACACACCATACACCCAGGATGACTCAGTTCAGTTCCTTTCAGTCACTCAGTCGTGTCTGACTCTTAGGGACCCCAGGGACTGCAGCTGCCTCCCTATCCATCACCAACTCCCGGAGTTTACTCAAACCCATGTCCATTGAATTAGTGATGTCATCCAACCATCTCATCCTCTGTTGTCCCCTTCTCCTCCCGCCTTCAGTCTTTCCCAACATCAGAGTCTTTTCAAATGAGTCAGTTCTACTCAGTTCAGCTCAGTCGCTCAGTCGTGTCCAACTGTTTGCAACCCCATCAATCACAACACGCCAGGCCTCCCTGTCCATCACCAACTCCCGGAGTTCACTCAGACTCATGGCCATCAGGTCCATGATGCCATCCAGCCATCTCATCCTCTGTCGTCCCCTTCTCCTCCTGCCCCCAATTCCTCCCAGCATCAGGGTCTTTTCTAGTGAGTCAACTCTTCGCATGAGGTGGCCAAAGTATTGGAGTTTCAGCTTCAGCATCACTCCCTCCAAAGAAATACCAGGGCTGATCTCCTTCAGAATGGACTGGTTGGATCTCCTTGCAGTCCAAGGGACTCTCGAGAGTCTTCTCCAGTACCACAGTTCAAAAGCATCAATTCTTTGGCACTCAGCTTTCTTCACAGTCCACCTCTCACAGATCAGTTCTACTAATGCCCCACAAAAATTCCCTACCACTAGGCCCCTACCAACATCTCACCGAGACATGTGCTGCAGAGAAAATTTAATCACTGAATCCATTGACGTTTGAGTCAAAAGAACCTCACTGCTCAAATAATCTGAGTTCTTATTCTATAGCTGGAGAAATTAAGGTCCAGAAATGGCAAACACTCCATGAAGTAGAGGCTAGGTGATCACCCTAGTCTCGCCCTGTCACTCTCCAGCCAGAGTGGCAGTCTCTAGCCAGGGAGGGTGGCCTGGGCATTCAGGGCACGTGGTCATCCCCCTGGTCTCTGCTTCCTCTGGAGTCCTACATGCAGCTTGATCTGTGCTCCAGGTGGAACAGAATATCTCCAGGAGGCTGTCATAGACAATGTCAAATAGATGAACAATGTGAGACAGAACAGAGGAAATTATACTGCCGCTGCTGCTGCTGCTGCTAAGTCACTTCAGTCATGTCCAACTCTGTGCGACCCCATAGACAGCAGCCCACCAGGCTCCCGCATCCCTGGGATTTTCCAGGCAAGAATACTGGAGTGGGTTGCCATTTCCTCCTCCAATGCATGAAAGTGAAAAGTGAAAGTGAAGTCATGTCCGACTCTTCGTGACCCCATGGACTGCAGCCTACCAGGCTCCTCCACCCATGGGATTTTCCAGGCAAGAGTACTGGAGTGGGGTGTCATTGCCTTCTCCAAAGGAAATTATGAAATGCAGGAAAACATGCTTTTTTAAATGATTTTTGGAGGAACCATCATTGAGGAGAGATTAAGCCTATGGGCAGAGTTGGGAAAGGTGATGCAGAATGTTAAGGAGTTTTAAGCTTTTTTATTCAAGTAATAACACTCCCTTGATCCCTGACTCCCACTATTCCTGGGACCCTGGGGTCCCAGGTAGCATCCATTTCTGCCCATGTTACCGTAGTAACTTTCCCAAAGTTCTCCCGATTTCTACCTTGTTCACCAAGGATAAAACTATTCTCCATAGAGCAGTCAGGGAGATCCTACAGGAACATGACTGATATCACCGTGTACCTCTGTCAGAGACCTTGCCATGGCTTCATGTTTACTCGAAGCCTCGGCCCCACCCTCTCCATTGCATCATGTCTCACCCTGTATGCCGTCATGCCCCCAAAAGCACTTCGATGGTCTTCCCAACCCATCCCCACACTTGGTCCAATTCAACCATGCTGACCCCCTCACCTTGACCCCACCTCCCAGCCAGGATTCTGCCTTCAGGCTCTCCCCCGAGCCATCCCTGGGGCTGGATGCTCTTCCTGCAGACTCTCCACAACTGACACCTGCAGTGCTTTGTCCGTGCTCACACCTCCTCAAGGAAGCCCACCTTGACCACCTCATGGAAAGTCGCACCTGTCTGCACATCATTCTGTGTGGTGATTGTCGGCTTTCTCTCCCTAAGGGCAGAGCTCCTTTTCTGTGTTGCTCCATGGGAGTGAGGTATCTTTACTCTGTTCACTGATACCTCCCAACCCCAAGGACAAGCCCAGCCTAGATACTTAGAGCTGTGTGGCCATGAGCAATGTGTTTGGCCTCTCTGGGCTTCTTTTGTCCCATTTGTAAAGTATAATAATGGAGAAGGAAATGGCCACCCACTCTAGTATTCTTGCCTGGAGAACTCCATGGACAAAGGAGCCTGGTGGGCTACAGTCCATGGGGTCACAAGGAATCGGACACGACTGAGCAGTTTTCACACTTCAAAGTATAATAAGGCAACAGAAATAACTGAGAAAAGTGATTGACACTTTAAGTAGATTTTTGGGTCAGTTTATCCATTATCCCTGACTTCAAGCTGATGCTTCTTCATCAGGACGATGATATCGGACAGATCTGGCATAATTGGAGAAGGAAATGGCAATCCACTCCAGTGTTCTTGCCTGGAGAATCCCAGGGATGGCAGAGCCTGGAGGGCTGCCATCTATGGGGTTGCACAGAGTCAGACACGACTGAAGCGACTTAGCAGCAGCAGCATTTCCCAGAGAAAACTGGCCCTGGCCAGCAGCAGCAGAGATATGGCAAGCACTGGGCATCAGGGCTGACTGAGGCTTGTGGTGGGCACAGATGAATCCAAAACTGTGGCATCAAAAGGATTTGGATGCTGAACGCCACTTCTACCATTCACTGTGTGAGTTTGAACAAGTCCCTTCAAGGCGTTAATTTTCCCCATCTGTAAAGTGGAATATTAATCTGCACCTCATAGGATTACTGTGGAGACATAATGAGATAATGCAGTGACTTTCTAACATTTTTAATACACAATTAGAGATGCGGATGGTGACTGCAGCCATGAAATTAAAAGACACTTGATCCTTGGAAGGAAAGCTATGGCATACCTAGACAGTGTATTAAAAGGCAGAGACATCACTTTGCCAACAAACATCTATATAGTCAAATCTATGGTTTTTCCAGTAGTCATGAATGGATTTGAGAATTGGACCATAAAGAAGGCTGAGTGCTGAAGAACTGAAGCTTTCAAATTGTGGTGCTGGAAAGACTCTTCAGAGTCCCTTGGACTGCTAGAAGATCAAACCAGTCAATCCTAAAGGAAATCAACCCTGAATATTCATTAGAAGGACTGATGCTGAAGTTGAAGCTCCAATACTTTGCAACCTGATGTGAAGAGCCAACTCATTAGAAAAGACTCTGATGCTGGGAAATATTGAAGGCAAAAGGATAAGAGGGTGGCAGAAGATGAGATAGTTAGATAGCGTCACCAACTCAATGAACATAAATCTGAGCAAGCTCCAGGAGATAGTGAGGGACGGGGAACCCGGCACACTGGAGTCCATGGGGTCGCAGAGCATCAGACACATTAGTGACTGAACAACAAGAGAGATGTAGTGCATTTCATGTCATAACCAAGTTCGTACAGAGAGAAGGGGGTTCATAAAACCATGCTTAGTAATATTCTTTGATAGCTTGGATACTTTCTTTGCTAGTCCACTTTTGTGAACTACCACACCACTACCAGTTAAACTGACTTCATACCCAGTAAAAGATCATAACTTTTCCCTATGAAAAACCAGACACAATAAACTTCTCCCTGCCCAGATCCAATAACCGTGTTCGCACACCTCCTTTCTTCTGCTGGATTCTGGTAAGAATTTCCTCTGGGTTTGATTATAAACTTGTGAGGAAAGGGACCTGCAGGGGTGCTCTTGTAAGCGGTTGTGAATTCTTGTTTCATTTTTATTTTACCCTCTTTGGTTTTTGGTCATTGAGTCCAGTTCTGCTTATCTGGATGGCTTCTGTCTTCATCCTCCTCCTCAACCATCTCCAGGCTTCAACTATCCTCAAGGAATGTGAACAAGACCCACCCATCGGTGGAACTGAAGCAAGGAAGAATTCTCAGATCGCTCTCTTTGGATTAAAACTGGGCTGGGCTACATATGTCTTCCTCTTGGGAGCTCTCTCTGATAGCACTCATTTAATAAGCATTTACAGGACTTCCCTGATGGTCCAGGGGTTAAGACTCCATGCTCCCAAATGCAAGGGGCCCAGGTTCAATTACTAGCTGAGGAACTAGATCCTATACGCTTCAGCTAAGACCTAGTTCAGGCAAACAGAAAAATAAAAATAATAACTTGTGCATGAGTGTTCATAACAGCACTATTAGTAACAGCCAAAAAAAAAAAAAAAAGCACCAGGCAGTGTGCTAGGCCCTGGAGACCACAGACTTTGCAAACGGCAACGTGAAGGCTTTCTTAGTGGGTGCCAACATGAATATGACCCAGTCCCTCCTGATCCCAGAAATGTCTGGGCCTGGAATAACAAAAATCCATAAAAGCAGTAAACTGTTAGATTTCTTATCACAAAAGCATGGACAGTTAAGACTCTCAAGGGGAACTTCCTTGGTGGTTCAGTGATAAAGAATTTGCCTGCCAGCGCAGGAGACATGAGTTTGAACCCTGGTCTGGGAGGATCTCACATGCCAAGGAGCCCACACACCACAACTAGAGAGTAGCTCCTACTGGATGCAACTAGAGAAAAGCCTGTGCAGCAACGAAGACCCAGCATAACCAAAAAATAAGTAAAATAAAAAGACCTTCAGTGGAAGGGGAAATACTATCAGAAGAGGAACACTCTTTAGGTGGCTTATTAACATGTGAAAGCAGAGATCTCAGACAGGCAGACTGAGCGCTGAATCTATTCCACAAGCAGGTTTCGCTTCTATATATACTCTTCCCTGGTAGCTCAGCTGGTAAAGAATCTGCCTGCAAGGCAGGAGACCCCAGTTCGATTCCTGGGTTAGGAGGATACCCTGGAGAAGGGCATGGCAACTCACTTCAGGATTCTTGCCGAGAGAATCCCTATGGACAGAGGAGCCTGGAGGGCTACAGTCCATGGGGTTGCAAAGAGTCGGATGCAACTGAGCAACTAAGTACAGCACAGCATAATTTTTAAACTGAGTTGCCAGCATTTGATATTCCACCTTCCCTGAAAAATTGGAAGTGTTGGTACCAATGAGCCCGTATTCAAGGACAACAACCCACAGATGCCAAGTAGCAACTGCCAGCTGCATACAGACAAATGTTCTCCCTTCTGTCTCAGTCCTCACCACTCCCTTCAGGCTTCCTCATCTACATTCCCTGTTGGGCCCCTGGAAGCATTCTAGTTTGCACCCCTTGATCTAAAATATGATGAAGGAAATGTGGATTCGAAGTTGGAAAGAGCTTTTCAATTAGGGTGTCAGTCTATGCTTTAAAGGAATAGTTTTCCCAATGTCCCTGTCAGTTCACCAGGGCAAGAAAATAGATGTAGATTTCAGCAGAAGATTTGTTCAGCCAGGACTTCACTCTGGGGTTGGCAGGACCACACTGATGGTCAGTTACTAGATAGTATATGAATTCAGTCCAAGGAGGGTAATTCTAACAGAATGCCTGGATTTGTATTAATTAAGAACAATGCATAATTCAACCTTGCAGATCTTCCAGAATTTTGCTCTTTCTGGATGAAGGGATCTATGAAATGGCTTAGAGTAGGAATAGTCTGTCAGTCTTACAGCAGATGGAGACAGGTGAGGGGTGGGTTAGGAATTAGTCATCAAACATTATGTAATCTCTCTGGGAGAAGAGACACCCCCTCCTGTTCTCATCTGTCCAATGTCACACGTGTACTCATCCACCATTTTTCAAGCCTGATGAAGTGATAGAGGCAAGAAATGTCATGGAACTCTCTGGGAAGCACCATGACATACTAATACATTAAACTTAAACTAACTCAATCCATAATTTTCTGCGAAAATTCTAACAGTTGCTAGCATTTACTGACCATAGGCCAAACATTAGTGTGCGTGTGTGTGTGTGTTCAGTAGAGTCTGACTCTTAGTGATCCCATGGACTATAGCCTGCCAGGCTCCTCTGTCCACAGAAATTTCCAGGAAAAGATATTAGAGTGGGTTGCCATTTCCTACCCCAGTCCAAGCACCAGGTTCTGTATCAAATGCATTATCTCATTTAATTTTTATAATATCCTCAATAAGAAAGATGCTATCCGATGTACAATAGCCATGGAAGCAGCCTAGATGTCCATCAACCAATGAATGGATAAAGATGTTATGCCGCATATATACAATGGACTATTACTTAGCCATTAAAAGGAATGAATGTGAGTCAGCTGTAGTAAGTGGATGAACTGAGAGCTTGTTACGGACTAAAGTAAGTCAGAAAGAGAAAAACAAATACTGTATACTAATGCATATATATGGAATCTAAAAAAAAAAAAGCTGATGAACTTATTTACAGAGAAGAAATGGAGACACAGACATAGAGAACTGACTTGTGGACACAGCGGGGGAAGAAGAGGTTAGGACAATTGAGAAAGCAGCATTGACATACATACGTTATCATGTGTAACACAGATAACTACTGGGAAGTTGCTGTATGGCACAGGGAGGCCAGCCTAGCCCTCTGTGACATCTAGAGGGATGGAATGGGGAGCAGGAGGCTCGAGAGGGAGGGAGTATATATACAATTATGACCAACGTTCATTGATGTACAGCAGAGACCACCACAATATTGCAAAGCAATTATCCTCCAATTAAAAAGAAAGAGAGAGAGAGACTATGATGACAATAGTCCCGCTTTACAGATGAGAAAAGTAGTGAGACTTAGAGATGTCATGGGATTTGCCAGATTTAGCAATGAATGAATCAGTGCACAAGGTTAAATGGAAAGGGCCCTCAGAACCATTTGGAATCCACTGCAAGCCAAGTCTAGGAGCGACCTGTAGTGGGTAGAGGAGAAAGAAGAGAAGGGGACCCTCAGAACCATTTGGAATCCACTGCAAGCCAAGTCTAGGAGTGACCTGTAGTGGGTAGAGGAGAAAGAAGAGTCAACGGTGGAAACGGAAGAAGCAGCTGGATATGTTAATGTCAGGAGAAGGAGTCACACTGGGATTCCACTCTGACGTATCAGGGCTGACCCTGTTCTGTTGGGGGGCTGTCCTGGGCACTGCTGGACATTTAGCAGCATCCCTGACCTCTACCCAGTGTATGCTAGTAGGAACACCCCTTGGTAACAACAGTCAGGAGAAGGAGTCACACTGGGATTCCACTCTGACGTATCAGGGCTGACCCTGTTCTGTTGGGGGGCTGTCCTGGGCACTGCTGGACGTTTAGCAGCATCCCTGACCTCTACCCAGTGTATGCTAGTAGGAACACCCCTTGGTAACAACCCCTGAACGTCTCTAGGCATTTTCAAATGTCCCCTGAGGGCAAAATCACCTTCAGTCAAAGACCACCGATCTACCAAAGAAGGAATCACCTTCGAAAGCCATCGGTTTCCCTGGCAGCAGCAAAGTTAAGAAAATGGCAAAGGGTCAAGGTGATCCAAGGGCACGAGGTACTTTCAAGAAATCCCCTACTGTCACGAAATCCATTTAAAGGTAGTCACAGAAGGAACAGAACTTAAAACTACGAGCAACCAAGGGTGAGCTATTCGCACAAAGTCCAAAAGCCTTGGTCTGGGGTCTCCACAAGCCTGTCCAAGGAATAGTCTTCCATCCCCCTGGCTTCCAAAGGGAGGTCAAAGATTGAAAAGTAGAAGTTTCTACCCAGTGAGTCTCCATTTCAGTCTTCTCCTCACCTCCAGCCCAGCTAGGGTCCATCCTGGAGACAGATGTTGCCCAAAAGGACCATGCCAAAGACAGGCCAAGTGAGCGAAAGTGTGGAAACTTCTGAGATTGGCTTGGGTTTGGCACTTACGGAACAATAAACCGAGCCTTTGAAGAGGCTAAACAAAGGAACCATTTGTCTATTCTAGCAGCTACAAAGCGAGGCAAGATTACAGCGAAGGACTAAGGAGCAAAAGAAGAATGCCAAGCTGGAGAGGAGACCAGGGTTTACCGAGTCCAACTCAGACCCTCTGCCAGCATCTAAGGTCCGTGGGTAAGACAGGCAACTGAACGTACTCAATGTGACAGAGGAAACGTAGGCTTTAAAGCTTTATGTTAAAAACACTTGCTGATTTTTTTTTTCTTTCTCAGCTTCTTTAATGTATGCAGTATGCTAGAAGCAAGAGTGGGGGGAGAGAAACAACATTCAAAAACATGCATTTTTAAAAAGGCACAAAGCTTTTCTTCGCTGCTTTTTTTTTTATATATCATTCCTATGAATTAATGATGCTGGATTTTATTTGCTTGTCTGTTGGAGAGCTTTCCTGTATTTCTCTCATTGGGAACAAGGTTGGCATTAAAATGCTCGTCAGACTTTTCCTTCTTTTAAGATTCCTGAGCTAGCTTGGTTTTAATCTAACAGTCCTTTCCAAATGATCTTTCTGCTGGAGCTATGTATGTATTTATCATTCTCCCCCAACCCTTTCGTTGACAGTCTTCAATGACTTGAAGGGTTTTTCTTTCTTTTTCTTTCTTTTTTAAAGTCAGCTACTTATTGATTTTGGCCACACAGCATGTGGGATCTTAGTTCCCCAAACCAGGGATTGAACCCAGGCCCCCTGCATTGGACACACAGAGTCCTAACCACTGGACTGCCAGGGAAATCCCTAAAAAGGTTTTGAAATAGCATTCCAATCACCTTTGAGGGGCTTTCTGTCTCATCTCCAGGTTGCAGCTAGCTTTTTGACCACTCATGTCCATTTTCTTTCCACTGTTCTTGTCTAAGGAAGATCCATAGGAAAGTTTCTCAGGGTGGGCTGGAGGGGGAGATATTCAAAGAAGGGGAGGAAACTGGTGTTACGTTATACAAGTCACACATTCTGAATCTCACCATCCTGTGCCTGCAAAGAAAGGAGAAAGTGTGGTCAAATTGCTCATTCTTTCTGTACTTCATTTTTCCTAAGTATAAAATTGACACATGACTGTCATTGTAAGAATATGCAGAGATCGAATGACTTCCAGTTATATCATCCTGAAGGGAAAAAAAAAAAAAAAAATTTTTCCTGCAGTGACACAATGTTCTCTTCCGTGAGGCAATCATACTGGACCTGGAGTCCCAACCCTGTGGGTGAAAGCAGAGCTGCCGTTTGGGCGACCTGCCTCTTCTTAGAAACCCAGCAGCACCCCAGAAAGGAAGGAGACACACAACTTGGGAGCGTCCTTAGACCAGCAAATCAGAAATGTTCATTTAATAGACACCTTGCACTGACTTCCAAAAGGAAGTAGAAAGACTGAGGCTGTCCCTTAAAAACTTTTCTTAAAAGACAAACTTCATCAGCTATCTCCAGGTGATCAGGCTCAGAAATTGTTTATGTTTCATTCTAAGTTCTGTTATTTTTCTATTTATAAAGCTGAAACTCCAGTACTTTGGCCACCTCATGCAAAGAGTTGACTCATTGGAAAAGACTTTGATGCTGGGAGGGACTGGGGCCAGGAGGAGAAGGGGACGACCGAGGATGAGATGGCTGGATGGCATCACTGACTCAATGGACGTGAATCTGAGTGAAGTCCGGGAGTTGGTGATGGACAGGGAGGCCTGGCATGCTGCAATTAATGGGGTCGCAAAGAGTTGGACACGACTGAGCGACTGAACTGAACTGAACTGAACTTTTATTTTACAGTAACGTGCATCTCTTTGGTCATCTTGAATGATATTATTAGTTTTAAATTCCCTTGCCATTTCTCAACCCAGCAAATGTCCCTTCTAGGTCAAATGGCTCTTTAAAATTACTAAAAGAAAGATAGAGAAGTCCCTTAAGACAAGCCTTGCTGAGATATGGCTTTCCATTTCCTTGGCTATGAAATGGGATGGCCCCTACCTTATTTGGAAGCACAAAACTCCAGGCTGCTACTTGAAAATAACACCACAGTTGATACTACTAGCCTGGGAGAGAAGGTTGAGTCCTGAACCCACCAACAGCATCTCTCCTTGGGGTTCACATCGCCTACACATGGCTGGCATGGTTTGGTAGTCAGACCTTAAAACAGGTATAACAGCCATCTTTAGCAGCTTTCAGAAACTACCATCTGAGATCAAACTAGACCTGCTTTTATTGTTGTTGCTTGATTTACTGGTTTTGAGTTTGTGTGTGTGTTTTCTTGCCACAGTAGAGAGCAGTCATTCAGCCTCCACAGAGTAATGCCAAAGTGCAAGATTCATAGGAAAACAGCTCAAGAGATCTCTTCCAGGAAGGAGTTCCTGCTGTCACGTTTCCTGAGGATCTATCTAGGTGATCAGACACTGTCAAGCATCTTTCTGGTCACAGAGACCTATCTGAAATATTCACACTCATTAAGTATGCTATGTAAATTTCCTGCACATTTACTTCCACCTTTATCGCTCAGTTGTTTTGATATGAAAGCTTTTTATTAAAATGATCCTTTACACTTTTTTCCCAGTGGAATCCCAAATGCCCCCCCCCCTCATCGTTATGAAAACATCTGGCTCTTCACCAATTTTTTTTTTAATAAAACAGTAAGCAAAATTAACTCCTCACCTTTCCCCTTGCCTTCACTTCCCCAATAAATCTAACGTCTTTCTCTAAAACTTGGTGGCTAGAAGATGATTGGTTTCGATGGTGTGTGGTCTAAAGCGTGTTTTGCTGCTTTAGAATTTTGCTGGAATTTTTTTCATGTGTATACTTGTTAATTATTTCACCGTTTCGCATAAATGGAATCAGCTCTCTATAGGGTGATGTTCATTGTCTATAAGTGCCTGCGTGCTCAGTTGCTCAGTCATGTCCGACTCTGCGACCCTATGGATGATAGCCTGCCAGGCTCCTCTGTCCATGGGATTTCTTCAGGCAAGAATACTGGAATGGGTTGCCATTGCCGCCTTCAGGGGATCTTCGCGACTCAGGGATCGAACCTGCGTCTCCTGCGTGTCCCGCATTGGCAGGCAGATTCTTCGCCACTTAGCCACCTAGGAAGCCTGCCCGTAGGTAGCTATGGGTTAATTTTCGCCAGCTCTTACGCAGTTGGACAGCCGCCTCTGAACCACTTTTCTCTCCAGTGATTCCTCTTCTTTCCACCTCTCTGCAGTCGGCCTGAAGGAATCGTAAAACGGCGGCTGGAAACTCATTTTAAGGAACCGCCCCTTCCTCAGCCCGGTGCTCCCGGACGCCCCTGCCCCCACCCGACCCGCCCGCCCCCAGCTGGCATCCGGACGCAGCGACCTAGGCTGCCAGTAGAGGGCACACTTACGTTAACTTTCGCAAACCTGGGGCGCGGGTGCAGCTCTGGGAGGGGGCAGGGAAAGCCGCTTTGCAGCAAAACCCTGGCTAGGGATTGGTCACTTGCGTTTGCGGCAAAGACCTGGAGGCTGGAGCAATTTGCAGTCCTTAAAACCGACTTGTGCCTTGTGCCTGATTTGGAGGAAGTTACTACTCGTTTAACAATCGAACGCCGAGCAGCAAACTCAACGGGTAATAATTTATCTCAAACACAAGCATGACATAGGCGAGCCCTCCCCGTCCCGAATTTTTTTCACTTTTGGAAGGAGGGGGAAGGGGCGTGGAAAAGTTTACTTATAACGCCCTTGGACGAGGGACTGGGGCTGGGATAGATCGCCTCTGTATAATGCAAAATAGTAAATCCCGAGGGGATATGCATTATATGTTAAATATAGATTCATTGAAGGAGTGAACAAATCATGTGTCGTGTTGGGCAAAATTCTAGATCGACGTGAACATGAAAGGTATACAGATGTACGTGGATTCTATTATACATACACACTTCACTATGGTATTCAGAAAAAAAAATTTGAGTCAGTGAACTAGGAAATCAATGCCTGAAATTCGGCCAATTTTTAATTGGCTCAAGACACTGCCAGCACTCCCCCCCTCCCCCCCGCCCCGCCCGAGAAACGGAAGTAATACTTGGCTCCTCTCCTTAGATGAGAATAGATGCATTGTGTGTGTGTGTGTGTGTGAATTCGAGCCCAATGATAAAGAGGAAAGCAGACCCAGAAAGGAAGTCAACGTCCGGTTTGTCCGAGCAGGAAAGAGTTAACGGTTTTCCTCACCGGGGACTCTGCAGACTCCCCAGGCAGGATCCGCCGGCTCGCCCCCTTCCCTCTTCTGGGGAGTCTGGTCCCGCGGCTCCCGGCTCGCGCCCCCCTTCCCCGGGCTGTATCCTCCCGTCTAGCGCCTTCGATTTTTCCGCAAACCTGGGAGTCCCAGAGTGGTGCAAACCGGCGCCACAGGGCGCAAAGAGGATTCGTCTCTTTTCTGAAATCTGCTGCAGAATTGGGAACTCCGAAAGAGAGGCGCGGGGGTGGGATGGGGGTTTAGAGGGACGGGGGTGGTCCCCCGCGGCCCGCACCCGCAGGCGCGCTCCTCTCTTATTCCAGCTCCGGAACCCGCAGAAAGATCTCAGGGATTAGCGCGTACCGGGTGGAGGGGGTGGGGGGGGAAGGGAAGCGGGGGAGGAACGCTGGCCCCCACGGAGATCCGTGTAGGTCTGCGCGGGCAGAGCCAGGAGTGGGGGTCCTCTGCGACTTTGGCAGCAATCGGGGGATTCATTGTGCGTGGAAGGTGCCCAGTCGAGAAAGCCCAGAATGCATAACACCCCCAACAAATGCAGTGGTTGTTTATTCATAATACGCTTTCCAAGTATACGTGGCAGCGCGTTGCTGAATTATTTTAGTAATTCCAGGCACCATTTTTCTTCCCTATACCTCTGATCATGTATCCCATCGACACTTAACAACCCCCCAGCACACACACACTCAGAGCGCGCGCCCATCGATACCCCTTCTTTCCTCCTCTCTTCGTAGGAGTTATTTTCCAAAGGCTGCCCCTTCCCCGGCCTTAGGGAGGCGCCCGTCCACCCGGGACGTGCATGGCGCAGCCGTGGGTACACGGTGTATTCTCAGCGTCGAGGGATCAGCGGTTCTGTCCCAGATGATTTAAGAACACAGGACAAGTATGCGGTTTGTCCAACACAGCGCTGCTCCAGAGGAACCAAGCAGCAGAGAGACGGTTTGAGCAGGAGCAAAAGAAAATGGTAGGCGCGCGCAGTTAATTCATGCGGCGCTCTGACCGTGTTTACATCCGAGAGCTCGGCGCACTGGAGTGCCAGGCTCAAAGAGCTGAATCTCCTCCCCTCCCTCCCTCCCTCCCAACCAGCGCCCCTCCCGGGTTCCCAAAGCAGAGGGCGGGGGAGACAGAAAAAAGATCCTCTCTGGTGAGTCCCCGCCCACCAGCCCTTTATAGGCGAGGGTCTCCTCTGCGGAGGACCCCCGTGCTGCGCATCTCGCGGCTACCGCTGAGGCTGGCTCGCCGCGGCCGCCGCCTGGCTCCACCACTGCCTGGAAGGGCAGGGCTACTCTGAGGCTTGGCGGGAAAAAGAACAGAGGGGAGGGGCCGTATCTTCTCGGTATAAAAGCCAGTTTTTTCTGGGCTTTATCTGACTCGCTGTAGTAATTCCAGCGAGAGGCAGAGGGAGCGTGCGGGCGGGCCCTCGGGGTGGAAGAGCCGAGCCAGCCTAGCGAGCGGAGTCGCGCTCCGGGCGCCCGGGGAAGGGAGATCCGGAGTCAAAGGGGGGCTTCTGCGCCTCCAGCCCGGCCGGCCCCCACCCCACCCTCCCCGCGGACCCCTGCTAGCGGTCCGCCACCCGCGCCGCATCCGCGAAACTTTGCCCACTGGAACTTACAACACCCGAGCGACACCAAGACTCCCCGGACGCAGAGAAGCTCTTCTGCCTTTTTGGGGAGACACTTTCCCCCGCCGTAGTCCACGACCCGCGCCTCTGAAAGGCGCTCCTCGCCGCTTTTTGGACGCTAGATTTCCTTCGGATAGTGGAAATACGGGTGAGCACCCGGACCTATTGGCCTTTTTCATTTATTTTTGCTACCGCCTTAACGCCGCGATGAGCAGAACGCCCGAATCGAGTGTCTTTTCTCCCATTCCTGCGCTATTGACACTTTTCTCAGAGTAGTTGTGGCTGGTCGGGGTGGAGTGGAGAGGAATCAGAACTGGGTCGGGGTACAGTGACTTGTCAAGATGGGAAGAGAGAGGAAGGCAGAGGGAAACCGGGGGTGCGTTTTCTGAAAGTAGCCTTTAGAGGTTTTTGCTCGCCTTAGATGGACGCTGACCCCGGCCGGGTGAACATTCACGCTTATTGCATTAATTGCTTTTTTGCCTTTTGTCGGGGAGAAGAAGGGTATGCTTCGCGGTTGGCAGAAAACCCTTTATATCCTGAACTCCTTGGAGTAAGAATTACAGATTGCATGTGTGAGCGAAGAGAGCTCCGCAGCCGCTGACTTTTCCCTGTCTGGAAAAGGGCATTTAAATTTCGGCTTACTGCATTTCTGACAGCCGGAGACAGACACTGCGGCGCGTCCCGCCCGCCGATCCCCTCGGCGTCTCCAACGCTCCCGGCTCCTTTTAGAAGTTGGCCTTTAGCTTTTTTTTTTTTTTTTTTAAGGATAGTAAAATTAAAGATTTTGGTCTACAGAGAGGTTAGGATTCGGTGTTGGGAAGGCGCGGGGACGGAGAAAAGGAAGCTGGGGCAAAGATGTGTCCGGGTCTCCTGGAATTATTGACTCGGGGGTGGGGGGGAATGAGGGCAAAATCTCTGCACCCAGCCTTGGCTCCCCGGCCGCCTCCGGGGTCCCCGCGCGGGTGTCCCTGCGCCCCCTGAGATGCGGAGGACGGCCAGGAGCGAGGCACTGGGCTTTTCGAGAACAGCTGCTACCTTCGGCGGGTGAGGGAGAAGACGCCCGGCTCCGGGCGCGGAATCGTAGCAGGGTCTCTGGCGCAGTTACGTCGCCGTATTGAGTGTTGAAGGGAGACGTCTCTGTTATTATTTAACACTCTTCTTTTATTTATGAGGGTGGGAGGAGAGGGTAGTTGGAGAAGGGCTAAGGCTCGAAGCTGAGCTAGCCACCCCAGCCGGAGAGAGAAGGAAAGCCCGCAAAGGAAGGAAGGGGGTGCGCTGAGGGTAGGGATGCGGGAGGCGGAGAAGGGAGGCTGGGAGGGGCGGCGGCGCCGGCAGGGGAAGCAGCGAGACGAGGGCGCGCGAGTGGGAACGGGCGCGGCGCTAGGGGCCCGGGAGCGGGAGGGGGTCGAGCGCAACCGCTCCAGCCGTGGCGTCTCTCGCCGCCCTTCAGGTGGCGCAAAACTTTGCGCCCCAGCGTTTGGCAGATCCTATTCCCCACCGCCGCCGTCGCCTCCCCCGGCCTGTGACGGAGGCCAAAGCTGATTGCTGGGCGGTCGCGGGGCAGACTCCCGGGCTTCATGCTCCAGGCTCCCGGGGGGGAGCAGAAATGCCCCGTGGCGCTGCGGAGCTGGTTCGCCAAGTGTGTGTCTGAGATAGTAGAGGATCACTCAGAACAGGCTAAAAGGGTGCCTTTTTTGTCCGTTCCCCACCTCCCATCAGCCTCATTTGGGGATCGCGCTGGAAGGGGAGTGGTTCTGGATTGTGGCGCGCAGTGCGCGCTGCGTGGGGTTTCGGCACCATCCAAGACCCCTTTAACTCAAGACTTGCCCCGTCTTTGTGTGCCCCCTCCGGCAGGCTGCAGCGATGCCCCTCAACGTCAGCTTCGCCAACAGGAACTATGACCTCGACTACGATTCGGTGCAGCCTTATTTCTACTGCGACGAGGAGGAGAACTTCTACCACCAGCAGCAGCAGAGCGAACTGCAGCCGCCGGCGCCCAGCGAGGATATCTGGAAGAAATTCGAGCTGCTGCCCACCCCGCCCCTGTCCCCTAGCCGCCGCTCCGGGCTCTGCTCGCCGTCGTACGTCGCGGTCGCCTCCTTCTCGCCCAGGGGAGACGACGACGGCGGCGGCGGCAGCTTTTCCTCCGCGGACCAGTTGGAGATGGTGACCGAGCTGCTGGGAGGCGACATGGTGAACCAGAGCTTCATCTGCGACCCCGACGATGAGACCCTCATCAAAAACATCATCATCCAGGACTGCATGTGGAGCGGCTTCTCGGCCGCCGCCAAGCTCGTCTCGGAGAAGCTGGCCTCTTACCAGGCTGCGCGCAAAGACGGCGGCAGCCCGAGCCCCGCCCGCGGGCACGGCGGCTGCTCCACCTCCAGCTTGTACCTGCAGGACCTGAGCGCCGCCGCCTCCGAATGCATCGACCCCTCGGTGGTCTTCCCCTACCCGCTCAACGACAGCAGCTCGCCCAAGCCCTGCGCCTCCCCGGACTCGACCGCCTTCTCCCCCTCCTCTGCCTCTCTGCTCTCCTCTGCTGAGTCCTCCCCGCGGGCCAGTCCCGAGCCCCTGGCGCTCCACGAGGAGACCCCACCCACGACCAGCAGCGACTCTGGTAAGCTGGGACCCTCCAGGCGCGTCAGAGGGGTCGGCTGGCTCTTTCCTATTCTCATTGGCTGCCAACTCAAGGGGCCATACTTCAGTTGCCCCCACTCCCCGCCCCCTGCCTTTTCCCCCTTATATTTGGAAAAGAAATGGCAGGTCTGGAAGAGTGTGGGAGCGCACCATCCCTGAAAGACTGAGCTTTAGTGTTCTTCCCACTCCTTCCCCTAAGATCGCCCTAGAGGCCAGTCCTCTCCTTTCCCTTCCCTCCCCTGAGGAATTTCTTTTGGGTTTTTAAATCTTCTAGCTTATCTAGCAACTCAATCCGCTCCCTCCTACCCCTCTTAAGCATTTTAATTGCCCTGGAAGGGGGCGGGGCGAGTCGTCGTTGTGGAGTTAAGACAGGATTGATCTCCGAGAGTGAATGAATTACCTCCCTCCTCCCTTCTGAGTTGTTGGGATTTAATGGAATACAGATCAACAAAAAAGAGGGGCAGTGTACAGAGACCGGACAGCCTCCCTCCTGAGCGCCGGGAGCTAGTGAAAGTGCCTTAAAAGTGTATGGACTGAGTTGGGATCTTTGCACCTCTTTTGAACACTAAAAGCCAATCCTTAACAAAATTGGACTTCGTATTTTCCTTCCCCCACCTTCTAGGACTTTTGACAAAGCTGCAAGACTTGTTTTTTGTTGTTGTTTTTTCTTTTTGCACTTCCAGTAAGATAGGGAGTTGCTAAAGTTATACCAAAGATTTGCAGCTATCATTTGCAAAACCTGAAGGGTTCTTGGTAAAGATAAAGTCCCTTGCAAATAGGAGGTGCTTGGGAATGTGCTTTGTCTGGGTGTGTCCAGGGCCTCATTAAGTCTTAGGTAAGAATTGGCATCAATGCTGTATCCTGGTAAATTGTAATTTTCTTGTCTGTGCCATAAACCCAGCTGTCATTTTCCTCCCTGAGACTCTGCCTTCTTGAGAAGAAAAGCAGAGATCATTGGCTACCTGTCTGGAAATAACTTTGTGCCAGAGCCCCTTTTTTTTTTTTTTTTTTTTTGCCTCACCCAATGGCATGTGGGATTCTTAGTTCCCCAACCAGGGATCAAAACTTGCCCCTTGTGTTGGAAGCATGGAGTCTTAACCGCTGGACTGGCAGGGAAGTCCTCCGGGTCCTCTCTTACCTAATAATCCCTTGTATTGGCATAGTATTAATTTCATGTAGTCATTGATTGCTTTAAGGAAATCGTTGTTAACTGGGTGATTTTTTTTTCTTTCTTTCTTTCTTAAAGAGGAAGAACAAGAGGATGAGGAAGAAATTGATGTTGTTTCTGTGGAAAAGAGGCAGCCCCCTGCCAAAAGGTCAGAATCGGGGTCACCCTCTGCCGGCAGCCACAGCAAACCTCCTCACAGCCCATTGGTCCTAAAGAGATGCCACGTGTCTACCCATCAGCACAATTACGCAGCGCCCCCCTCCACTAGGAAGGACTATCCCGCCGCCAAGAGGGCTAAGTTGGACAGTGGCAGGGTCCTGAAACAGATCAGCAACAATCGCAAATGTGCCAGCCCGAGGTCTTCGGACACGGAGGAGAATGACAAGAGGCGGACACACAACGTTTTGGAGCGCCAGAGGAGAAACGAGCTGAAACGCAGCTTTTTTGCTCTTCGCGACCAGATCCCAGAGTTGGAGAACAATGAAAAAGCCCCCAAAGTAGTTATCCTTAAAAAAGCCACAGCATACATCCTGTCGGTTCAAGCAGAGGAGCAAAAGCTCATTTCAGAAAAAGACGTGTTGCGGAAGAGGCGAGAACAGTTGAAACTCAAACTTGAACAGATACGGAACTCTTGCGCCTAAATTGACCTATTGGAGGGAGGAACTGAACTCCCTCAGGAAATTCTCATTTGTTACTAAGGGAAAGTGAGGAAAAAGGTTCCTCTGTCAACTCCTTACATAGGAACGTCTTTCATATGCATGAACAACCTCACAACCTTGGCTGGATCTTTAAGACTGACAGATTTAGCCATACTATAAACTGCCTCAAATGGAACTTTGGGCATAAAAGAACTTTTTTTTTTATGCTTACCATTTTTTTTTCCTTTAACAGATTTGTATTTAAGAATTGTTTTTAAAAACTCCTGAATTTCACCCAATTTTCCTTTGTAAATATAGCCATTAAATGTAAATAACTTTAATAAAATTTATAGTAGGTATACCTACTATATAGTATAATTTTTTTATTTAAGTACATTTTCCTTTTTAAAGTTGATTTTTTTTCTATTGTTTTTAGAAAAAAATAAAATACCTTCAAATATATAATTGAGCCAAATCTTAAGTTGTGTTTTGTTTCTTTCTCTTTTTCCCCCCTCATTCCCTTTTCATTGATTGCAAATTAACACTATTTGGCCCTCAAGGGAATGAGCTTACAAGGATGGGAAAAGAAGTCATTTAAGAAAGGGTGAGGGCTTTTCTTTGCTCTGATGGGTCTGGGACTTAAGGTCTTTAAGTTCTCAGGGTTATAAGATGCTTCCTGGAGATCTGTGATAAGGGCCAGAGATGATACTTCAAAGAATGAAAGGGCAATAAGCTAGTGAGAGGGTTAGAGGTAGGTAAAAGGGATGCTAGAAGTTAAAGATAACAGTTATGAATACAAAAGAAGGTGAGGACTGGGGATTTGGAAGAAGAAGGAGAAACTCATTTTGGAGGTTCCATGCCATTCCCCAGCTCCATTGGAACCCAGGGGTTCTGCCCATTGAAACAGTCAATGGCAAAAGAGTAGAAACTGACTTTTGCTGCTAACCTGCAGTAGCACGCACTCTGGGAGACAAGCTTTTAACCTTATTTTACAAAAAAGGGAATATAGAAGCTCAGAGTGGTTATAGAACTTCTCCACAGCTACACAGTAAAAGGCTGAATCCAAGTCCCATGCTTGTTGAAAAGCACTCAACACTTGGCTATCATGCTTGAGTTCTTTCTGTATTGGCAGTACTGAGATCAAGGATGCTTTGGGGTTGGGGCCTGATGGGCTGATACAAGAAATAATCATATTTAGGTTTCAGGCATTTTTCTAAGCATTTTCCTTCTAGTAACTCCCCCCAGCAGCCATATGAAGAAGGTACTGTTGATTTCTCCATGATAAGGAAACTCATCCATGTGGGTAAGGTGCACTGATAATGAAGAACAGAACCAGGATTCCAACGCAGGCTTAACCTGTGCTAGACCACCCCTCAAACAAGCCAGTAACATTAAACTGGCCGGTCTCAAGGACTTGAGGTTTCAGCACTTAGGCCTGATGGAACCTCAGTTCTTCTTTTCTTTTATTTTGTATTTGTTTGTATTTTGTTGTTCCTTGCTTAGTTTTTCCTTTCACGAAAAGAAACTCATGGCTCATTCACGCCTGTCGTTGTTCAGTCACAAAGTCCTGTCTGACTCTTTGCAACTGTATAAACTGCAGCAGGCCAGGCTTCCCTGTCCTTCACCATCTCCCGGAGTTTGCTCAAACTCATATTCATTGAGCCAGTGATGCCATCCATTCACTCCTACCTTAGTCATTTGTTAAATGAGACTTACCAGTTGCTCCTGCAAAACAGCCAGTATGGAAATGGTACTGTCCAGATCATAAAACATACTTGGTCTTCATTGTGTGAGTCATTATTATTTTGGAAATGACAAACTCCCCTTCCTTTCTCAACCCCTTTCACACAGGGACATGCATGATACATGCTCATCACTAGAACAAGAAAGGCATTTTTGAATGTAGATTTTGGGCTTCCCTGGTGGCTCAGAACAGTAGGGGTAAAGAATCTGCAATGAGAGAGACGTGAGTTCGATCCCTGAGTTGGGAAGATCCCCTGGAGGAGGGAATGGCAACCCACTCCAATATTCTTGCCTGGAGAATTCCACGGATAGAGGAGCCTGGCAAGCCCCAATTAGTGACTAACATATACACACACACATTATTAATTATGAACCTTTGAAAACCCCACGGTCCAAACCAGAAACTAGAACTTTGACGACATAGGTGAATGGAAGTTACTATCACTGTTATAATTATAATTATCTCATTGTCTCAGCCTCAGAGTGGATCTTCAGATCCTTGTACTTACTTGGGAATTTAAATCTACCATGACCCATAAATCAATAAATAATTACTGTCTTTGGCTTTGACCTCTAAAATAATTTGTTCAAGTCCTTAATGTCTTTTTTCTTGAGGCTTTATTCTGGATCCTAAATCCTACCCTAATAGCTTCAAGCTGTCACACCCTACATCCTAAATTTAAAGGAAGATACTATCCGCAGAGGTGGAGTAGTTCAAAGTGTTAGAGAAGCAGAGGCAAACTTACAGGATTCTCTCTCTGCCCCTTTGTGGCTGGAGTACAGCCCTGGAGTGAGTCACTGGGGAACACGGAAGGTGTTAGTTTGAATCACTAAGCCTGGACAAGCCTGCAGAATAGGAGAGAGTGTTTCTCACTAGAAAAACAACTCCCCGTTCCAAATGATCAGGAAACAACTTTTCGGGATGCAAACCTTGGCTGTGGAGAAGAAAGGGAACCATTCCAAATACATATCGGGCTCCCCCCACCTCCTTAGGCTTGTGAAGCCAGGGAATATTCTGAAAACAGAATAGATGCCAACTTCTTTCCAGAAAATCAGGCTGACCCTGACCCTCAATAAATTGGTCCTAGCCAATCCAGAGCATCCCCAGGGTTTATGCTGTTGTGTAATCTTATTTTGTAGGTAACAATGATCAAGAACTGGAGAAGGAGGGATGGAGCTTATGATTCGGTCAGGAATATACAAGAAGGAATAAGTTAATATTAACATACCTTTAACCCAGGATGCTGTCCAGAAATTAATGCCTTCCCCAGGGGATTCCTGGAGTGGTTTTGCTTAAGGATGGAATGTATAAAGAGGAAGAAAGTGTTATTTTATGCTGCCATTTGGATAGAGATCCACATTATAAAAACAATCAATCAAACTTTTAAATGCACAGTTTTCACAATCTCAGCCTCAGAACTGAGTACTTACAGCTAGGATGTGTAAATAGAGTTCTCTGCTGGTCTTTAAGACAAAGTTTGGGAAAGAGAACAAAATAATCATGTTAGGGTTTTGTTTTGTTTTGTTTGGTGTGGCTTGGTTGCAATAGCCCATGAGAATTTATTTGTTAGTGTACACGCTGAGGGCCTCTGAAACATTTCTTCCCAACAATGCATAAACTTTAGATTAGTAAGAGGCTGAAGGGCGTCCCCTGACACTATACATGCATTTGTAGCTTTACAAAAGGATCCCCTTTTAAGATTATAAACCGTTTGTTGTTGTCCTGCAGTTGCTCAGTCATGTCCAGTTCTTTGTGGCCACATGGACTGCAGCACACCAGGCTCCCCTGTCCTTTACTATGTCCTGGAGCTTGCTCCAACTTACCTCCATTGAGTCGGTGATGCCATCCCACCATCTCATTCTGTTGCCCCCTTCTCCTCTCCTCCTGCCTTCAGTCTTTTCCAGCATCAGGGTCTTTTTTTTAATGAATCGTCTCTTCACATCAAGTGGCCAAAGCATTGGAGCTTCAGATTCAGCATCAGTCCTTTCAGTGACTGTATATTACATGCCGGTTTCAAAGAAGGAGGTAGACACAGCTAACAGAAAGAGCAGGTACCTGTTTGGAAAAAAAAAAAAACTACAAAAACTCTACCACCCACCACAAAAGCTGTAGCAATAATGTTTCTCTAGTCTAGATCCTCCCAGAGTGAAACTAGACTAATTCTATTTATTTATTCTTATTTTCGTCACTCTAGAGATTAATTCCAAATGTAAAAGAAATACCTAAGAATGCTCATTTTGCCAAACTGGTTTGAAGTGACTCAAAATGACTCTGAGTTGATTTCTCATTTTGTTTTAAATCTTGTTTCTTTCAATATTAGTCTACACTAAATTCTTTAGGAAGACACAGTGGAGGGGACGTTAATGGTATGTAGACCTTTTGAGGCTAAAGGAATGTGCTTTGTTTTTACACAATGCCTGGGAACAGCACAATCGCAATCCCCAGCACTTTCTTCCTTTGTCACCCCATCAGCCCATAGAGGGATAAAACAGGCCAGTGCAGTCAGGGGTGTCTCCGGACTAGGGAGAACCCAGGGAGAGAGGATTAACCTTCTTTACACACCTCCTATCTCCTTCCATCTCTTGGGCCCCTCCCAGCAGCCCACCTAGAGAGTAATTTTTTAATGCGATGACACTGAAGTTTAGACAAGTTCTCCCAAAGTTACATAAGCACCCAACAATAAAAACAAAACAACCACAACAGTAGTCAGTCTACACTGTGAATTTTATATACAATTTTATTAGTTCACCACCCCCAAGCAATACGTAGAAGATAAATTCAATTGCTAATCCCTAATTTACGTATAAAGAGATTGAAAACTTCTAGAGATTAAGTAATTTGCCTGCGTTCACAGAGCTGGCAAAATGATGAGAGCAAGATGAATTGCTGTTTGTCCATAAATATTTACTGAGCACCTACTAGGTGCCCACAGTGTGCTGGGGGTGTGAAGAGATGCTGAGATAGATAAGGTCCTAGCCCTGGGTCACCTATGGACTAGTGGAGAACAAAGGAACCGAAGACAATTAGACTCTAAGTTATTTCACAAACACTTTCAAAGTGTACTATGTGGCAGGAAGGGGTTCAAGCTCTGGGAGCTGCTGAAGACCACCCCCAGGCTCCCAGGGTAAATGGAATCTGCGAAAGAACCCAGGAAATGCTGGAAGGGAAACAAAGGAGAAAACACTATTATTACTTAGGAGGGAGAAGGCTCTAGGTGGAGGCCCTTTTATCAGAAGTATCAGAGACAGAAAAAGGGGGAGCAGAATGTGCAGAGAATGGTTCCATGGGATTTAGCAACATGGAGGCATCTTCTTAACCACACCTCCTCCCCAGTGGGACAGCAGCCTTATCCACCCAAGATCCTTTCTCTTCTTCATTCCTTTCTTCCAGCACCCTCAGTTCAGTTCGGTTCACTCAGTTGAGTCCGAACCTTTTCGACCCCATGGACTGCAGCACACCAGGCTTCCCTGTCCATCACCAACTCCCAGAGCTTACTCAAACTCATGTCCATCAAGTCAGTGATGCCCACCCAACCTTCTCATCCTCTGTTGTCCCCTTCTCCTCCTGCCTTCCAATCTTTCCAGCATCCTGGCCTCCCACAATACCTTCTCCAAGAGTTCTCAAAGTGTGATTCCTGGACCATCAATACTAACACAGCCTGTGAATTTGTGACAAATTCAAACACATTATCCCCTGAATTGGAATTTCAGGAAATGGCTTTAATAAGCTGCTTCAGGGCTTGAAAAAGTTGAGAACCACTCACTGTTTTCTCCATCACTGCCACTCCCAGAATCTCTCTAAATCACAAATGTAATTATGCCCTTCCCTTGCCTTCCATGCTTCCCCTGGTGGCTCAGAGGTTAAAGCATCTGCCTGCAATGCAGGAGACCCGGGTTTGATCCTTAGAACAGGAAGATCCCCTGGAGAAGGAAATGGCAACCCGCTCCAGTACTCTTGCCTGGAGAATCCCATGGACAGAGGAGCCTGGCAGGCTACAGTCCATGGGGTCGTAAAGAGTCGGACACGACTGAGCGACTTCACTTCACTTCACTTCACTTGCCTTCCACATATGAACTCCAAGGTCCTCCACATGCTGGCTTCCACTGACTCAAAGATCTCATCACTCTGGTTTTCCAATATCCTATGAGCTTTTTCAGATATTTTGTCCCCTCTGCTTAAAAACTTTGGCCCACATTCCATCTGTCCATCAACACAACACCCACAAGCCCGGCACACTCTTATTCATCTTTCATGGCTCACCTCCTAGAGCTCTAAGGCCATGAGACAAGGTTCCCTAGGAGACCAGGATTGTCTGCCCAAACACACTCCTCTCTTTATAAAATCTCCTGTCTTGCCTTGAGGAATGGAATCACATCAGTCTTGTTCAGCAGTGAATCTTCATCAGCGACAACATAAATGCCTGACACTGAACAATGACTCAACAGTTCCTTGGTGAATGGCTGAACAATGACTCAACAGTTCCTTGGTGAATGGCTGAATGCAGCACCGTGTTCCTGGTGGTGTGGGCTTTGACAGTGAGTAGAAAGCAAAGTACAAAGTACAAAACACCACAACTTTTTCAAGAAGCTAGCTCTGAAGATAAGGAAAGAGATGGATTTATCAAAAGAAGACCAAGATTTGCATTTGGTTGATTTTCCATCCTAAAGGAGATCTGTCCTGGGTGTGATGTTGAAGCTGAAACTCCAATACTTTGGCCACCTCATGTGAAGAGCTGACTCATTTGAAAAGACCCTGATGCTGGAAAAGATTGAGGGCAGGAGGGGAAGAGGATGACAGAGGATGAGACGGCTGAATGGTATCACCAACTCAATGGACATGGATTTGGGTGGACTCCGGGAGTTGATGATGGACAAGGGAGGCCTGGAGTGCTGCGGTTTATGGGGTTACAAAGAGTCAGACATGACTGAGTGACTGAACTGAACTGATTTGCTTGATTGGATCTCAATTTTATCTTATTAAAGATAAGTGAAGTTGCTCAGTCATGTCCGACTTTTGCGACCCCATGGACTATAGCCTACCAGGCTCCTCCGTTTATGGGATTTTCCAGGCAAGGGTACTGGAGTGGGTTGCCATTTCCTTCTCCAGAGGATCTTCCCAAGCCAGGGATCAAACCCGGGTCTCCTGCATTGTAGGCAGACGCTTTACCATCTGAGCCACCAAACTTCCTTATTAAAGATAAAGAGATTATTAGTCTGTAGGCTGATGGGATGAAGTTCGGAAGGGGAGAAGTGAAGATACAGGAGAAAAGGGGTAATGTATCTAAATGTAAGTATCTCAAAGGCACCTTCCATCTTTGTTTGCCTGGTGCCAAGCATGTTGCCTGGAACTCTAAAGGGGAAGATAAGGATTAGGTGGACTAGGTGAGAGGGGCATGCCTTCTTGAACATAGTCACCCCTTCAGAGTGACTCTTCCCAGTTATACATAAAAGACCAAGCCAAGTCTCTTCTAGGCTCACAGGACATGTTCATCCATATAGAAATAACCTGTTTAATTCTCTTTTTCCCTTGCTAGACTCTAAATTCCTTGTGGACACATACTATGACTTTTTCCATCACTGTACCCCACAGGGCAGACATAGTACCTAGCATATAAGATTGTGCTGATGGAATGAATGAGTGTTTCAACGAATGAATGAGTATATCGGCAAATGAATGAATGAATGAACCAATTTGCCATATACTTTCAGTTTCTACACCCTGGAGTTGCCCATCATTTTTACCCTGTTCAATCCAATGCTCTGTGCTCAGTTCATGCCAAACCTATTCCCCTCTGCAATGTCTACCTAATTCATTCCAAAGAGCAGAAGCCTCAGCAACAGATTCTCTGAGTCTCAGTCAGAATCTGTAGGTTGCAAGCAACAGAAACTCAACTTTAGCTGGTAGACATGGACAGTGCGGGGAATGTATATAATTAGTTTTTGTAACTGAAAAAGGCCAAGGCTGACTGAATCTAGGGGCTCAAACAGACAGTAGCCTCAGGATTCTTTCAATACTTCCATCTCAGTCAGGATCTGCCCTCCTGGAGCAAATGGGTGCCAGCAACTATAAGCTAACATAAGCTCATCAAAGAAAGCACATCCCTCTTTCCCTGATTGTTGTTCTGGGGTCACTTACCCACCCTGAGGTTTGGCTCCCATCCCTCCTCCTTGGATACAGTTGGGCCCCTGAGTGTGACTGACAGCCTCCCGTGCAACAAGGGAAATACAATTAATTTCTGAAATACAAAGATGGACACACACAAAGAAGAGCCATTCCCAAGATTGACTCACTGGGTAACAGTGATGCTAAACCCATCAGAATTGCTTGGAAGAGACCAGGTGTTTTAGAAGCCTGACTCAATCTCAAAGTCACCTGAGGATCTTTTTATAAAATGTCCACCTCAGAGCTACTAAACCAATGTCCAGAGGGTGGAGATAGGAATCCCATTTTTTATTTTTTTTAAAGGTTCCACAAGTGATGGGGATGAAGAAATGAGTTTGAGGACTAACAGTCGTCATCAATAAAGGCATCTGGCAGCAGGAGTCCCACAGACTTCAGTTTCAGTCCGGTTGGGTCACCAGCTGGCCGTGTGATCCAGGGCAGAGGACATCACTACTCTGAGTCTGACTTTCCCAATTTGAAGGGAGAAGAAAGTAAAGGGGAGGCTGGGGGTATGTGGGAACCATTCCTCTCTGCCAGGACGGTTGAGAGAATTAAATGGGACTGTACATGGGAAACGGCCCAGCAGCATTCCCTCTCCCTCTTTGCCCTCTCTCCGCCTCCATTTCTAACACATCAGCAAGTCCTTCAGACGCTCCCTCCTCACCTCCGCTTGGCTCTGACCCCGTGTTTCACTGATGACAGCCACCCCATCTCTCTCCCCACCACCACCTTGTGCCTAAGTCTCCACAGTAACATGGTCTCCTCAAGGCAACAGCAGTGGCCTTCTTCAAAAGGTGACTAATCTGGGACTTCCCTGGTCACCAGGGGTTAGAGAATTCGTCTTGCAATGCAAGGGAAGTGGGTTCCCTCCCTGGTCAGGGAGCTAAGATTCCACTTGCCGCAGAGCAACCAAGCCAACGTGCCACAGCTGTTGAGCTGGAGCGTCACGACTAGAGAGCCCAGGCGCCATAAGGAAAGACCCCGAAACGAAGACCCAACACAGCCAAATTATTAATTTAAAAAAGACGACTGGCCAGATCCCTCCCTGACAGACAAGAATTTAGGAGTCCTCCTTACTCTGGCTATAAAAATAGAAATATCTTTGTACTTCTTCCTAACTTGCCCCAGCTTACCTGTCCAGCCTGCTGCCATATCACCCCTTACAACTTTATTGAGGCAATTTACAAAAAAAAAAAAAACTGAACTGCCAGGTACATTCCCTCCTCTGGATCTCAGTTCCTCGACATGCTTGGTGTTCCTCACACACTTCCGTGTCTCATTTTGAATGTCACCTCTTCAGGGAAACCCCTCAGATTGCTGCTTCCTCAGTTCTCTTTTCTACACCTTTGCAACTAATAAGAGCTAAGCACCATGACACTCTTCTCATTCAGCAGGTCGTTTGCCTGTCTTATGTCTCAACATCCTCGTGAGAGGAAAACCCTTACTTCCTCATTACACACTTCAGGGTCCTGAGTTGCCCAGTCATTGGGTGACTTTCTCAGGATCATAGAGCTAGGCAGTGTCAAAGGAGCGGTTCAGCCTAGGTCCCCTGATCCCACATCACTAGGCTTCTCCACTTCCTGCTGTCTCCCACGTAAGAGACTCCCCTCAAACCGCCCATGTGCTCCTCTGGCCTCCTCAATGGAATTGGAGCTGCTTGCTGATGTGTCTTGATATCTCCAGTGCTAAGCACTGACTGGGCACATAAAAGGTACTCAGTTAATGTTGCAAAACAAATGTAACCGATAAGCTTCATGGCCAGAAAAAGGCAACAGGTTGATGCTTAAAGGAATTTGTTCTTGCCGTGCTCCTTGAGGGACACATGACATAGAGCTGGGGGTAATGTAATCTTAACCTTGGCTTTCTAGAAGAACTCACCAGAGAAGACATAATCTTCCCAAGAGCCTTCTACTCATTTTTGGCTGATTTGGTTCAAGTCTTTCCAAATAAAGGCTTTGTTTCCTTGCTTTATCTGAATCCAGGATAATCTTCTAAACTAGGGACATCTGGAGAAGGCAATGGCAGCCCACTCCAGTACTCTTGCCTGGAAAATCTCATGGGCAGAGGAGCCTGGTAGGCTGCAGTCCATGGGGTCGCTAAGAGTTGGACACGACTGAGCAACTTCACTTTCACTTTTCACTTTCCTGCATTGGAGAAGAAAATGGCAACCCACTGTAGTGTTCTTGCCTGGAAAATCCCAGGGACGGCAGAGCCTGGTGGGCTACCGTCTATGGGGTTGCAGAGAGTTGGACACGACTGATGCAACTCAGCAGCAGCAGGGACATCTTACCACTGGGATGGATCTTCCAAACTGGCTCAGTGCCAAGGCCATGACAGGTCTGATCCCCACCCCTAGACCGCCCCCATCAACAAATATTTATTGTATTACCACTACATACAAAGTAGGCACCAGTGTGGAAGAAATAGCTTAAACAATCTAGTGAAGACACATGATATTAAATAAATATTTATACAAGTAATTAAATAAATTCAAGGACACAGTGTAGTAGGGTGAGGAAGAACAGAGTGTTATGGGGGTTCCTGACAGCCTAGAGGTCCAGAGAAGGTATTCAGCTAAAACATGGAAGATGGGTATGAGTTAGTCAAGTCAAATATTTCCAAGACTCTGCTATGGAAGAGAGGAAGAACCTAGAGGAACCACAAAATTGGAAGGAACCGACAGCACAAGAAAAAAAAAAACATTCCTGGCTCGGGCTTAAGGTGTGGCCTCCAAGCCGGATCACCCAGGGGCCACGTGAAGGGGGTTGGACTTTGTCTAAGGACAGACTTTGCAGTGGGGGAGGTCACATCATTCCCACTACATTTCTCTGAATCCTTGGGTCATGCTAGCACCATCCCTGGGGCCTTGGGTTATGGTCAAGTTGAAAGTCATGATGCTGAGTATTGGGACATAAGATTTTACAAATGGCTGCTGTCTGAACAAGTTGTATTCTGTACCTTTGTCTGTAATAAGAATCACTAAGCTGGATCAGTTCAGTTCAGTTCAGTCGCTCAGCGTGTTTGACTCTTGGCGACCCCATGAATCGCAGCACGCCAGGCCTCCCTGTTCATCACCATCTCCCGGAGTTCACTCAGACTCACGTCCATCAAATCCATGATGCCTCAGTCGTCCCCTTCTCCTCCTGCCCCCAGTCCCTCCCAGCATCAGAGTCTTTTCCAATGAGTCAAATCTTCTCATGAGGTGGTCAAAGTCCTGGAGTTTCAGCTTTAGCATCATTCCTTCCAAAGAAATCCCAGGATTGATCTCCTTCAGAATGGTCTGGTTGGATCTCCTTGCAGTCCAAGGGACTCTCAAGAGTCTTCTCCAGCACCACAGTTCAAAAGCATCGATTCTTCGGCACTCAGTCTTCTTCACAGTCCAACTCTCACATCCATACATGACCACAGGAAAAACCATAGCCTTGACTAGACGGACCTTAGTCAGCAAAGTAATGTCTCTGCTTTTGAATATACTATCTAGGTTGTTCATAACTTTTCTTCCAAGAAGCAAGCGTCTTTTAATTTCATGGCTGCAGTCACCATCTGCAGTGATTTGGGAGCCCAAAAAATAAAGTCTGACACTGTTTCCACTGTTTCCCCATCTATTTCCCATGAAGTGATGGGACCGGATGCCATGATCTTCGTTTTCTGAATGTTGAGCTTTAA
>SJYX01019734.1:50616-69608 GCA_006410675.1 Oreotragus oreotragus | reverse complement strand
CAGGAGGAGAAGGGGACGACCGAGGATGAGATGGCTGGATGGCATCACGGACTCGATGGACGTGAGTCTGAGTGAACTCCGGGAGATGGTGATGGATAGGGAGGCCTGGCGTGCTGCGATTCATGGGGTCACAAAGAGTCAGACACGACTGAGCAACTGAACTGAACTCACTTTCTGCCATAAGGGTGGTGTCATCTGCATATCTGAGGTTATAGATATTTCTCCCGGCAATCTTGATTCCAAATCATAAATATGATATTCTTTCCAATTGTGACATAGCAATAAAAATCCTAATAATAATAGCAACATTAACATATATCAAGTGTTTTCTAAGGGGCTACTACTGTGCAAAGCACTTCACATGCATTTTCTCCATGAATCTTCACAATAAGCACACAAATAAAGGACTGTGATTATGTCCATTTTACAGATGAGAAGAAAGATGCAAAGAAAACTTAAGAGATGCACAAAATCCTTTAATGAAATAGAAGAGACAGGATTCGGGCCCAGGCCTGCCCCATTTCCCTGTCTGACTTTCTTACAAGCCACATCATACAGCTGTCACCCTTTAGAAAGGCTTGCAGCCTCAAGCACCAAGATGATTTGTGCCAGTCTAACCAGAGGGGCTTCCCAGGTGGCACAGTGTAAAGAATCCACCTGCCAGTGCAGGAGCTGCAGGAGACTGGGCTCGATCCCTGGGTTAGCAAGATCCCCTGGAGTAGGCATCCCACTCCAATATTTTTGCCTGGAGAATCCCATGGACAGAGGAGCCTGGTGGGCTACAGCCCGTGGGGTCGCAAAGAGTCGGATGCGACTGAGTGCACGCACAACCATGTTTAAGGTCATTTCAGGTTCTTTGAAGTTTTGACAAGGTACCCAGTGTGATGCTGGCAGATCCTAGATGGAACGCTACAGAAGCATTCCATGAGGCCTGGGAGCCAAGGAAGGCAACCCCACAGAGTGAAGAATCTGGAGTCCCAACCACCACCAGATGAATCCAGGCCAGACAGGCATCCTGGGGCCATTATTTCCAGGAGGCGGGCATGCCCTTCTCCTCTTCTTAACAGACTAAGCTGTCATTTCCCTCACCTCACAAATCTCTCTCGCAGGTGCTGAGACTGCTGCCTTTTCCACAATAAATTTGGAAACTTATCATGGAATGCCTCTCAGGCTGGCCTGGGGGATTTCCCAGCAGGGCACTCACTGTTCATGGGCTCATCAGAAAGGAAGTCAGTACTGTGAGTTGGGGGTGGACCAATTAGACATAATGAAATAGGACATCAGAGCAGTATAAGCGGCCAGGGAGTGTAGAAACATTCTGCATGGGAAGCCGCTAACATCTGGTGAACTGACCATTTTTTGCAGATGAAAAAGTAGCAGTGAGGCAGGGGAAGGGCTGTGTCTAGAGTATTCAGACTTCCGGGGGCACCCTGGGAGAGTAACTCTCGAGTTTCCTACGCCCACTTTCAGGAGCCCTCGGGGTGCTGGGGCTGCAGGCATCCTCTGTCTTCTTCGGGGAAAGTACCCCCGTCCCCTTTTGGAATGTCCTTTTACCCAGTGAGGTGGTCTGGGCAGGTTCAAGGGAGTGCCCTGGCTTCTTCTAGCCTTGTAGATGCCCAGGGGAGACTAGGCAGATTTTTTTTTTTTTTTCTCCCAGTACTTTGAGTCTTGACTGGAGTGAACCAAGAACAGGAGAGAGAGGTCTGAGTATGTTCTTTCTGGTCACTCACTGTCCCCAGGGAGACCAAATTGTCTGGCTCTGTAGGTGCTTGGCATTGCTTCCCAGGTCTCCATCAGTTCTGGGATCTCCCCAACATCCTTCTAGAAAATTATATTTAGGACTCAATGACTCAAGCCCAGTATGACGTGAAGCTTGCTTCAAGTTTGCCCCCACAATAGGATACTGCCTTGTTCTGGGGACAAGACAATAATAATGTTCACCAAAAAAAAAAAAAAAAGGCAAGGAGTGACAGAGGACTGAAAGGCATAACCAGGTGTAAGTACAATCAAATCCTGAGCCCTAATAGCCTTTGAGTCACATCTCATTGGCTGCATATTTTGTTCTCTGATTATCTACAAGTAGGGATAGTTTGCACTGCCGTCCAGGCCGACAGATACAATGACAGCAGGCCGTCTGGATGCTATAGTGTCTCCACTCCGACTGTCCAGGAGTTCTTCCTTCATGTAAACCCAAATAAACTCTGCACAGCTTAAACGCAATCCTTTTTCTCATGTCCCATGTAAGAAATAATTGTTTTGTGACAGGTATTGCATTAAGAATTTTACATATATCATTTAATCATCTCAACAAATTATGCACTGTGATTAGCTCCACTGCATGAAAGAAAAAACTCCGAGATTGGGGAGAGGGATAATAAACGAATTGCCAAGGTTACAAAGTGAATAGGTGGTAGACCTTAGATGTCAACTCAGTTTAGTCCAATTCTAGAGGCTTTGCTCTGAAGCCCTGAAGCTGAATTGTCTGGGAACGGACCAGAGACAGTTCATTCAAGTGGTTCTCAGTTAGGAAACCCCCTTGAGGTAGGACACCTGAATACCAGAACTTCCTGGGAAATTGTTGTTTGAAAAGCATATGATAATGAAAGAAAAAACTCCGAGATTGGGGAGAGGGATAATAAACGAATTGCCAAGGTTACAAAGTGAATAGGTGGTAGACCTTAGATGTCAACTCAGTTTAGTCCAATTCTAGAGGCTTTGCTCTGAAGCCCTGAAGCTGAATTGTCTGGGAACGGACCAGAGACAGTTCATTCAAGTGGTTCTCAGTTAGGAAACCCCCTTGAGGTAGGACACCTGAATACCAGAACTTCCTGGGAAATTGTTGTTTGAAAAGCATATGATATTATAATTTCATACTTGAAAACTAGAAAATCAAAGCAATCCTATAGTTTTGCTTTTTTTTTTTTTTTTTAATTTTACTTAAGTATTTATCTGGCTGATCCACATGGTAAATGGGATGTTAGATCTCAGACCAGCGGTTGAACCCATGTTCCATGCAGTGGCATCTTAAACCACTAGACTGCCAAGGAAGTCCTAGATATTTATTTATTTTGTTTTATTTATGTGGCTGCTCCAGGTCTCAGTTGCAACATTCAGGAACTTCAGTTGAGGCATGCAAACTCTCAGTTGCAGCATGAGGGATCAAACCTGGGCCCCTTGCATTGGGAGCACAGAGTTTCAACCACTGGGCCACCAGAGAAGTTCCCTCCCCTACTTTTTTCCTGGCTTGACTGATTTTTTTTTTTTGTATTTATTTATTTTTTTACACAAACTCCCAAACATGAACCCCCCTCCCACCTCCCACCCCACATCTTCCCTCCAGATCATCCCCATACACCAGCCCCAAGCATCCTGCATCCTGCATTGAACATAGACTGGCAATTCATTTCTTACATGATAGTATACATATTTTTTAATACAAACCAGAGCACCACTGAGAGTGAAAGGGGCTGCTGTGAACGATCAGGTCTGGATTCCCTCAGTAATACCTCGATTTGTGATCACCATTTCACAGGTGAGGAAACTGAGCCTCAGGTAGAGAAGGATCTCACAGCAAAGAAGTAACAGGGTCAGAGCTGAACCCTGAAAGAAGTAGAGGAGGCCCCTACATTCCCCTAGATGGCTTTCTGAGAGCCTCTGCTAATCTTTTAAAACTCGCTTATAGCAGAAAGGGGCTTCCCTCATAGCGCAGTTGGTAAAGAATCCTTCTGCAATGCAGGAGATCCCAGTTCGATTCCTGGGTCAGGAAGATCCCCTGGAGAAGGGAATGGCTACCCACCCCAGTATTCTGGCCTGGAGAATTCCATGGACTGTATAGTCTATGGGGTCACAAAGCGTCGGACACGGCTGAGCAACTTTCACACCCACACTTTAACTATAGCAGAAGGCCCTTCCTGATTTAACATAGTTGATTTTTTTGAATAACTTACTTTGCCCTGCTCTTCATTAATTCTCTCTTGATTATGAGCTGTCTGTGCTTTCCCCGGGGGTGCTGGGAGGGAGTGTGTCCAGGCGCGCTTGGTATGGTTCCATGGTAACTGAGACTGGGGCTCAGTTACCACAGGGCCCGCAAGGTGTGGACGCAGTTCTGATTTGCTCGAGTTTCGGTTAATACAGTACCTTGCAAAGTGAGGGGTGTCAGCGTTCTGTTTTTCTCTTATAGTAGTAAATCAGATTTGGGGGGCTGCTGTAGCAAATCACCCCAAACTGGGCGGCTGACAGAACAGAAAGGCACTCTCACAGGTGTCAGTGAGTCCGTGCTCCCTCTGAAGGCTCAGGCGTGTCCGACTCTTTGCAACCCCGTGGACTGTAGCCTGCCAGCCTCCTTGACTCTTTGCGACCCGTGGACTGTAGCCTGCCAGGCTCCTCTGTCCGTGGGATTCTCCAGACCAGAATGCTGGAGTGGGTCACCATTTCCTTCTCCAGGGGGTCTTCCCAACCCAGGGATGAAACTTACGTCTTCTGCATTGCGGGCGGGTGCTTTACTGCTGAGCACCAGGGAGGCCTCTGAAGGCTCTAGGGGAGAACGTTTTCCTGCCTCTTCCTAGCTTCTGGTGGACTCCAGCAATCCTTGCCACGCCTTGGCTCCTAGCTGCGTCGCTCCGGTTTCTGCCTCTGTCGTCACGCGGCCTCTCCCCTATACTTGCGCTTATCTCTCCATCTCCCCTCCCCTTATTCTAAGGACACCGGTCATTAGATGGGGGCCCACTCCAGTCCAGCAGGAGCTCATCTTAACTAATCACATCTGCAAAGATGCTATTTTCCAAACATTCCGAGATTCCTGGTGGACATGAACTCTGGGGATTTTTTTTTTTCTTTTTTTTTAAGATAGTAGTTTAGTATCTCTTTTATTAGACTAATTGGTGACAGCTGGGAAGAATTTATTCCATTTATTTATACTATGACCTAAATTTCTTAGGACTCGTGATTTCTCAGTTTGTTTAAAGTGGGGTCTGATTGATACAAGAAGTTCCTTTAAAGCCATCATTTATCATGAAATCAATTTATAAAGAATTAAACACCTACTATGTGAAAGTAAGTGCAGTGAAAGTCGCTCCTTGCCATCCCATGTACTATACAGTCCATGGAATTCTCCAGGCTAGAATACTGGAGCGGGTAGCCTTTTCCTTCTCCAGGGGATCTTCCCAACCTAGGTATTGAACCCAAGTCTCCCACATTACCAGATGAGCCACACGGGAAGCCCAAGAATACTGGAGTGGGTAGCCTATCCCTTCTCCAGGAGGTCTTCCCAACCCAGGAATCAAACTGGGGTCTCCCTGCATTATAGGACTTATACTGTGTGAGCAATCCTTTTTTGAGTTCTTACTATGCATAAGACATTGTTCTAGGGTCTTTAAATGTATTAATTCAGTTAATTCTTATCAGGGCTCTGGTAAGAAATGAAAACACAAAGAGGATAAGAGAGAATAAATGGGGGAGCTAGAATTCCAGCTGAGATCCTGATTACAGCATTTTTGCTTCAATCACTGAACTAGATTGCCTCAAGTATACAGAAGAGAAGTAGTTTCTGTCCTCTAGGAACTTAGAAGTGTGAAAGCCGAGAGAGTTAGAAGACAGTACAGAATTAAATGCTAAACTTTTTAGTATTTATTAGCGAGTTATTAGTGTTACAAGAGTAGGGGTTGGCCTGAGAGGACAGAACTGTCCAGGGGAAGCTTTCTGGGCTAGGCAGGAGGCGAGCTGGGCTGGGAGGAAGGAGCAGAATTCAGATACTAAAGGGGAAGCAGCAACCAGAGGAAGCTGAGATACTAGTGGAGGCAAGGAGCTGAGTTCATGGTGATCTATTTGAGCTAAAGTCTGCATTCAAAGCAGTTCCTGGTAACATTGGGCCCACTGTCAACTGTGATCTTGAAGGCACAGGTGAAGGCTTAGACTGGAAGAATTAAGAAGTGACTTGTCCCTGGAAGAAAAAGTGCCAGGCTTGGCACTGTATCCACCCAAGAAACTGCACTGACCTTTCAGCTGGTTCTTCTGAAGCCAAGCTGAGAATAACTTCTGAGAATTGAATAAGAACTGAAAGCTACTATATGTAGATGGGCAAGTGGTGGAAGGACACGTTGCAAGTGATACTTCTGGGAGGTTAGAGGTGATTAAAATAAAATTCTTACCATTGAGGGGGAGTTGAGAAAATGGGTAGCTTCAGCCTAGTCTAAAAAGGAGTCCTTGCATAGCTTATATCAGAAAGGAAAAAAAAAAAACAAACCTTCATTACACTGGAGCATTGAATGGTCCTGAGTTTTTCAAACCCAGATTTGGCTGTATTATTTTCCTTGCTTAGGGCAGCCCAGTAGTCTGTGCTTAACCCTAAAGTAGAAGCTGTAGTCTAACCCCTGCCTGCCTTCCTTGCATCTCCTGTTAGTCTCCCCTTTGTTTAATAATTTCTAGCCTTGCACACATGGAATACCAGTCTCATTCCATCTTCAGGCTTTTATACCTGGTTTCCTCTTTTTGGGATCACTTTTCACCTGTATCATCATGAACAGGAACCAGAGATCAAATTGCCAACATCCGCTGGATCATGGAAAAAGCAAGAGAGTTCCCAGAAAAACATCTGTTTCTGCTTTATTGACTATGCCAAAGCCTTTGACTATGTGGATCACAATAAACTGTGGAAAATTCTGAAAGAGATGGGAATACCAGACCACCTGACCTGCCTCTTGAGAAACCTATATGCAGGCCAGGAAGCAACAGTTAGAACTGGACAGGGAACAACAGACTGGTTCCAAATAGGAAAAGGAGTACTATACAAGGCTGTATATTGTCACCTGCTTATTTAACTTCTATACATAGTACATCATGAGAAACGCTGGTCTGGAAGAAGCACAAGCTGGAATCAAGATTGCCCAGAGAAATATTAATAACCTCAGATATGCAGATGACNTCAAGGCTGTATATTGTCACCCTGCTTACTTAACTTATATGCAGAGTACATCATGAGAAACGCTGGGCTGGAAGAAGCACAAGCTGGAATCAAGATTGCCCAGAGAAATATTAATAACCTCAGATATGCAGATGACACCACTCTTATGGCAGAAAGTGAAGAGGAACTCAAAAACCTCTTGGTGAAAGTGAAAGAGGAGAGTGAAAAAGTTGGCTTAAAGCTCAACATTCAGAAAACTAAGATCATGGCATCTGGTCCCATCACTTCATGGGAAATGGATGGGGAAACAGTGGAAACAGTGTCAGACTTTATATTTTTGGGCTCCAAAATCACTGCAGATGGTGATTGCAGCCATGAAATTAAAAGACACTTACTCTTTGGAAAGAAAGTTATGACCAACCTAGATAATGTATTGAAAAGCAGAGATATTACTTTGCCAACAAAGGTCCATTTAGTCAAAGCTATGGTTTTTCCAGTAGTCATGTATGGATGTGAGAGTTGGACTGTGAAGAAAGCTGAGCACTGAAGAACTGATGCTTTTGAACTGTGGTGCTGGAGAAGACTCTTGAGAGTCCCTTGGACTGCAAGGAGATCTAACCAGTCTATCCTAAAGGAGACCAATCCTGGGTGTTCATTGGGAGGACTGATGCTGAGGCTGAAACTCCAATATTTTGGCCACCTCGTGAGAAGAGTTGAGTCATTGGAAAAGACCCTGATGCTGGGAGGGATTGGGGGCAGGAGGAGAAGGGGACGACAGGTGGCTAGATGGCATCACCGACTGGATGGACATGAGTCTGAGTGAACTCCGGGAGTTGTTGATGGACAGGGAGGCCTGTCGTGCTGCGATTCGTGGGGTCGCAAAGCGTTGGACACGACTGAGCGACTGAACTGAACTGTAGCTTAAGATGAAAATTCTGGAAAAAGTTACTCCTTTTGTGAGTGACTAGTTTCTCTGAGTCTCTTAAAACAATGCTTTAAGCGTGATTTCTTTGATTAGTATGATAGAATGTTTCACTTTCTACTCTACAGATATAAAGCTGCTTTAAATTTTATGTACTGTTTTACATTGATAAAAAGTAAATTGAATTTTGAAATGAGGTCTTTCCCAATCTCACCGTCATGGTTTTGAGTTATCAAAGTTTTAACTTCTGTTTTTATGACAGATAATTACAGTATTCTTTTAGAAATAGCCCCTGAACAAACTAGTGTCCAAATTTTACTTTTTTTGTTGGTTGTTCATTCATTCAGGCACATATTGTCATGTGCATCATCCAAGACTTCCAATGTATTATACATTCTTAGGAAATTCTTAAAGTGGACTATCATGCCTTAATACAGCTGTTGTCTCCAAGTGTGGTTCCTCGAATTAGCAGAATTAGCATCACCTGGGAATTTGTTAGAAATGCAACTTCCCAGACCTGCTTTAGACTGATTCCCTTACAAACTGTGGGAGTGGAGTTGGACAGTTTAGCCCTCCAGATAATTCTAATACACACTAAAGTTTGAGAACTGTGGCTTAGTAAATGTTAAAAGTTCAAGGTAGCATGGTCCTGCAGATCAGTCACATAGCGTTAATTATTAGCCTTGTAAGCCCACCTCCTTTTTGGTCACTGAATTTGATTGGTTCACTGAGACTAGGCTATAAAGTTATTTTCTATATTGATTGCCACATATTGACTTTAGGTTGTTTATATTTCTCTGAACCTGTCAGTGTAATGATTCGCCAGGACACTTAATAGGAACAGACGGATTTTTTTTTTTTTCTTTCTTTGCATCCATGGCTTTCTGAGTCACCAGTGGCTGGCTTCTTATATCCTCCTGGATAAATCTTTCTAGGCACCAGGCATGGCACTCATGTTCTGTTAATGAGGGAGCTGTCACTGTTGGATCACAGGGGACCCTCCAGGAGTATTTAGTTCACCCCCATTTGGTTTACAGGTTGGGAAATTGATTCCCCATGAGGTTCTGCTTTTCTTGCAGGGGTGCAGTTCATTTGTGGTCAGGACAGGGTTTCAGGACTTCTGACTCCCTCTACTGCACCAGGATTCCTGCAGGGGGAGGACAGAGCTGTGGCTTGCTCTGTGCCTGCAGGACATTCCTTTCCTACTATGAGGTTGCCTTTTTTTTTTTTTTTTTTTTTTTAAGAAAAAAGCAAATAGAAAAAAAAGTCAGGAAGTTCTCATTGAAACTAATAAAAATGTCTAAAGAGAATAAAAAAATCAGTTTGAGAACTTTGGTATGGAGGAAATAACCTGACATTAACTGTTTTAATTATAGTTGTTGCATTGGGCTTATCAGTGTGGGAAGAGGGAGCATTTGAGCCCTACAGGGAAGTGGGATATGGACAACAAGATGACCCTGTTCCTGCATATGCCTGTTCAGACTACAGCCTAGTGACTGCTTGTGTGATCCCAACAGCTGTCACGGAGATAGGGCTGGATTCAGTAAAGCCCTGCAGTGTCATAGCTAGTGCTAGGGTGGAATGCCCCATGAAGTGGTCTCTCAAGCTCCTTGGCCTTCACTTTCCAATATGTGGGTATAATAATACCTGTTCTGCCCAACTTGAGAAGAAAAATGTCATAGTAGGGAGCAACATATTCCTGTGTTCAGAGGACGGACTCTCTCATGAGATCCAGACTCCCTAGGTTCAAATCCTGGCTCTTTAACTCACGGTTGTGACAATAAGTAGGTCACTTATGCTTTCTGTGGAAATTTATGAAATTAACTACTTCATAGGGTTGTGGGGAAGATTTAATTAGTCTTTGTAAGTGCTTTAAACAGTATTGTTGTGTGTTAACTATTGTTGTTACTAGTTTTAAAAAATAGTATTACCTTAACAGATGAGATTTTTATAAACTTTCATCAGTTTGATGTTGATAACAGTAGTAGGCAAGCAAAGGGTTCTCATGCAGCAATTGTTAGTAGAGGAGTTGTTATGATATCTAGCTTGTGCATGGGCCCTGCTGTGAGAAGAAGCTAGAATCCCCCAGAAAGGCAGACCTATAGCCTCTGATGTAATTTATTCATAGAATGATATGCACAGAGGAAACTCAAAACCAGGGCCTTCTCGATTTTGCTTTCAGGTATTTTTACATGAAGCATCCTAGGAGATGAATATCTTCATAATCTTCCAGAAAATGTTTCATGGATTTCCATTTTGATTTTTATTGTTTGACAAGGTTTCTTTCTGTCTTGCCTTTCTAATTGTTACTAGGATCCTTGATAAGCATTTTGGTGATGAAAATTCTAACTCTAAAAGCTAAACGATCAAGGTATTGTAACTATCCAGCAAACAAATGGCAGCCTTTGGGTAGACGTCCTCCTCTTTCGGCTGAACTCAGTGAAAGTTTCTACTATTGCTGTTTATTTCTTAGCAGTCTCTTTTGGGAGGGAATTAGGATGGTGAAGTGCCTTTTTACTACGGGAATGAGGATTCAATAATTTGAGAATTATTTTATATATATATATATGTATAAAATCAACTTTTCATTTTCTTTACTTTGATATCCCCCCTCGTCTACAAGCTCTATTCATGGTCTGCTTCTCATCTTTGTGTGAGCCCCTTGAAGTTAGTTAGAGATTATGTTTTATTTATTTCTCTATGTTTTCTATTTCCGCCTTTTCTTTTGGATCCTAATACAGCATCTGTTACACATTGGTGGTGGTGGTTTAGTTGCTAAGTCATGTCCAACTCTTGCGACCCCATAGACTGTAGCCCGCCAGGCTCCTCTGTTCATAGGATTTTCCAGGCAAGAATACTGGAGTGGATTGCCATTTCCTTCTCCAGGGGATCTTCCTGACCCAAGAATCGAATTCAGGTCTCTGGCATTGCACATTAGGCTCTCAAATATAGTTTATTGAATGAATATTATTGATGTTTCTGGTTACTTCTTGAAGTGGCATGTTTTGAAACTTCACATGAAGGCTTAAGTAATTCATTGATATCATGGTGACCTTGTATCTACGGTCTTCCTGAATATTCGTTGATGAATCCTTACATTGCTTATCCGAAGTATCCAAATCCCAAGATGCTTGTGGTATATCATGGATTGGATAGCATAACTTTAATTCTCTTAGTATCATTGGGAAAGGGATGTAGCAGCCTAGAGAGATAGAAGCATAGAGAATTAAGAATGCCATTCAGGACCACAGAGCAGTTAGTATGGCAAGAGACTCTTGGGATGAGCTTTTCTATGACCCCAGAAGCCAAAAGATAAAAAGATCCCTGAATTGGATGTTTCTTTAATGTCTAAGGGTTATGATTAGTGACTTATTTCTAATGTGCATTTCTTTTTATTTTTAGCATTGCAGTGTCGGGATGGCTATGAGCCTTGTGTAAATGAAGGAATATGTGTTACCTACCACAACGGTACAGGATACTGCAAGTAAGTTTTTCTCTGTGTTGTTTTTTTTTTTTTTTTAATTTTCATATATCTTATGTTTCCTCAGTAGGAAATTGGGTAAAATTTGGCTTTACTATCCTATACTTAATACTTCCGTGAAATGTTCCTGATTCACAAACTTTCCTGATGTAGTTTTTTGGAAGATGAGGATTTGGATGTCAGATAAATGGTTAATAAGAACTTACTGTCTTACCCTTATCTTTTTCATCATGATAAAGGCTTTCAGTGAGTAGCTTGTGTATGTGTATGTGTGCTTAGTTGCTTAGTCATGTCTGACTCTTTGTGACCCTTTGGACTGTAGCCCACCAAGCCCCTCTGTCCATGGGATTTTCCAGGCAAGAGTACTGGAGTGGGTTGCCTTTTCCTCCTCCGGGGGATCTTCCTGACCCAAGGATCAAACCCATGTCTCCTGTGTCTCGTGCATTGCACGCAGATTCTTTACCCATTGAACCATCAGGGAAGCCCAGAGAGTATATTCTTTAACATTTTTCAGTTTAATCATTAAGAAATTTTCAGTTTTCAGATTAGAATCGATTCTCAATGTGTTAGCTCTGATCTTATTTTTCAGTTAGACCGAATGCATGTTAACTTTAATTCTGCCTACCATAGGTAAATGTTATAGCCATGTAACACCTTTTTTTCCCTAATGTAAAATATCCAATTCTGAAGGAGAGTCTGTGAGAGAAGAAAATACACACATGCCTGTAGGGATGGAGTAGGGAGCAGGGGCTGTGGGTGAAGGTCATTGTATGGATTTAAAAGAATAAGGGTTAGGGTTAGGAAATGGCAGCCCACTGCAGTATTTCTTGCCTGGAAAATTCCATGGACAGAGGAGCCTGGTGGGCTATAGTTCATGGGGTTGCAAAGAGTTGGACATAGCTGAGCATGCACACACTAGCCACACTAGAGATGAATTAGGATGAGAAATAGGACTAGGGAGTATAGGCTAGTTCTTAAGAGTGTTTATTTTCTTCCTGTCTGATCATGAAGTGTAGCCATACTTTTTGTTTGAGGAAGCCTATGAGGTAATCTTTTAAATTGCTTCTCTAGATTTCCTATGGATAATTTCTCCCGCTTCTGCCTCAGTTGAAAATTTTTGATAGGAACATGTATCCATTCTATTTCCTTAATAGAAAATAAGATTTGGTAATATGACATTTATCTTCTTTAATATTTTTTTGGGGTGTATTTGTTCTTTACTTTGGTAGAAGTATGTGCTTGATAAGCATTTTAAGTGATTTTATCCAACATAGTTTTGTTTATTTTCTGGATATTTAGCTGAGTAACTTAACTGTAATAATTACGTTTGTTCCAATCAAGTCTATTCTGACACCGGGATTTAAGTTCTTTAATGTTATGAACAAGAATTTTTCCAAGTCAGAAAAAATTTTCTTCACCAAAGTGAAAATATTTTAAGCTGTGATGACAGTAAAGCTTAACAATAGGTTATTTGGATTGGAATAAAGATAACATTGGAAATGAAATTTTTTATGTAGCTGATTATAGGCTGTTCACTTAGTTTTTCTAGCTGGGAAAAAAATCCAACCAAAAACATGTGATGTAGTCTCCTCTAAGAATGGAAACACAACTGGAGATAATAAGGAAAGGAACTTAATACGTTCAAATTGGCCACTGAAATCTTGTTTAGTCTCTTTTTGGCATCTGGTGTCTTAGTTACTTGCTTCATTCTATTATTTAGCTATCGCGTGGTAGTTAACCCGTTATATTATGATCATTTGTTGATAATATTTGTTTCTCCCACTAGAGTATGAGAGGTCCTGGTCTTGTGCATTTTCAGTCTGGTATGTAACTAGTGCCCAACAATATGTTTCTTGAATCAAAAAATGCTCAATAGGTATTATCATTCACTTGTTTATTTATTTATTTATTGAAGGATAATTGCTTTACAGAATTTTGTTGTTGTCTGTCAAACCTCAAAATGAATCAGCCATAGGTATACGTATGTTCCCTCCCTTTTGAACCTCCCTTCCACCTCCCGCCCCCATCCCACCCCTCTAGATTGATACAGAGCCCCTGTTTGGGTTTCCTGAGCCATACAGCAAATTCCCATTGGCTATCTACTTTACATATGGTAACGCAAGTTTCCATGTTACTCTTTCCATACATCTCACATGTTTTTAAATCTATTTGTCTTAAATAAGTAGAGACTGGACCTTTCCTCTGAGAATTTTGTTTGCTTCATGTAGTGTTCAGGATGTCAGTACCATACAGAGAGGCGATTTAGTTCTATTTAGAGATAATTCAACTTGGTGACTTATGTAGGGAGAATTTCAAATACGTTCCAAGTGTTAGCCTACATATTTGTGGTCTGACATGGGGAGAGAAGATTCTAGAGGAGACTAAACTCTGAACACATACCAGGAATGGACACTAAGGGTCATTTTGGTAGAGAAAAGAGATCTGTGAGTCTCAGGCTGTCCAACCAAGGTGAGAGAGACAAAGTTGCCCCCAGTTTTCGGAAGAAGCATTGCTAGGAAAAAGGGGACTCACTTTGTGATTGACAGAAATGGAGCTGCCAGAATTCTGTTGCTGAATACTTGCTAATTATTGATGGCGTGGATTGCTTATGGATATGGTTCTAGACGTAGTTCCTAGACATCCCTCAAATGGCTTCCAGTCCTGTTGTGAGGGAAACAATCTTCTAGTGAAAAGCAGAGTAAGGGGAAAAATGGGTAAGGCCATCTTCTGGGGAGACCAGTGTGGATAAAAAGCTTGTAAAAAGTGACTGTTTCTCTACTTCAGTAAAAGTAATATTAGCAACTTCAGGAGTAGAAGAATCAACATAAGTGGACACAGGAATGCAAGAACAAAATCAGGGATGCCAGGTCACTCATCTACAGTGGCACCCCAGCCAACATCCACAGAGTGTTAAGCAAAATTTAAATAAAAATAACATTTACTTAGCAGACCTTTCAGTATATCTTCACCACCTTTTATTTTTTTTCCCTAGGGAAAGAAGTTACTCCAGCTTGCTCAGTAAATATTATTTTCACAAAGTGGTATATGAATATTAGAACACTTAGAAGATTTATAAAAATCACATCAGATATACAGGACTTAATGACTGTCTTTTTATTCATGAGATTGCTTAGTGGATTAAGGAAAGAGAGCTGAGGCCGAACGTCTTTTACTGGGGTGAGTGGGTGGGAGTTAATGGAAAATGTTTTAAAGTAGAAGGCAACTGACTGTCTCTTTAAAGAGCATAATGTTATTGACTTAGCTAAATTATAATGATTGTTTATGGAAATTATAGAAATCCTTGATAAGATCACACTGACAGATGAGGACAAGTACTTTTAAAGGTTAGTTTTGTATACAGCTCAACTGTTTTTTTCTAACTGTTAAGTATTCTATCAGTCTGTGATTAGATTGGGAGCTAGACAAGAAGAACCTGTGTAATCTTGCATAAAACTCAATTATTGCTCCTAAATAGTTGTTGTCAGCTCTTAATAAAGCCCTCTCTCACTACACAGAGGTAAGATATTTCATTCTCTCCCTTGTCCTACTGGGAGGTGTAAATATATAATTAAGTTTGGCTGTCATTAATCACTTTCAAGTTGTTTTTTCAAGCTTTCAAATATAAACCATTCCAAATCCCAGTTTGATTAAAACTCGTGGGCAACTCAAGTTCACTAGAGTGTTGGGGGTGGGTGAGGTTACAATTTGAAAAATTCACAAAATGTGTATTTTTAAGGACACAGTGTAGTTATGTAAAGTCCTTGTCTGCCAGTTTTTAACATATGGGTTGTCTTTGGGTGTGTTTCCGTCAATAGCTCTTTCAGTTTCCCTTTACTTCATGTTTACGGTAGTTTTATTGATTTTTGGACATTGCAAGTGATGCGTTTTAAAGTTTATCTTCTACTAAAGAGTGTTACTGGAAGATCAGCTTGATGCTATGGAGGCTTGTATTTAGGTTCTGGTATGGCGGGTCTGTTTTGCTCTTAGTCTGATGGTGTGTCTTAGTCAAGACTTGGAGTCTGGATACAGTCCTTATTCCCAAAGTATGACCCTTCAGTGAATTCGGTGGAAAGCAAGAGGTGTTTACCACATACTGGAGTGTATCTCAAGCCCCTCTAATTTGGTAGGACTTGAATTCAAACCTCTGGCTCCCCAAAACCATGCTCAGCTTTTCAGCCTTCCAGCTCTTGCTTTCTGTTGTGTTCCTCATATCATCTTGTTGTGGAGTTACATGACATTTTTTTTAACATATCTGGTTACAAAACTGGTTCTGTCTGATCCAGGATTTCTCTTACTCAGTTTTCAGAGGAATTTTGACAGTTCCGGATATCTTTGACTCTTTAGCTCTTATAGGACTTCCATTCACTTGTACTTCATGAACTGGGGAATACCTTCAGGGAAAAAGGTATATAAGTGTGGGTTTCAGATATGCAGTTTGTTTTTTCCTTTGAGGCTAATATCCCTTCTAGTTTTTGCCTGCTTTGATTGCTCTCTGGTACCTTTTAATATTTTGTCTGAAGTTTATAATAATTATAAATGAGAGAGTTGATCTAAGTTACTCTGCCATTACTTCATTGGAAGGACTGATGCTGAAGCTTTGGCCACCTGATGTGAAGGGCTTACTCATTGGAATAGACCCTGATGCTGGGAAAGATTGAAGGGGGCAGCAGAGGATGAGATGGTTACATAGCATTACTGACTCAATTGACATGAATCTGAGCAAACTCTGGGAGATAGTGAAGGACAGGGGACCCTGGCTTGCTAGAGTCCATGGAGTTGCAAAATATCACACACGACTTAGGCACTGAAGAACAACTCTGCCATTATTTTTAACAGTATAAAATAAAATTTTAAGAGTTTTTCAAAGTTTTCAACGTACCACTTAAGAGGTAACTAGCACAGTATTTGTGAAATAATAGAAAGTCACCATGAGTTATATAGCTTTTGTGAATGGTTGATTCCTTTTGAGAGTCTCTACTTTTTGCCGAAGTATTTAAGTAGAAACATTTTAAAGTAAATTATTATAAATAAAAAATGCTATAAAACATAACTGTCACATTTCACCTAAAATTTATCTATTAATGCTAATAAACATTAAACTTAAACAACTAACAGTTTTCCTTGCCAGTATTAAGGAAGGAGTGTTGGTGGTCCAGGCCTCCAAAAGCCATCCAAGAAAACCAGAGCCATTGCCTTCTTCATCCTCTTGAGAGAAGGAAATATCAACCTGCTCCAGTATTCTTACCAGGATAATCCCACGGATAGAGGAACCTGGTGGGCATGGTGTTGCAAAGAGTCGGACATGACTGAGCAACCGGGAATAGAGATACTCGAAATATTCCAGAGCCTGACTTATAGTATAGGATGCATCACCAGTGTGTTGTGGTGGTATTGCCCTAGAAAGGCATTTTCAAAAGTCATGCCTGACTCAGCATTTTCCACTGTCACTCACCTTGCTGGTGCACTCAGCGCTGTTCAGGGGCAGTATCAGATCAAAGAAAGGCACTGGGAAAATATCAACTATTAAATCACTTTCTCTTTTCCTGCTGAAACTGGTTTTGCCAGCAAGGTTCCTTCAATCTTGATAAATAATATTTGAAGGCAATAGTTCAAAATTAATGCAAAAAGTATGGTTAGTTTGGCACTGGTGAGTAAAGTAACATATTTGAAAGAGCCCTGTTTGGTGACATGGAAAGGGCAAGTTTTCATGTGAGATAGACGTGATGTTGAGCCCCAAGCACTGTCAGTAATTAGATCTTTGGCAAGTTAAAGAGCATTATACTAGCTAACATTTATTGACATTTATTACTTACTAGCCTCTGTGCTCAATTAAGCTCTTTACATGTATTTTTCTAGTCCTCAGGTAAGGTTGAGCATGCTCAGGCGCTCAGCTGTGTCTGACTCTGTGACCCCATGGGCTGCAGCCCCCCAGTCTTCTCTGTCCATGGAATTCTCCAGGCAAGAATACTGGAGTGGGTTGCCATTTCGTCTTCCAGGCCCAGGGATTGAATCTGTGTCTCCTGTGTGTCCTGCATTGGCAGGTGGATTCTTTACCACTGAGTCACATGGGAAGCCTCCTCATGTAAGGTAGACAATTTTAATATCCCTGTTTTACCAGTGAGTAAAGGAAAACTCAGGTTAAATATTTTGCCCAATATCACATGACTCTTTAAGCATCTGACCTGAGGTGTGCTCTTTGAAAATGTACTGTTGCTCTGAGTCTCAGTTTGCTTATCAGTAAAATAGGACAAAATTACCTATTTTAAAGTGGTAGTTTAAACAGGATCTTCTGAAAAGGCAGTGTGGAACATTTGAAAGTGTATGAAAGGTAGCTTTTCAGATCAGGATTATGATTAAAATTCTATATAGTTTCCTTTAAAGTAGAGACATAGATAGGCCTAGGTAGCTCATAATATTGGGTTGGCCAAAATTTTGTTAGGGTTTTTCTGTACCATCTTATGGAAAAACCCATATGAAGTTTTTTTGCCAGCTGAATACATGGGCCAGGCTTGGCTAATGCTGCGTTTCTGAGAAGTGGCCTTGACCATGAGAACTCAGTGCAGTTAATGCAGATGAAATGTTAAGAAGAGAGCAGTGAAGGTGTGGGTGGAGGATATTGTGTGCTAACATGCTTTTTGGTAGAAAAAATTACACTTAAAACCTTAAAACTTCTCCCTTTTTTCCTAATGGAAGATGAGCAAGTCCAGACAGATTTTATGCAGCTGTGAAATTGAGACAGGTTAAATTCTACCACTTCTGATAAATGATGCTGCCATCACAGGAATCACAAATTGTTAAATGCACAGCCTTATACTTGCAGTGTGTTACAGACATACAGATGTGTGTCCTGTGAGGCTTTTCTTTGTTTAGGACTTTGGGTCTGGACCTTTCAACAGAACCATTTCTAAGCTGTTGTTCTTATTAACGTTTATGTCCGTGAAAAAATCCTTTAACAAATATGTTGTGTCCCTGAGGAATTCTTCATGAAGTATGAAAAATTGATTAATAGCTTCTTATCAATATATAACAGCAGAATTCCCGTGTTCTGTTCAACTGATCTTTATTCTTTAGGTTAGAAACTTTAGAAACTTCAGTGTTAGGTGGAGAAGTAGAAAAAGGTGATTCTTAGGCTCTGCTTGTATCCTTTTGCCTGTCTTGGGTCATTGCCAGTAAGTTAAACCGACTAATCTTGGCCTGCAAACCTGGCACAAATAGTTAGGAGTTTAGCTAGGCTTCTTTCAACACAGTCCCCATAACCCAGGTTAACCATAATCCTAAGTAAAATTTCTTTCTCATTGTTCCATTGTGGCATGTCAGCACCATTAATTTCATGTAGTAATTCCTTTATCCCCCTTTTGTTTTGACTAAGCAGGATGAGAAATATTTCTCTTTCATGATCTGGAATAACTTAATTAAATCCTTCATTTAAAATTTTGGCTATCTGTCTTTTATCAAGGCTAGCAAGATTGAATACAAAGGGTTTGAGGAAGTCAGAATGTGATAAAAATGTAATTATCTAAAAATTTCCAAGTACTTTTTTCTCTGTTAAGCTAGCTTAAATGTGTGGGCGTGATGAAGCTTTTCATTAGGCCTCCTTCTCACCATCCTGAGCTAGGAATTTTGTAGCTAGGAATGGAGTTTAGTGTTTCCTCCACCCCCACCCCCACCCCCTCATTGTGTGTGTGTGTGTG
>SJYX01019734.1:37463-50473 GCA_006410675.1 Oreotragus oreotragus | reverse complement strand
GCCCCCACCCCCACCCCCTCATTGTGTGTGTGTGTGTGTGTGTGTGTGTGTGTGTGTGTGTATTATGTGTTTCATTTTCATAGTTTTTTTAGTTGTGTTTTGTTTTACATCTCAGTGTCATTTCTAGTTTCTCTGAGGCGTCCCAAGGTTCTCTATACCTTATTCACTCATCATGGGTAATCTTCACTAGCGCTTCATCCTCTGTGTCTGAATATGTGTTACTGACTCTCATAGTGATACCTTCAGTCTTATTAATGCAGCTGCCTTCTGTTTAAAATGTTCTTCTCCTAAACAATCTTCTGCTTGGATCCAAAAGAAAAGGCCTTTATGGAGAGAGAGTGAAAGCAAAGACTAATAAAGGCGTTATTTAAATAACAGGTGGCATTACTGAGGCTACATATCCAACTGGAATGTTATATCCATTTTTTTTTTCTTTACATAAATTTGAGGAGAAAGTAGGTGTTAATGAGAAAAGAGGCTGATTAAACCTTCTGTAGAATAGTAGCATTTAGGGCATGGAGTCTGTGTGGATTCAGGCTACTTTCCAACAGGTACTACATGTATAGTCCTGTATCCTCAACACTGAAAGTTAGACTCTGACACTTTTTAGGATCATCACTGTTTGTCTTAGTCAACTCAGGCTGCTGTATAGCTACCAAAGTCCAGGTGGCCTAACCAACAGACATTTATTTCTCATAGTTCTGGAGGCTGGGAAGTCCACGATCAAGGTGCTGGCTTCCTCAGTTCCCTGTGAGGACTTCCTGCTTTGTAGCCAGCCAGCTTCTCACTGTATCCTCACATGGTGGTACTAATCGCCTCATGAGGACCCCGCCCTCTTGACTTCATCTGCTGAGTTATTTCCCAAAGTCCTCAGCTCCAAATAACATTACATTGAGGATGAGGATTTCAATATAAGGATTTTGAAGGGGTGCACTCAGTCCATAGCCCTCTTGAAAGGAAAGTTTAATTTTCATCAAACTGAGGTTTATTGAACTGGCTACTGTGATTAGGCACTGTGCAGGGTATTGTGATCAAACATAAAGGCTGAGGAGACCTGTGCTGTCTGGCTTTCTTATTCAGAAGTATCTAGACCTCAGGATTATCTGCTAATGCGTGTTGTGTTTCTTCTGCATAAGACATGGTGGCAATTCTCTGATGTCTTGCCATCTTACTGGGGAGATGAGGCATACACATACATACATAGATATGTATACATATATATACACACGCATATATATACATACATACATATATAATATATATATATATGTATATGAACTGTGGAGATTGAGACAAGGGAACGACTGCTATGGCAGACTAAAATCAGAGAATGTCTTGTGGTTCACTTATAATCTGAGAATAAATCTAATATTGACTGGGTCTTAGGAAATGGATAGGCAGAGGGATGGAAGTAGAGAGACTGAGGCGCCTAGAAAAGGCTATGATTAACTGAAATAATCATTACCAGTATTGTCACTGTTTTTTCCTTAATGACATAGTTTTAAACCTTTTTTTTTAAATTTTTTACATCGTGGGTGTTCTCTGTCTGTACTTCAGTTTGTGTGAGATTTTGCTCAACTGGCTTGTGGATTTTTAATCTGTTTCACAGTGACAGCTAACTGATTTGAAAATCATTCCTTTAGCACATGTTGGCTTGAATGCCTGAGATAGGCTGTCTACATTAAGGCATGAGGAGGGAGACCCAAGGACAAAGAAGAGGGGGCAGCTGGGAGCAATCATCTCTCCTTCCCGCCGCCTTTTGGCCTTGACTGTTGAGTCTTGTGCTGCTTCCGGAACAGAGTAGCCAGGTAGGCTTGTGGACATCGTTTATAGGGAAACTCAGAATTCAAAATCTCTGAGGCAAGGAAACAAAAAGGGTTAGGAGGAGTGATGGGAAAACAGAGATGTCAGGAGCAGGATCAGTCTTCATATAAGGCATAGTGCATTCTTGATGTGAGGCATCCCAACCTCAGATCTCTTCTGTCCAGTTCATTTCAGGGATCCAGAGTAAGCAAGCATCTGTTAGACACATCTCTGGTTACCCCAAATTAGCTCGTGTCCTTTTCTGCTTGTTTCCTCTGATTATATAGTACACATCCAAACCCTCAATTATACAGAATAAACCAGGGATGCCTATTCTGTGTGGAAAACATTTAATAGTGGTTATGATTCCTTTGCCCAGACCATGCCAGTGACTTGGCCATTTAACCCCCTGTCCCTTTAAAATTTTGAAATGCTGGTGGTTATTGTGTAAGCCAGAGACATCTCCTTAAGGAATTATTTTACTGGGCAACTTGCCTCTTCTGAAATCTTACTCAGCCTGAAAAGTACCTCAGGAACCTTTTTGACTTTAATTTTCCTCTTAGCTGCATTTGTAAGTAATATTTGTGGTGTCTCATTCTCTGTCTCATATTGTTAAAACTCATGGCCTTGAATTTCTGGGTCATTCTTAAAAAATGGACAGAACTTGATTGCTAATGAAAAGTTGACTCATTTCCTCCTAGGCAAAGGCTGACACTGACAATCAGAGTTTATAATTAGTTTTTAGAGAAGGATACTCTCTAATTATGGAACATCACCTATTCTTTCTTAAATTTTATAAAGAGTAATGAGAGCATTGTGAGTTGGGGAAATGAGTAAGATAGGTACTTATGCTGTGTTGAGATGATGTATAAAAATTATGTCTGGAAAAAGGTCCTACATGAATTTAATTAAGTGGTTGATTCCCTGCAAGCTTAAATTTGGTGCATCTCTTCCCAGACACACACAGTCATTTTTAGTCTTGTGTGATTTGTCAGTGGATCAGAGTCCATAAAGGGAGGGACTGCAGTGTCTACCACTATTCTGTGCTGAGGAAAACAGGCTTTCATGTTGGCCACATGACTTGGGGAAGAGGCCTTTCTTTCCCTTTTAGGCTCATGGTTCCTCTTTATTCTCCATATCTTGTTTACATATATCGCTCTTTCTCTTTTGCTTATTCTTTGCTTCCTTATGCTTCCTGCAAGGGGTTAGCTGAAAGTGTGGGTTGTGCAACAGTTCCTTTGTACAAGTGTGTATTGAATTGTCTGTGTGCTTAGAAGGATGAGAGTTGGGTAGCATGAAGAATATAAAAGAAGAGACTCATGCACAGTTCTTGCCCCAGGGAGTCCCTGCTTAGAGTGGGTTGATGGTCAAGACATATACAACCACTGACCCCAAGCATTACCATCAGCAAACATCATGGCATTCTCGGACAGTATTGCTGAAGAAATTCAAAAACCAAAACTGTAGAGTCATCAAACTCAGGAGGTGGAAGGGATTTTTGTCGAGCACCTTTCCCACTCATCTTGTTTTATAAGATGAGGAACCCAAGGCTTAACGTGGTCAAGTGACTTGTCCTGTATTACATAACTGATTGGAATGTAGAGTGGGACTAAAAGCTGCTTCTCAGCCCCCATTAGGTGACCTAAAGATTCAGCACTATTTCTTTTCATTCTTGGTACCAACTCTCAAGGGACTGCTGTTCAGGGTGAAAACAGAGAAGGGGAAGAGAGAGAAAAGCAGAATTAAAAACAAACAACTTAGGGCTTTTATGAGGCAGTTTGAAAGTCCCAGAATTTTAACTCTAGCTATACGTTTTATTTTTTTAATATTCCATGAAACAAAACAATGTGGAAATTCTTTTGAGTTCCTCCTAAAGTAGGTCTTTAATCTTCCTAAAGGATATTAATATCCATGGGGTTGTAGAACATACCTAAATGGAATCATACAATTTTAGAGTTAAAGGTATTATTAGAGGTTATTTGGCCTAGCATCTTGTTTTAATACATGAGGAGACTGAGGCTCAGAGAAATAAAGTGGCTTTTTCAAGATTCACACCTAGTGGAAGAACCAGGGCTTGATATAGAGGAAAGGTCTGTGGGGAGACACTCAGTCAAAAGCTCTTTAAGAACATGCTCAAGTCTTTGGTGAGAGTTTTTGTAAAATAATATACTGACTACATTTTTATTTTCATTCAGATAAGAAACAGACTCATTACATATCTATCTACCTACCTGTCTTCAAGTATGCCCTGAGTATGTCTCACCTCCCAGTAGACATGGGTTTTTAAAGCAGAATGATGCAGGAGAATGTATCCACATTAGGTGTGGCTTTGCCTTGCTTCCGTTTAGTAAGTGAAGTGCCTCTCAGGATGCATTTATCTTCACTTTGTGTGAACTTGAGTGTGTACTTTCGGGATTCTTCTTTGATATTCAGTTTCTTTGGTTTGGAAGGTCACAAATCATTGTAATATCTTTAGCTTAAAAAAAAAATTTTTTTTTGACCCTTTGGGCCTGATCCCATCTTTTAAGGGAAGTAGTAGTTTTTGTCTTGAGTCACCACATTAAGTTTATACACTAATTCTTAATGTCTGTTCTTTTTGTTATTATTGGTTCTAATTATGCAGAGGTATAACAATTGACAATGATGATTCTCTGATGATTGGGTTGCTTTTCTGAAATTAAACATGGTTCTTAACAAGTGCTCCTAAAGTGGCTGACTTCTAATAAACAAAAAAAAGTTAACCTAAATTGCGAGCACATGTTTTGAAGGTGTTTTTAGCCTCTGTTCAGTTCAGTCCCTTAGTCACGTCTGACTCTGTTGACCCCATGGACTGCAGCACGCCAGGCTTCCCTGTCCATCACCAACTGCCAAAACTTGCTCAAACTCATGTCCATTGAGTTGGTGATGCTATCCAACCATCTCATCCTCTGTTGTCCCCTTCTTTTTTTTTTTTTTTTTTAATATACAAAAGGAATTCTTAAAGCAGCTGTTGCTGAAATTAGAACAAAGAATTATATCTGAATCTTCCTATATCAGTTTTTAGTTGATACGAGTTTTCTAGTTGAGATGATCTATACTGGAGGTCTGCACCAAAGCCAAGATCCTGTTAAATAAAGAATGTTTTTAAAAAATAAATAAAAAATTACATGTTTTTCTTTGACAGTAACTACTCTCTTATTGTCATAAAAGTAATAAGTGTTGTGAGATGTCATTAGCTTCATGAGTTATCTTTTGTGTGGAAAACTTTTGGGGGTGATTATTGTGATGATGATGATTTTAATAATTATCTTTGTTCTCAAAAGCTTATAATCTAGAGGAAAACAGATAACAAACCAAATCCAGTCCCAGCTGTGTAGTTGTTGACAGAGCATGTTTCCAAGTATAGACACCACTAGGGTAAGACTTTCACATGTACTGCCAGCATCAGCCATGTAGTGAGGGATTGAAGGTTTTGCTGTTTTTGTTAAAGAATGCAAGAGTACATAAAATAATGATAGCCTTGTATTTTTAAAAGAAATCATCTTTATGGTATCTGGATGTATGGTATATAAATCTTCTCATTAGATTGCTGTTTAGCTTTGCAAGATTTCCACTTTGTCCCTATGGAAGCATAAACTTTGATTTCATACAGCACATCAAGCATCAGTACAGTTCAGTTCATTCGCTTAGTTGTGTCTGACTCTTTGAGACCCCATCAATCGCAGCACGCCAGGCCTCCCTGTCCATCACCAACTCCCGGAGTTCACCCAAACTCATGTCCATCGAGTCAGTGATGCCATCTAACCATCTCATCCTCTGTCGTCCCCTTCTCCTCCTGCCCCCAATCCCTCCCAGCATCAGAGTCTTTTCTAATGAGTCAACTCTTTGCATGAGGTGGCCAAAGTATTGGAGTTTCAGCTTTAGCATCAGTCCTTCCAAAGAACACCCAGGACTGATCTCCTTATGATTCTGAAACTGAGGAACAATTTTTTATAAGTCAATGTGAGCTTGAATATATACAAATATAGGCAGCATTTGTAGGAAACTTTTCTGTTTAATTCAACTAACATTTATGAGTGTTATGTGTGCCAGATACTAAGCTAAAAATTACTTTATTTGGATATGCTATCTCAGTGTTTCTCAACCTTTTTATCTTTATCACCCCCTTGCCCCAAAGGAGCATTTTTAGAGTTTTTTCCCCTAATCTCTCTACCCCCACCCCATGCAATTTTAATACCATAGATATATTGTGTATCAGTTTATCAATCGTAGCCCTTTGGAAGACCATTATAATATCTAAGTGTTTTTTTTTTTTTTTTTTCCCCAAGAACCATTATTTTTATGCTTTGGGTCACATCCCTGTCTTTTATGGGAGCTAGTGGTTTTGGTCTTGAAGTAGGATTCAAGGCACTGTTATTTATTTCCTCATGCTGTCCATTATTTTTATTACCTGTGGTTCTAGTCTAAGTAAGGCCATTTAAATGGGATTTTATAGTGTTTCAGGGCATTTGAAATTATATTTTTCTATATATTATATATATTTCAATATATTATATCATTCATTGAATGATCTTGCATACCTCTACATGTGATTATTACATTTTTTGGGAGAATGATGTATTCAGAATCTACAAAGAAATCTTTTTTATTTCTCTTCAAACTTATCTCACAAAGTTCGAAAAAATGCAGGTTTTTCTCCTGCCTACTCTTGCATTCACGTTTGGTTTGATATGATTTGAGTACAGTTATTTTTCAACTAGGAATCCTTTTAGGCCAAACTATAAGCTTCTGGAACTTTCTGCCTTCAGATATTTTTTGGACTTCAGAATTTTACAGGTGGTCATTTCCTCATGTTAGAGAACAGAAAACAAACATACTCAGTTTTTTTCTCTGAAATTTTGTTTAATTTTTACTGCTCAGTGTCTGAATAATCTAGCAGTTTATGCTACTGAGGCCACTTTGTAGAATGTTCTATCACTCAGGATCCTGGTGGTTCATGTAGTCAGTGTTTTATTAAAGATTAATAAAACCACAAGAGAAAATGCAGACTCTGTGTGTGTGTGTGTGAGAGAGAGAGAGGGAGAGAGTGTTCTTATTTAGGGAGAAAGTATGATTTATAAAGTCTACTCTGTATAGGTTTGGCTGACTCACTTTGAATGATTTAGAGGTAAGTGAAGGTTAAAAAGTCCTGTATGTATCAGGAATCTTAATTAGTATTGACAGTCCTTTGGGTAAATAGCTCAACCTAGTGGTTCCCAAACTTTGAGTATAATTAAAGTCTTTTGATATTGAAAAGCAGAGACATTACTTTGCCAACAAAGGTCCGTCTAGTCAAGGCTATGGTTTTTCCAGTGGTCATGTATGGATGTGAGAGTTGGACTGTGAAGAAGGCTGAGTGCCGAAGAGTGGATGCTTTTGAACTGTGGTGTTGGAGAAGACTCTTGAGAGTCCCTTGGACTGCAATGAGATCCAACCAGTCCATTCTAAAGGAGATCAGCCCTGGGATTTCTTTGGAAGGAATGATGCTAAAGCTGAAACTCCAGTACTTTGGCCACCTCATGCGAAGAGTCGACTCATTGGAAAAGACTCTGATGCTGGGAGGGATTGGGGGCAGGAGGAAAAGGGGGTGACAGAGGATGAGATGGCTGGATGGCATCTCATCTCACGACTTGATGGATGTGAGTTTGATTGAACTCTGGGAGTTTGTGATGGACAGGGAGGCCTGTTGTGCTGTGATTCATGGGGTTGCAAAGAGTCGGACACGACTGAGGGACTGAACTGAAGGTGTAAGGATTCTATGGGCCCTTGCATTTTGCCTTTTGGCTTTGGTTAAGAATATGAGCACTGAATAGTTGAGTGCCTTCTGTATGCCTGTGTTAGGCACCATGAGTATAGTGATAATAATTCTTGGTCTCCTGGGGAAGAAATAAATAATCGTAATATAAGATAATGGATGATATATGTTAGGATTATGGGAATATACAGCAGGGGGCATCAAGCCTATTTCTCAAAGGAAATAAAATTTGAGCTGAAGCTTAAAGAAATTTTAGGTCTGAACTATGAGAAGAGGGCAGGGAAAAGTGTTTGGACTGAATGAACAGCACGTGCAAAGTTAGAAGGTGCGTTAGAACATGTTCTAGGAACTGAAGAAACTGAGCCTAGCGAGGGTGTAAGGAATGGAGGGATGACATTCTTGAGATGAAGCCAGTTCTCAATCTCGTTTGTGTGCAGTGCATAATGTCAATGTCTACTGAGAATCCAGTAACCCTTTATAATGTTCCCACATTTTAACAGCTGTAACAGCGTTTACAGTCCATTTCATGTGGAGAGGACATTATTTAATAGTCTAGAAAGTGATTTATAAGCATTTGCAAACTCCTTGCAGTAACTGTACAATGTTTGGGGACAAGTAGCTTAACTCATTTGTTTTTGCCTATTACTCCGAAGGGTGCTTTTTGTAAACTCATGTGTTTAGAAGACGTTTGCCATATTTTAATCACAAGTAGATGCTTTCTCAGGGTCCACTCGGTGAAATCTGGTAAAGGTACAGATTGTATGCTAGAAGACAGGAAAGACCACCTTCTGTTATGGCAGCAACAGCAGTTTTCCAACGCTGTTTGTGTGCCCTTGTCCACTCTTTCAAGTGATGATTGAAGAGGCGAGGCACTCAGTTCAGCTTTTGAGTTCTGATAAATGAGCCCAGACTATAAACTGGAAGATAAGGGTGTTTGCAAATTCTTGTGTAAATAAAGCATGGTTTCCCATTGCAGTGGTTACTGATTTCATAGTTTCTAATGAAGATGAACAGTGCTATGAATTAACAGTTTTGAAGTGTATACCACGGCAGCTTCTTTCTGGTTTGGATTTATTAAAATCAGTGTGTGTTTATTGCTTTATTCATATGGGGGGTAGTATTGAAAAACCTAAATGCATGGAAACCAAGTGAGGTGGCGCTTCAGAAGATAATTCCCAGCCTCACAATTCCCCGTGAAATTCTTTTCCTGTGGGAAACTTTTAATTTGGAAGCATTCAGCCTAATGTGGGAACCAAGATTAACATTTTCTGAAATACTACAAGAAAAGCAGAAATGTTCTGCTCAGGAAGCTGAATTTACATAGTAGAAAAATGGGCTGTCCTACAGTATTTTGTAGTCTTTATTAGTTGTGGTAAAAAAAAAAAGTGTGTGTGTATGAGAGAGAGGAGAGAGAGGGAAGCAAAATGAGAGAGAGGAGGGAGAAATTGATGGTATATTGGTCTTTGTTTCCTTTACAGCAAACCAGCAAAGCCCTAGAAAGTGTGTTTTACCACAGACAGCCCAGCACTGGGCCCTAACTCTGTACACGAATACTTTTTTCAGTTCTTTTTGCTTTTCTTTCTTGCTGAATAAGCTATAGTATTTCCTTTTTTTTTTTTTTTTAATTTTCTCTTTCTTTTTTGGGGGAAGGGAGGTGAGAAAGGGGAGTGGGAATGCCAAGAAGAAGTCAACATCACAGAACTCTTCCCTTTTTCCCTCTTTACCAGGAAGTTAGCAAGATGTCTTCCTGTACCTTTTTTTTTTTAAGTCAGTAATTAGCATAACCCAGTTGTTACCTTTACACAGAGTTACAGAATCAAAAAGTTGACAGCCTGATGAGATGTTCAGCTTGGCGGTCCTGAGAGGAGTGTGACAGTGAGGTTGGACTAGTAGGTTGGGCCTCTTGATTTCCAATCCGAGAGTTTAGACTTGATTCTGGAGACTCTCAGGCATCTAGGAGCTTGTAAGCCAGGGCCTTGGGAATTAAGCATTATATAGGAACTTTAACTGGTTACAGTTAGCTTTGGCTGTTAGCAATCATTTTTATCTACTTTAAGAGGGGCCTGGGGGGCGGGGAGGGGGCAGGAAACTAAGCTGGCGTTATGGTCACAGGAAAGAACAGACTGATTTCGGACCTTTTCAGACTGCAGACCTTTGTTACTGACCAATGCTTAATTTGGTTTCTGGGTTTTGTAATCTTTTTTCCCTCTGCCCTTACCTCATTTACCTTAACAACAGCTCCCCCCTCTCGAGCTCAGCTAGGGCAGGCTGCCACTGTGGATTGGGGGGCCGAGAGGCCTAGAGCAAGAAGAAAGTGGGTTGAAAGCAGAGTTCTGTTTAAAGAATTTTCTGCTGGAAACCAGCCCAGAGGGAGTAAAGAGGAGCTTTAATGAGGAGCAGCTGCAGGGCCGGCGCAACCCACATGAGACATTTTTCCCCCCTCCGTTCCACATTCTGTGTAGTTTTTAAAAAATCATGATTTTGAAATAGCCATTTTGTAAAGCACTCCCCTCTCTTTCTTCTTCTCCTGTGTGATGGTGTTTTGCTTTGTTGTTTTATTTTTTTAATGACCAAACCCTCACTAAAAAAAAAGCTGAAGGCAGAGCTGCAGAGAAGCCCTGGGTGCCACTTGGGCTCACCCTGCTGATACAGAACAGTCTGTGGAGAAAACAAGGAGAGAACATTGGCTTTTATTTGGAAAAGGAGCTTATTTCCTGCTCAAACTTTGGTCATCTTGGAGCTGACACAAGCTACTACAGTATTGTAAGCTTTTCTCTAGACGAGTGGCTATTCACTTAGGAAACTTGAAAGAAAAATTTTTTTCTGTCCTGTATTACTAGGGAGACTGATCCTGAATCACAGCCATTGCTAGATAGATTGGAATTGCTATTCAAATCCCACCTTCGTTGAAATCTGTAAAGTGGCTACATGTAAACGAATCCAGGCTGCTGGTGACATGTGAGAGTTGGGGTCTGGTTTTCATCTGTTTTATTGAGAGGGGACTTATGGGCATCCATTCAGTTGGAATGTTTTCTAGTTCCGTTAGGAGGAATCCCCTGTTTTTCCCTCTCTATTTTCCCCTTCATTTCTCCCCTTCACTTCATTCCCCATGTGTCTGTTTGAATAGTAACAATGAAAGAGTGGACCTCTTCGTGTCAGAAATGGCAGACTTTTTCAGAAAAATGTGTGACTGTATGGAGCTGATAAAGTGTTTAGATTAGTTTATGAAATTGTTTTACAGGGAAAAAGCCCCCTCCCACAAAACTTTCCCTGTACTCAAAGCATCCTCTGTGAACTATGTTCTTTCAGAGATCCAAAGCCAGAGAAGAGAAGAGACTAGGAGGAAGTCACTGAGAAAACTACTTAAATAAGTTATAAATTTCCTCCAGAGAAGGGCATTCATATAGTTTCAGGAACCAAATGCAGTTTTTAGAGGTTTTTTTTGGGGGGGTTATATTTTTAGAAGATTTTTTTTTTTTAACATACACCTTTAGTTCAAGATGTAGGCTATTTTCCAAAAATGGTACTGGGGTAACTTAATAGAACTATAGATTTGTAAGGGAACTTGGATGATAAAGTCAACTTGAGCCATCTCGAGAAGAGAGCTATTTAATCTCTTGTTTTCAGCGGAGAGTCCCAGTTCCCACTAACAGGGCATATGGTGTACTCCTATTACAGTTGAACGTGGATTTGCAAAGTTGAAAGGTCTCCTGTGTTAGGAGATGGGGTACTTTATATCTGGCTGTCTCACTTACCCATCTCTCCCCTTTCTTCCTATGTCCATAATTTCTTCCTGTGTCTATATTCACCCCTGGGCTGTGAGGGATGACCTTGAACCCCAGGATGGTTTTTTTGGTTGCCTTGCCTTGTGTTCTACCAGGCAGAGCCCCACGTGAGGTTGAGAGGGGATGTTGCAACACAAGTGGTCATGGTGTTCAAGCCAACCGCCCCAGGGTCTGAAGACTTGCTGTTCCCCACAGAAATATCAGTTTGAGAGAGACACAGGGAAGCGCGCACTATGGCTCAACGTAGAAGAGCCACATTGGCAGAAATAGTGTAGTGTGTAACATGGAGCACAACTGCTCTTAGATCAGCGGTGGGCGAGACGGTTTGCAGAAAGCTTAGTAAAGGATATAGGTTTTGAACAGATCTTTGAAACAAGGATAGACGAAAGGAAAATAAATTAGAGACATATCAGATGGTAAAAGGTGGTACCTCTCACTGGAGATGAGTTAGAAGAGTTTTATATAAGGAACAGAAGACCTGAGTGTGGAAATAATCTGGAGCGCTTATGTTATGGGCCACTAAGGAGTAGGTTGGATGATAGGAGTAGGGCAGACAGATGGGCCATAAGAAGGGCTGGGCACTGAAACTAGCTTCTGAGCAGAAGAGTGAGTGACAGGATCAAAATTATACTTGAGAAGGATCATTCTTTAAGTAGTGTGCTTACTTTCAGGGAGCAATTTTCTCCCTGAATTTAATGAAGAGGTGTAGACAGAATGCTGGTGTAATTGCGATAATAGAACTGACTGAATAGGAGCCAATCTTGGGGTAAGACTTCATAAAATACTTTCAGTTAAGTGATGCTTTATATTTTGATAAAGACTAGGTAAAGAGAGAAGTACAGTTGTAGGTGATCCAAAACTAGGGGAAATTTCTGGATCTACAGACAAACTTGCGGCAGGTCAGTTTGGTGTCCTTATCAGTACAACAGAGGTTCAGACCAATTGACTTCTGAGATTTGGTGCAGTGTTGAAATTCTGTGATTATATGAATAAAATGTAAATTTATCTAAATAAAGAAAACTTGGGGTAAAGATTCAGCATGTTGAAAAGAAAGAAATTACAGGACCAATTATTGCATTCAAAAAACATGGTGTACTAATATAGGATGGGCTGAATATGGCATAAAAGTAGTTCATGTGGAAAAAAGTGTGGACTTTTTAACTGAATCTGGATTTTGCAATTTTTATAAAAGTGAACACAGCTTTAAGCAGCAATAGTAGAAACAGTAGTGTCCAGCTCTATGCTGTAGTGGTAAGAACATATGTATTATGTGGGGTTCCCCCCCCCCATTTTGAGTCCTATCTTTTAAAGATGTTTTTGATGAACTAGAATCATCCAGTTGGGGGTAGGCAGATAGCCCAGTTTTGAAGTATGTGGCCTCTGGAATCATACCTGCATTTGAGGTCTGCCTCTAATATCTGCTAGCTCTGAAATCTTCATCTTTCTAAGCTTTAAGGTCCTCACATACAGAATGGACACAATGATATATAGCATAACTGTTAGAGGGAGTAATAAAAACAAAATGCTTAGCAAGTACATAATACATAGTAAGTTCTTAAAAAATGTTGGTCACTCTTATTATTATTATTACTTTGTTATCTGAAGCATAGGAGGGCCACTAAAATGGTAAAAAAAAAAAAAAAAAAAAA
>SJYX01019734.1:22616-37347 GCA_006410675.1 Oreotragus oreotragus | reverse complement strand
AAGGAAAAAAAAAAAAAAAAAAAAAAAAAAAAGTCTGGAATAGTCCAAAGCATTGAATCATGGAAAAAGAGAACAAACAGAAAACAAAATAATTACCTGTAAATTCTTGAAGGGCCACATGTAAGAGAAGCTTGTTCCTTTTTGTTCTAGAGGACAGGCATAGCCAGAAATGGAAATTATAGGGAGGCAGAATTATTTTTTTAATAAGATATAACTCACATATTAAAATTTTTTTTATTGAAGTATATAGTTGATTTACAATGTTGTATTAGTTTCTGGTGTACAGAAAAGTGATTCAGTTGTATATATATATTTTTTATATTGTGGTTTGTTATAGGATATTGAGTATAGTTCTTGTGCCACACAGTAGGACCTATTATTCGTCTATTTTTATATATAATAGTTTGTACCTACGAACTCTGTACTCTTAATTTATCCTTTCCCCACTCTCTTTCCCTTTTCATTTGTTTCCTACGTCTGTGAGTCTGTTTCTGTTTTGTAAATAGGTTCATCTGTATCATATATTAAGTTCCACACAGAAGGGATGTCATATGGTATTTGTCTTCCTCACCCTTCACTCAGCATGACAGTCTCCAGGTCCATCTGTGTTGCTGCAGACGGCATTATTTCATCCTCTTTTCTGCGCAACATTCCATCATGTATGTATGTATACCACGTCTTCTTTATCCATTCATCTGTTGGTGGCCATTTAGGTTGCTTCAGTGTCTTGCTGTTGTAAAACAAGAGATGGCAAGGGTGAACGTCGACATTCTAGGAATCAGTGAACTAAAATGGACTAGAATGGGAGAATTTAACTCAGATGACCATTAAATCTACTACTGCAGGCAGGAATCCCTCAGAAGAAATGGAGTAGCCATCATGGTCAACAAAAGAGTCCAAAATGCACTACTTGGATCCAATCTCAAAAACGACAGAATGATCTCTGTTCGTTTCCAAGGCAAACCATTCAATATCACAGTTATCCAAGTCTGTGCCCCAACCAGTAATGCTGAAGAAGCTGAAGTTGAACGGTTTTATGAAGACCTACAAGACCTTGTAGAACTAACACCCAAAAAAGATGTCCTTTTCATTATAGGGGACTGGAATGCTAAAGTAGGAAGTCAGGAAACACCAGGAGTAACAGGCAAATTTGGCCTTGGAATGCGGAATGAAGCAGGGCAAAGACTAATAGAGTTTTGCCAAGAAAATGCACTGGTCATAGCAAACACCCTCTTCCAGCAACACAAGAGAAGACTNAGTTATCCAAGTCTATGCCCCAACCAGTAATGCTGAAGAAGCTGAAGTTGAACGGTTTTATGAAGATCTACAAGACCTTTTAGAACTAACACCCCAAAAAGATGTCCTTTTCATTATAGGGGACTGGAACGCTAAAGTAGGAAGTCAAGAAACACCAGGGGTAACAGGCAAATTTGGCCTTGGAATGCGGAATGAAGCAGGGCAAAGACTAATAGAGTTTTGCCAAGAAAATGCACTGGTCATAGCAAACACCCTCTTCCAGCAACACAAGAGAAGACTACACATGGACATCACCAGATGGTCAACACCAAAATCAGATTGATTATATTCTTTGCAGCCAAAGATGCCTGTCAGAAGCTTTCTCTATCCCCTTTATACTTTAATAAAACTTTATTATACAAAAGCTCTGAGCGATCAAGCCTCATCTCTGGCCCTGGATTGAATTCTTCTCCTCTGGGGGCCAAGAATCCCGGCATTGTGATTCAACAACAACCTTTCAATGAGATGGTTGGATGATATCATTGGCTCAGTGGACATGAGTGTGAGCAAGCTCCAGAAGATGGTGATGGACAGGGAAGCCTGGGGTGCTACCGTCCATGGGGTCGCAAGAGTCCGACACGAATCGACAACAATGACTGCTTTACAATGTTGGGTTAGTTCTTCTGTACAGCAAAGTGAATCAGCTATATGTTTACGTATATCCCCTCTTTTTTGGATTTGTGAGGAAGTCTTTATTTCAAGCCTGCTGCCATTTCTGGGTAAAGTTTGGTTGAAGTTATCACCTTGTATTGCTTTACTTTGAAGGATTTGAAGGGTTCTGAACTTGCCACTCCCGAGTATGCCACTTTGGATTATGGATTATTTCAAGTTAAAAGCAGGGGGAGAACAAGCAGACACAGGAAAAACTCTTCACCTTCCCGTAAGAGGTGGGAGAGAGGCGAGAGTGGGGAGAGGAAATGGGCATTTAGATGGAAATTTCCACTAGCAAGCATACCCAGAAAAGATCTCCTTCCAGAGAGAACATGTCCGTGTGAGCCTGTTATCAGCGCCTTATCAGTATTTACATCCACGTCCTCTCCTCACCTGCCCCCTAACTGGGGCTCCTTCTCCCCCGACCCCAAGTCCCAACGCCACCTTCTCTGTCTCTTTCCTCAACTCAGAATGCTATATAAGCCTCAGTCATCTGAGAATCACCCCGCATCTCATACTTTTGTGAACTGCTGTGTTTAGACACATATTTAAAGTCATTTATTTTCTCCTGTTCATCTGCCTTAATCAATTTAATTCTTTGATTAACCACAGGACCTCAGAGGATAGAAGTGAAGTGAAGTGAAGCCGTTTGGGCATGTCCAAGTCTTTGTAATCCCATTGGCTGTAGCCTACCAGGGTCCTCTGTCCATGGGATTTCCCAGGCAAGAATACTGCAGTGGGTGGCCATTCCCTTTTCCAAGAGATCTTCCCAACCCAGGGATCAAACCCAGGTCTCCTGCATTGCGGGCAGATGCTTTACCTTCTGAGCCACTGGGGAAGCCCAAAGGATAGAAGGGACTCTTCTCCTTGCTATAGTTTTGAGGAAGTCGAAAATACTAGATGTTTATTAAGTAGTTGAATTATTCAATTATGCCAGAAATGTAGAAAAGACTTGTTATGAATAACTCCAAACAACTCAATTACTGCTTTTTTTAACGTTGTCTATAAGATGATTGAATTGGGTGTGTGTGTGTGTGTATGTAAAGGCAGTTTTGCTGTGCAGGGAAAAAAAAAAAAATGGCCTCAGTTGCCTGTGTATCTAAACCTGCCCTTATGACGTCATCTTGCCCTCTCTTCTCTCTTACGTGTAACCTGAACATAGTGAGGAAGCCAGAAATGGTGACTCACTGCAGGACAAAGGTGTCATTTGTTGCTCAATTCTGGGAACCTTTTTTCTACATATTTATCTCCTAGCAATAATGGAAATAAGAGAAAAGGAGAACATTCTTTTGGGAATACCTACTTTACACTGAGTGAGTCTTATTTAACTCTCAAAGAGCCTGATAAAAGACATGTTCACACATTGACTATGGGAGGCCATTCTGGTTTATCCATGAGTTAAATTTTATGCTAACTACAGCAGCCTGTCTGTGGCTTCTCAAACATACACTGCACATCTGCTTTATTAAACAAAAGGGCACACTGACCAGAAATAAAGAATGTGTGTTTGGTCCCTCAGTCGTGTCCAACTCTTTGAGGACCCATAGACTGTAGCCCGCCAGGCTCTTCTGTCCATGGAATTTTCCAGGCAAGAATAACTGGAGAGGGTTGCCATTTATTCCTCCAGGAGGTCTTCTTGACCCAGGGATCAAACTCGTGTCTCATGTGCCTCCTGCACTGGCAGGCAGGTTCTTCATCATTAGTGCCACCTGGGAAGCCACAGAAGTAAAGAATGCCCATGTTAAAAATAAACACTGAATATGCCTCCCTGGGACCTGAATGCTGGTCCTCCTTTCATAAGACTCCCTTCCTAGGTGCCAAAGCCATACTGACTCAATAAAATCTTGAAGGAATGCATCCCTGATCTTGGTTTAATGTTCTTTGTTCTGACAAGATAAAAAGCTGTGCTGAAAACCACGCTTCAATGGAGCAATTCCTGAGTGACCTGAGAGGCTGTCTTCTGGGCTGTGATCCTCAGTTTAGCTGAAATAAAACTTTTCTGGGCAGTCAAAGCTATGGTCTTTCCAGTAGCCATGTATGGATGTGAAAGCTAGACCATAAAGAAGGTTGAGCACTGAAAAAACTTATATTTTCAAACTGTGGTGCTGGAGAAGACTCTTGAGAGTCTTGCAAGGGGATAAAACCAGCCAATCCTAAAGGAAATCAACCCTGAATATTCATTGGAAGGATTGATGCTAAAGCTGAAGCTCAAATATTTCGGCCACCTAATGTGAAGAACGGACTCACTGGAAAAGACCTTGACACTGGGAAAGACTGAGAGCAGGTGGAGAAGGTGGCAGAGAATGAGATGGTTGGATGGTATCACCAACTCAATGGACATGAGTTTGAGCAAACTCTGGGAGATGGTGATGGTCAGGGAAGCCTGGCGTGCTGCAGTTCATGGGGTTGCAAAGAGTCAGACACAAATTAGCAACTGAACAACAAACTCTTACTCTAGATTGTTTACTGATTGTTTATTGATTCTTTTCATTGACCAGCCTCCAGATGCAGTTGTTACCACTCTCTTTTTAAAGATGTGGAATCTGAGGATTAGAGAGGTTAAGTTATTTATCTAAGATCACACAGCTGGTAGGTTGTAGATACAGGATTTGAACTGAGGCAACTGAATACCAAAATCAAAGCTCCTTCTGCTCTTGACGTGTCCCCCAGATGTCAGAAGACCTTCCAGATTTCCACCACTCCTGCCGTTCCCAGGGGGTTCCCTCTTCATCATCCCTGCTGCCTGAGTGCCCACGAGTCTGTGTGAGCTGCTTCTGTTCCATCATCCAGAAACACCGAGAAACAGCCATTCCAGTTAGGTAAGACATCTCTTCACACCAAGCGTTTTGTGGATTTAATTAGGTGACTAGCAGCCAGATTTAGGGTCATGAGCTAAATCAGATTTAGGGTCTCAACTAGTTTCCTCTCTCTCCCTCTCCCCCCGGTACTGCTGCTGCTCAGCCACCAGGCTTCTTCTAGACCCCTTTTCCATGCTTGCCAGCGGAGAAAGATGAGCCCTGGAATACAGGATTGTCATCTCTCTGTGAGTCCCAGACAGCCTCTAAAGAGTGAACAGCATCCTGTCTTTTCAGAAGAAGCATCTAACGGGCTGTTTGTTCAGACTGCCAAATCTCTTCTCATCTATACCAACCACTTCAGTGATAAGACACTGACTAAGCTTCATTTCTNAAAAAAAAAAAATGGCCTCAGTTGCCTGTGTATCTAAACCTGCCCTTATGACGTCATCTTGCCCTCTCTTCTCTCTTACGTGTAACCTGAACATAGTGAGGAAGCCAGAAATGGTGACTCACTGCAGGACAAAGGTGTCATTTGTTGCTCAATTCTGGGAACCTTTTTTCTACATATTTATCTCCTAGCAATAATGGAAATAAGAGAAAAGGAGAACATTCTTTTGGGAATACCTACTTTACACTGAGTGAGTCTTATTTAACTCTCAAAGAGCCTGATAAAAGACATGTTCACACATTGACTATGGGAGGCCATTCTGGTTTATCCATGAGTTAAATTTTATGCTAACTACAGCAGCCTGTCTGTGGCTTCTCAAACATACACTGCACATCTGCTTTATTAAACAAAAGGGCACACTGACCAGAAATAAAGAATGTGTGTTTGGTCCCTCAGTCGTGTCCAACTCTTTGAGGACCCATAGACTGTAGCCCGCCAGGCTCTTCTGTCCATGGAATTTTCCAGGCAAGAATAACTGGAGAGGGTTGCCATTTATTCCTCCAGGAGGTCTTCTTGACCCAGGGATCAAACTCGTGTCTCATGTGCCTCCTGCACTGGCAGGCAGGTTCTTCATCATTAGTGCCACCTGGGAAGCCACAGAAGTAAAGAATGCCCATGTTAAAAATAAACACTGAATATGCCTCCCTGGGACCTGAATGCTGGTCCTCCTTTCATAAGACTCCCTTCCTAGGTGCCAAAGCCATACTGACTCAATAAAATCTTGAAGGAATGCATCCCTGATCTTGGTTTAATGTTCTTTGTTCTGACAAGATAAAAAGCTGTGCTGAAAACCACGCTTCAATGGAGCAATTCCTGAGTGACCTGAGAGGCTGTCTTCTGGGCTGTGATCCTCAGTTTAGCTGAAATAAAACTTTTCTGGGCAGTCAAAGCTATGGTCTTTCCAGTAGCCATGTATGGATGTGAAAGCTAGACCATAAAGAAGGTTGAGCACTGAAAAAACTTATATTTTCAAACTGTGGTGCTGGAGAAGACTCTTGAGAGTCTTGCAAGGGGATAAAACCAGCCAATCCTAAAGGAAATCAACCCTGAATATTCATTGGAAGGATTGATGCTAAAGCTGAAGCTCAAATATTTCGGCCACCTAATGTGAAGAACGGACTCACTGGAAAAGACCTTGACACTGGGAAAGACTGAGAGCAGGTGGAGAAGGTGGCAGAGAATGAGATGGTTGGATGGTATCACCAACTCAATGGACATGAGTTTGAGCAAACTCTGGGAGATGGTGATGGTCAGGGAAGCCTGGCGTGCTGCAGTTCATGGGGTTGCAAAGAGTCAGACACAAATTAGCAACTGAACAACAAACTCTTACTCTAGATTGTTTACTGATTGTTTATTGATTCTTTTCATTGACCAGCCTCCAGATGCAGTTGTTACCACTCTCTTTTTAAAGATGTGGAATCTGAGGATTAGAGAGGTTAAGTTATTTATCTAAGATCACACAGCTGGTAGGTTGTAGATACAGGATTTGAACTGAGGCAACTGAATACCAAAATCAAAGCTCCTTCTGCTCTTGACGTGTCCCCCAGATGTCAGAAGACCTTCCAGATTTCCACCACTCCTGCCGTTCCCAGGGGGTTCCCTCTTCATCATCCCTGCTGCCTGAGTGCCCACGAGTCTGTGTGAGCTGCTTCTGTTCCATCATCCAGAAACACCGAGAAACAGCCATTCCAGTTAGGTAAGACATCTCTTCACACCAAGCGTTTTGTGGATTTAATTAGGTGACTAGCAGCCAGATTTAGGGTCATGAGCTAAATCAGATTTAGGGTCTCAACTAGTTTCCTCTCTCTCCCTCTCCCCCCGGTACTGCTGCTGCTCAGCCACCAGGCTTCTTCTAGACCCCTTTTCCATGCTTGCCAGCGGAGAAAGATGAGCCCTGGAATACAGGATTGTCATCTCTCTGTGAGTCCCAGACAGCCTCTAAAGAGTGAACAGCATCCTGTCTTTTCAGAAGAAGCATCTAACGGGCTGTTTGTTCAGACTGCCAAATCTCTTCTCATCTATACCAACCACTTCAGTGATAAGACACTGACTAAGCTTCATTTCTGGAGACTGTTTTAACTGGAGGTGAAGGATTGCTTCATCTGGTGGAGAAATCAGTGTGCAATATTTGGGATATACTTATACTAAATAAATTGTGTTTATCTGAAATTCACATTTAACTGGGCATCTTCTATTTTATCTGGCAGTTCTAAAAGGGAGGCATGAGAGGGGCCATTAAGTTTCCTGGAGCTATTTTCCATGAAAGGTGGATTTAGAAACTTAGAATTGGATGGTGTTTCAATGCACACCTGTTTGGGAGGAAGTGGTTTCTTAAATCTTTTAAATTTATTTTCCGTGAATTAACCATTCCATTTGAGAAGTACTGACAATATCGAGTGAAAAGTGTTGCACTAATTGGAAACACTGCCATCACAACATCCAAGCGTCCTTTTAAGTAAGCCTAGGGAAACTGCAGTTTAACGATGCTATTAGCATCCATCACAATGAGAAGAGAGCCCAGTACCCAGGAAATGCCCTTCAAAGTCAGAGGGGATGGAAAACGAAATGGAAAAAAACTAAATGGGCAGACTTTTCTGTCTAAAGTTGCATCAACTCTTGGCACCTACCTTCTCCAACCAAAGCAGGCTTTTTTTTTTTTTTTTGTCTAACCATCACATGAAGGACTTGGACCACGTCAGCTCCTCAAGTGAAAAATGAAAATAAACCATCCCTGGGAATATAGATGCTATATAAATGTTTAATGTGGCTGCATTAACAACATCAAGAGTGCTAATGTTTTGTGGACAAAAGAGTTAAAGTCCGGTGTGTGATAGGAATCGGCAAATTAGTAAGTTGTAGGAGCTCTCAGGCTTCTGTTTCCGATTTCCTGATGTCATTAAATGGTGCAGAGGGATCTTCATTTGCATTTCTTTCATGATTTCCAAAGCTGATGGGTCTTCCTATTCACTTTATAAGAGTCATGCATGTTCTTTATTGAAAACATTGAATGTTGAAAAGAAAAAAAAAAAACCTTACAAAAACTAGCTTGGAAAATATTATACATAATCCTACTCTGCCACACACTTTTAACCTCAGATACATTTCTTTTTGGTTTTTAAAAAATGCTATTTTGTATAGTGTACACTTTTTTTGCACATCATTAGGAACTCTTTAAACATCACCTTAAATAGCAACAGCACACTGGAAATGAAAGTGAAGGTGAGCTTAGCAGAGAATTGTGTAATGAAGGATCCTAAATACTTGCCAGAGGTGAGCCTCAAATGTGTGAAGTCAAAAAAGTAAGCTGTATGAGTTTGCAGGATCCACAATGCTCAATAAATAAAACATAACATGCTCTTCAGACCAGGACCATACTGATACCCCAGGGAGAATCTCCTTCAAGAGTCCTTTGAGGGAGGATCTGCTTATCCTACAATTAAGCTTGTGTACACAGGATAGGAGGGCTTCCCAGTTAGCGCTGGTGGCAAAAGAATCCGCCCGCCAATGCAGAAGCCTCAAGAGATCGGTCCCTGGCCGCAAAGATCCCTTGGGGCAGGAAATGGCAACCCACTCCAGTATGCTTGGCTGGAGAATCCCATGGACGGAGGAGCCTGGCGGCCACAGTCCATAAGGTCACAAATGGGACACTACTGAAGCACCTTAGCACTCAGCATGCTCAGAAGGCTGGGGAGACACTGTCATCCAAGTTTTATTCCTATAACTCCCCCACTGTAGGCCGTATCATAAGCTCTTGAAGTGAACCTTTCCTACAGTTGCCAAAACATATGAGGAAACGGGCATCACTTTTCTTAGGTTTCTTGTAAATATCCGGAACCCCTTTCTGTCCTTACTCATGGAAGTCCAGCTTCTGTGCCTAAAACATCAGACAGTCAGCAGCTCATAGTGATGCTGTTCATTAAACAAGGAAGCCATCAGAATGACGTGGTTCTGATGCTAGCGCTGCAATGTATGCAAACAGAATCTGGACCTGTAAATGCCCCAAGGTTCCAAAACCTAAAGACTGAGGATGACCAATCACAACAGCCAGCTGGCTATAAGCCAGAGCCAGTCAATCATTGTCTCACGTTGCTTCCGCCTTTTCTCTATAGAACTTTCTTCCCAGCTCCTAGGAGTGGAGTGTTTCCAAGCACTTCTGGTTTGGGGCTACCCCACGCAAATCAATTTTTACTCAAACTCTCAGTTTGTCTTTTAACAGCACACAAATGCAAATGTATAAATATTTCTACAGAAATGTCCTTTATAATTGCCAATGTATACAAGTAAAAGTCCCCCCACAGCTCGGCATTAAGCAGGTTGGCTAAGGTGGCTCAGTGGTAAAGAAATCTGCCTGCCAATGCAAGAGCCACAGGAAACATGGGTTCAATCCCTGGGTCAGGAAGATCCCCTGGAGAAGGAAATGGCTACCCACTCCAGTATTCTTGCCNCCCACAGCTCGGCATTAAGCAGGTTGGCTAAGGTGGCTCAGTGGTAAAGAAATCTGCCTGCCAATGCAAGAGCCACAGGAAACATGGGTTCAATCCCTGGGTCAGGAAGATCCCCTGGAGAAGGAAATGGCTACCCACTCCAGTATTCTTGCCGGGATAATCCCATGAACAGAGGGGCCTGGTGGGTTACAGTTTATGGGGTCACAAAGAGTCAGACATGACTGAGCAAGCATGCAAGAGCAGATAACTGAATATATTGATTATTGATTAAGATTCAATAAAAATGGAAAAATTGAAATCAAAAGAAAACTACAGAAAATACAAAGCACCCACTCAGTAATAGAAAATTATTCAGCCATCAAGAGAATAAACCGTGAAGAACATTTATTGATGTTAACTTTTAAAACCTGGATACTAAAGTTTATGGAGACTGGCATTGAGATTTTATATGCATATGAAAAAAAAAAAAACTGGAGAAAATGGTTAAAATAATAATAGTGGTGGCTGCTTTTCCTCTTCCTGCTCTTAGCTTCTGACTTGTCTAAATTGCTTTGCTTGTTTTAAGTAATCCCAGTTTGGTTTGTTTGTTTTGCTCATCTCCGCTGGTGGGTCAAAGAGTTAAACGACCAGGTCCCTGACAGCCAGCCCAGACTTCTACTCACCCACACAAAGCCTTCTGCAAGCTTGACTGATTTTATCAATTGCAAAGCACTGTTTGTTCTTCTGTAAACTAGGCTGGTTATCATCACTTAGAAAATTTGTTTGCACAGAACTCCCTATTGCAGCTCGTAAAACTGACTCTTGCTAATTTGACCTGGAAAAAGCACCAGCCTAGAAGGAGCAGGATTGAAAATGATCTCTCACCCCTGCAGGTCCTCCAGGGATGAGGAGGGCGATTTCTCCTCCAGCACACATCCCTTTATATAAGACTCTGGGGAGGCAGACACCCTTAGTGGCAGTGACCTGCTCTCTTTTCTTTCCTGTCTTTGCTATTTGGCAGCATAGTTTGTTGGAACCTCACAGTGGGGCAGTGGGGCATTCGAAGAAGCTAGGAAGAGTGAGGACCGCAGTAGGAGAGACTAGACTGATGTAGGTCCCCAGGAAGGATGAAAGTCAACAACTCAAAGTCATGCATCATGAAAGAAAGTTGAGCTGGAACTGGACTTGAATCATCTTTTACACCATCAGGGCACAGTCCAGGGGTCATGGTTTGGGTGGGAATTTGGTGGTCCTAAGTGGTTCTTTGGGCTTCCCAGATGGCACAGTGGTAAAAAATCCACCTGCCAATGCAGGAGACATGGATTGATCCTTGGGTTGGGAAGTTCTCCTGGAGTAGGGAATGGCTACCCACTCCAGTATTCTTGCCTAGAAAATTCCATGAACAGAAGAGCCTGGTGGGTTATGGTCCATGAGGTCACAAAGAGTCAGACACAACTGAGCGACTGAGCATGCACAGATACAAATGGTCCCTTTACAACATGAAACAGAATCCTCACCAAAGGCTAAGACTCTAAGGCACAGGTCTGGGAGCAGAGCTCCAATCAGTGAGCCCGTGAAGCATATTGAGAGGAAGCGCAGAGCAGTAGGGAGAGTCAAAGCATTAGGGCCCACGAGGTGGTGTCTAATGCCAGCCCCTCAGCCACCGGCCGTGGCACAGCCTGCCCTGTTTCCCCTCCCCCCGCAGGAGCTTATATGGTGGCCCAGTTGGCCTGTGACTGTGCTGCTCTGTTGGGTGGAGTCTACTTCCTATCCTACTGGGTGAGTTTGGGGGTGGGACTTGCTTTGGCCAATGAAATGCGAGCAAAAGCGGCATAGCCCGTCCGTCCCCAGCTGACCAGGTGGTATTTTAAGATCCATTGCCAGAGTTGTTGCGGTTGCTGTTGCTTGCTTTTCTTTTGTTTTGTTTAAGCTTTCTGGCTATTTCCCTTCACCATGAGAAGAAGACCTTGGCCCCCAGATCAGCTGCCCCTTGGATGTGTTTCTGGACAAGGGAGGACAGAGCCAGAGCAACTTTCTGCCAAACTGTAACTTTTGCGAGAAACAAAGCTTTGTGGTTGGGTGCATGTAGGCTAAGCTGCGTCAGTGGTGTCTGACTCTTTGTGATCCTACGGACTGCTGGCCACCAGGCTCCTCTGTCCAAGGGATCCTTCAGGCTAGAAACTGGAGTGGGTTGCCATGCCCTCCAGCGGATCTTCCCCACCCGGAGATTAAATCAGCGTCTCTTATGTCTCCTGCATTAGTAGATGGATTCTTTACGACTAGCGCCACCTGGGATGCCCACTTTGTGGTTATAAGGTGTTGGGGAGTTATCATTATTACTATTATTTTTGCCAAAGAGTGACCTTTAAGATTCAATCCCCATAAGCCAGTTACTTAATCCCTGACAGTGCATTTTATGGGGCTATTTTCTATGGTTCTTTGGAAGATGAACAGGGGAATGGTGGGACTGCATTTAAAACAAAGAAATGAAGGAGAAATAAGAACCATGCCTTCTCCTGGACACTCTGTTCTGGTGATTGAAAGGGGTCAGTGGCGAGAATTTCCACGACTTCTATATTGTTTTCCCGTGAATTGAAATTTCTTTTGTGCCTTGAAAAATATTGATCTAAAAATGAAACTGGTCAAACACATGCATTATAATTTTTTTTTAATGTTTTGGAGAAATGCAATGTTCTCAAGGGAAAAGGCATTCATTGTGGTTGAAATTACCCTCTTTTTGCTAGCCTGAGCATGACTTCTTGTGAGTGAGAAATTGCAAAATGCTTCCAGGCCTCTAAACTCTGATTTATTTTTCTCAAATAGCTGAGCTAGAAAAACCTGCTTATGTCCCTATGTTACTGAAAGTGGGATCAGACTGCTCACTGCTCTAAAGCCAATACTGGAGAGGCAAGGCTGGTGGAAAGGAAAGTTAGCTTTATTTTGGAGATCAGCAACCAGGATATGGGGTGGACTGGTGTCCAAAGACCAAGCCTCCCTGACAATCAGGGGCAAGAGTTTTTCAAGGGGAATTTTAGGGGTGTATAGAGTGGAGAAGGCAATGGCACCCCACTCCAGTACTCTTGCCTGGAAAATCCCATGGATGGAGGACCCTGGTGGGCTGCAGTCCATGGGGTTGCTAAGAGTCGGACACGACTGAGTGACTTCACTTTCACCTTTCACTTTCATGCACTGGAGAAAGAAATGGTAACCCACTCCAGTGTTCTTGCCTGGAGAATCCCAGGGACAGGGAAGCCTGGTGGGCCACTGTCTGTGGGGTTGCACAGAGTTGGACACGACTGAAGTGACTTAGCAGCAGTAGCAGAGTGGAGGGAGGGGGCTACATACAGAGCAGCAAAGTCAGCTCTGACAATCACCTCGAAATTGGTCTTGCCATGGTATGATCAGAGTCATCTTGATTGTTTTAAGTACACTTATTCTTCAATTCCAGGGTCAGTTTGTTCCCATTTCTTTGAGGCCAACTCTTGGAACTGAGGCCACAGGCTTCCCTGGTGGCTCAGTTGTAAAGAATCTGCCTGCCAATGAAGGAGACACAGGTTCAATCCCTGGTTGGGAAGATCCCCTGGAGAAGGAAATGACAATCCACTCCATTATTCTTGCCCCAGTAAATGCCATGGACCAAAGAACCTGGCAAGCTATAGTTCATAGGGTCGCCAAAGAGGTGGCCATGGCTTACCGACTAAAACAACAACAAAGAGCAACATGTCATGGTTAGTCTGGGAACCATGTAGTTAATGTTTCCCACCTGGTGGAGGTTTTAGTGTCGACAGGACAGCGCAAAGGAAATGACTCAGAATATTATCGATAACCCTTGAAATGAAGAAGTGAGGTCGCTCAGTCGTGTCTGACTCTTTGCGACCCCACGGACTGCAGCTTACCAGGCTCCTCTGTCCATGGGATTTTCCAGGCAAGAACACTGAAGTGGGTTGCCATTTCCTTCTCCAGAGGATCTTCCCGATCCAGGGATCCAAGCCGGGTCTCCCACATTGTAGGCAGATGCTTTACCGTCTGAGCCTCTAGGGAAGTCGAGGAAGAAGTGAATGTTCTTGACTTTGCTTAATGACTAAACTATGATTATCTTGTGCTGTTTGACAGTTTTCCTTTGCATCTGTGTTTTCTCATTTCTCTGATTAAAGTTATTCTTTGACTGAAGTTTTTCTACAGATGAAAGGCATGTGGAGGGCATGGTGGGGGAAGGATGGGAGGGCCCTGCTCCATTTCACCTGCAGCTGCTCCTGCGAATGGCAATGAGCGCTTCCTTTGCTGCTTTGGAAGAGAGGCCGACCCAGGAAAGACTGACACTTCAGTCCAGAGTGAGCTGCCATGGTCTTCCTCTCCAGCGCCTCCCAGTACTTGCATTTACACCTTCATTACCTCCTACCTGGGCTTGGGAAACTGCTTGTGGGCTGGTCCTTCTCCAGGCCCTGTTTCTCCTAAAGACCATGACTAGAGTCTTCTTCCTAAACCCCACCCCACCAGAGTCTTCCTCGGCTGAAAATCCTTGCTCCCTATTGTCTACCAACACCTCCACCTCCTTTCCTGAGTCTCAACAGTTCTCTCCAGCTTTCCTGCCCAATCAGAAATTCTACCCATTCATTAGGAGCCAGGCCTTTTCCTGCCGGGAGCCAGCGTGAGGAATCCCACCCATGACAAGGTCATGTGGCAGAGATCTGATGGGCAAGGTCGAGTCAGATCTCAGGTTTTCCCCCTGGTATTTCCTGAGCATGTACCCCCCAAATAAGAATATGCCTGCCTTATTGTATTGTACTTTTCCACTCTTCAGACACACTCTGGAAAACGTCAACTCAGGGCTTTAGTCTTCTGCATTTGAAAAGGTGTTTCAATCCAAAAACCCCTCTGATGGCTTTCTAGCCTGTCTGCAGGACTCGTACAGCTGTGCACGTGATTGTTTGAGGCCTCCCGACTGTGGGAGGCACAGGAAGCTTGAAACATCCTAGGAATGTAGGGGCTTCCTAGGAGTCAAAATCATTAGAATAGGACTGATTAAAGGTTTCATTTGTTGAGCCAATATTTGCTGCCAAATTTTCATATCCTTTTTTTTAGATACAGTTGGTATATAGAAAAACAGGTAGTAG
>SJYX01019734.1:0-22610 GCA_006410675.1 Oreotragus oreotragus | reverse complement strand
GGGAAGGCAATGTCACCCCACCCCAGTACTCTTGCCTGGAAAATCCAATGGACGGAGGAGCCTGGTGGGCTGCAGTCCATGGGGTCGCTAACAGTCGGACAGACTGAGCGACTTCACTTTCACTTTTCTCTTTCATGCATTGGAGAAGGAAATGGCAACCCACTCCAGTATTCTTGCCTGGAGAATCCCAGGGATGGGGGAGCCTGGTGGGCTGCCGTCTATGGGGTCACACAGAGCCGGACACGACTGAAGTGACTTAGCAGCAGCAGCAGCAGCAGCCCTGGTATTAGCAACATTAGATCTTTGAGTTAAGTACTTTCTTTGTTATAACCCACTGCACCTTTGTTCTACAGGAATGTAACTTTATTTAGTACTTTGAGGGTGATGCAGAGTAAAGAAAAAACACTTCTAGGGAAAATGAGTTTTCTGGTTGATAGACATTTATCTAGGAAGAGAGCCATAAAAATGTTAACAGGCCTCTTGGCCAGAAGATAATGTAAACTACCTGAGACCTTTTGTATACGGGAGGGTATGCAAAAAGAAAGCCTGGTCTCAATGAGGGTCAGGACTGCTGCCCATGCATAACTCTGCATATTCCATTATTTCTTTATGTACAACTTGGGGTATATAAGCTGATTTTGAAAATAAAGTTGTGAGTCTTGCACCAATGCTAGGCTCCCCCATGTTGTTCTTTTCTCCCCTTTTCTGGCTGAATTCCCATCTGGAACGCGGAGGCTCACCACATCTACTTACTTGCCCTGGCTTCTAAGATCCACGCAAAAGGGAGCCTAAGGTGGGACACCCTTCGATATTCAAGTGGACGCTGGTGGCCTAACGTAGATGGTGCAAACTTCTTGTCTTGAGGTTTTATTGGTTTTCCCCGTAAACCAAGTTATTCAGCCTCTTTTTCTCCACCAATATTTCCTACTACACTATACGTTTCTAATCTCTCTATATATCTGTAATTAAATAAGTTTTTTCCTAGGACACCGACTCTGTCCCCGCTTCGAATTACCCTGGATCCACCAGGGCTGGACCCCGGCACTTCCCTGTCCATCACCAACTCCCAGAGTCTACTCGAACTCATTTCTATCACGTCNTCCTACTACACTATACGTTTCTAATCTCTCTATATATCTGTAATTAAATAAGTTTTTTCCTAGGACACCGACTCTGTCCCCGCTTCGAATTACCCTGGATCCACCAGGGCTGGACCCCGGCACTTCCCTGTCCATCACCAACTCCCAGAGTCTACTCGAACTCATTTCTATCACGTCAGTGAGGCCATCCAACCATCTCATCCTCTGTCATCCCCTTCTCCTCCAGCCTTCATTCACTCTTTCCCAGCATCAGGGTCTTTTCTAATGAGTCAGTTCTTAGCATCAGGTGGCCAAAGTATTGGAGTTTCAGCTTCAGCCTCAATCCTTCCAATGAATATTCAGGACTGATTTCCTTCAGGATGGACTGGTTGGATCTCCTTGCAGTCCAAGGGACTCTCAAGAGTCTTCTCCAACACCACAGTTCAAAAGCATCAGTTCTTCAGCGCTCAGCTTTCTTCACAGTCCAACTCTCACATCCATACATGACTACTGGAAAAATCATAGCCTTGACTAGATGGACCTTTGTTGGCAAAATAATGTCTCTGTTTTTTAATATGCTATCTAGGTTGGTCATAAATTTCCTTCCAAGGAGTAAGCGTCTTCTAATTTCATGGCTGCAGTCACCATCTGCAGTGATTTTGGAGCCCCCAAAAGAAAGTCTGTCACTGTTTCCATTGTTTCTCCATCTATTTGCCATGAAGTGATGGGACCAGATGCCATGATCTTAGTTTTCTGAATGTTGCGTGATTTATCTCCAAAAAATAAGTCTCAGGGGAAGTATGGTGTGGAAGTTACTCACTTCCAGGGTGACGTGTCCCTCCCCTCCCTTGGGGACATTTGGCGATGTCTGGTGGGGAGTGTACTGGCATCTGGTGGGCAGAGGCCATGGGCACTTTTGGATACCCTACAGTGCACAGACAGCCCCCAACAAAAAGTGATTTGGCCCCTGACGTCAACAGCGCCAAGGTCAAGAACCTGACCCCATGGTGAGCAGCCCTTGTCTCTATTTTTAGTTCCAGAAGAGTTAATTTCTCAGGTTAACTCCTGCAAATGAAGGCTTGTATGTGCCAGGCCTGCTGTTGCTGTGCTCTAGTCCATCCACAGCTGTGACAGGGACAGAGTAAAAGGACAAAGTAGGTGATTAAGTCATTAATCCCACTAGGGGATTGTAAGTAGACAAAATATGGGAGACCCCTGTAAGTTGATGATTACTCCAGAAAATAGGTTTGCTTCACTACAAAACCAAGCAGGCTTGCTTAGCAACAAAACCATGCAGCAGAAGCACAAGGTGTGGCCCCCCCCAACAGTAAAACAGCGGTGGCATGAGAGCCACATCTTGCCCGGTGAGCTTAGTAAGTTAGTGATCCCTAGGACATGCTCTCTGCACACAGAGAAAATGAAAATTTGTGTGCCTAGCTTTACCACGTAGAAACAGGAAAACTCCTTTGCATCAGGAGGAGCTGATGATGAAAGCATGGCATCTACTCAAGAAAGACAGAGAAGGTCTTCTTCCTCTCCCCACTTTCCTTAGTTTATAAAACTGGAGCCCAGTTCTGTGTCTTGGGGCACAGAACTTCTCGCCTGCCTGCTTGTAAACCTCACATGCATCTTGTTCTAATAAATCACTTATCTATCGCTTTGCCCCTCACTGAATTCTTTTCTGCACTGAGACATAAAGAACTGTTTGTATTAGAGCTCTTTGGAGCCCCCAGAAACGACACCCAATGGTCTCAGCTGGACAGGATGGATTCCCGGTGACAAACTGGAAAAAACACAGGAGGACCGGAGGAAATCAGCCCTGCTGTTGATGGAGCCCTGCTGACACTGGACTTTGGGGCCGAGGCTGACCACACCTGCCAGGTCCAAGGCTTGGGCTCTCCTATCCCAAGGGTCATGAGTGTGACCCAAGGAAGTGATCTGTCAGATCTGGAAACAGGACCTGGCCGTAAAATCCAGGAGTGAAGGAATCACCCAGGAGGAGGGGTTCTGAGATGCTCACGGCAGCTTCTACATCAGTGACCTTTGAAGCATCCGAGGCTAAGACAGAAACATGAAGAATTACGTGGTTTTGTCAGATCACCAAATTGATTACAACTGACATTTGCTCAGGGTAGACATGCAGCCAGGGTTATTTATTTATCTTTTTAATAAGAATTTTTAAAAAGAATGCATTTAAGGATTCTCTTCTTTACCTTCAGGGTCATTGACTTTTTTTGTTACAAATTTTATTTAATCTTCAGAGTGAAATTTATTTTTAAGATGACATCTCTTTGTTTTGGCTATGCCATGGGACACATGGAATCTTCATTCCCTGACCAGGAACTGAACCCATGACCCTTGCATTGGGAAAACCTCCAGGGAAGTCACCTTTTGTCAAAACTCTTTTGGCTCCACTGCACTTGACATGTAAAATCTGGAATCTTAGTCCCGTGAATAGGGATTGAACCAATGTCCTTGGCAGTGGAAGCTCGGAGTCTTAACCACTGGACCACCAGGAAAGTCCCCATAGCCAGAATGATTTATCTCAAGTGGGTCTTCTCATCTTCACAAGGACCCCATGAGGTTGATGTTACTATTCTCTTGTTTGTACAGATGGAGAAGGGAGACCAGGTTAAGTACTTAGACAAGGTCATATGGTGAGTGGGCAGTGGGGCTGGGGGTGCCCCAGACTCCAAGATCAAGATCCAAGATCACACCACAAGGGTGATCATTCTAAATACTTAATCCTAAATCGTTCTCCCGGCAATCCCTGCAGGAAATCATCCCATGGCCTTTTGTCCACACACGTGGCAATGTAAGCTCTGGCTTGTGCATCTGCCTCTTCCGGAAGCTGGGGCTATCGTCTTATCCCTCTCGGGTCCTCCAGGCCTGAGTGGAGCCTGACACGCTTCAGCACATTTAGGCAGTTCAGCCCCAGAGTCTGCTCTCAGCCACTACGTACACTGAATGCTCTTTTAAAATAACTGAAGTGAGACAAACCACTTCTGGGGATGTGCTCAACATGAAGTATGAAAATTCAACTTGCATCCCGTGCACTAAAGCCTGATTCCACACAGTACAGAGGATGGCCTTGGCCTTGGCCCTGCCCCCGCTCCTTCTCAGGGCCCCCACCAGTGTATCCCCCGGTCACTCCTCCTGGTGCCCTCCTGCTCTGCACACCAGGTGGAGGTGAGGCATGTGAGATGCTGAGGTCCCCGCTGGGGTGCTGAGATTCAGGTGGAGCAGGCCCAGGGGAGCCCCTGAGGGGGACCTCCTCTGACCTCTCACCCTTGACCTTCCTACCCACGTGAGCAGCCGCCTGTCATTGCTCGAGCCCCTGCAGGGTGAAGCTTTGGCTGTGAGTCATTTCCCTGGCAGCGAGGGAAGCAGGAAGAAGCCGATGGAGGGAGGAGCAGGCATGTCAGAGCCAAGTCTCACAGGGGACAGAGCGGCCCAGGACCGCGCAGGTTGCAGAGCTGCTGAGGGATGACCGAGATGACGGCCAGGAGCACTGACCGGCACTGCTGTGGTGTCCGGCCGGTGCCAGCTCAGGGGCTCCCCATTGTCCCCAGGTCTGCTCCGTCTGTGTAGGCAAAGTGACCCAGCCGGTCCCCTTGGCCTCAGCTTGTCCATCCGCCTCATCCAGTCCCCTGGCCTCAGCTAGCCCATCTGGCCTCAAGGCTGGTTATCTTCTAGGCTGGCCCAGGCTCACCCTGCCCCTTGGTTCCCTACCTTCTTTGTTAGTGACATCCTTGCCCACGCGGGGGAGGTCTCTACCCACCTCCTTTGGGGACAGCCCTGCAGTCCCCAGCTCAGCGGCCTTCCTCATCGCTGTCTGAACCTTTTCCTCCTGCTCTGCATGGAGAACCCTCAAGAGGCCTCCCACACCATCCTGTCTCCTAGGAAGAGGGACTAACGCGCTCACCTCACTGGACACCTATGACATGCCAGGTGCAGACGCGCGCTCACTGAATCTGCACAACCACACCACACCCAAGGCTCCCTTCTGCCCATTCTACAGATGAGGAGACTGAGGCTCAGAAATGCTGTTTGGTCCGAGATCACATATTTAAGAAACGAAAGACAAAGATATTTAAACGTCATTCCTTCCGACTCCACGGCCCACAGTATATACCAGCTCTCCTTGAGGTGGTCCCCCTTGATCAGTGCGTTGAGCCTAAGGCCCAGCACATGTTCTTAACATGTGGCTGAGGGAAGACTGTGAGCCTTCACACCTGGGGTAGGAACACTTCCAGCCCAGCCCAGTGATGGTGGAACGCTGAGAGCTGAGGGGAAAGGGGACTGTACCTGGACTCTGCCTGCCCGGGCTGTTCCCCACGTGGTGTAGGTTTCCCAGAAAGGAAGCTGGCAGGGTGGTGGGGTTGGGGGTGTTGTTTGAGGTTGGGGGGGGCGGTGAGACCACAGATTTGCATCACAAGGGGTCTCCTTCTGCTGAAGTGAAGGCTTCGAGACCAGCTCGCTGCCTTGCAGAATGCTTCTAGGCCTCCAGATCGCTGGATCTCCATGGAAATTAGTCCGCCAGAGAAAGACGCTATTTTAAGGACATGCGATGAGAGACCCTGTAGGCTGGGAAAGAGAAGCTAGCTTGGAAAGGGGACTGTACCTGGACTCTGCCTGCCCGGGCTGTTCCCCACGTGGTGTAGGTTTCCCAGAAAGGAAGCTGGCAGGGTGGTGGGGTTGGGGGTGTTGTTTGAGGTTGGGGGGGGCGGTGAGACCACAGATTTGCATCACAAGGGGTCTCCTTCTGCTGAAGTGAAGGCTTCGAGACCAGCTCGCTGCCTTGCAGAATGCTTCTAGGCCTCCAGATCGCTGGATCTCCATGGAAATTAGTCCGCCAGAGAAAGACGCTATTTTAAGGACATGCGATGAGAGACCCTGTAGGCTGGGAAAGAGAAGCTAGCTATGGGGGAGAGCTTTTCTGAATGACTCACTCATTTCCCTCCTATGGGGTAGGGGAAAAAAAGGCATGAAAAAAGAAGGGCAGCCGGGGAGGAGCGGCACAGCCGACCCCGACCCTGGGCCCCACGGCCGCCATACTGCGGGCGGAGACGCCAGGCACGCCGCCGAGGGAGAGAGGCCTTCAGGATCCCAACACCTCCTGTGGCCCTCAGATCCGCTCTTCCAACCAGCTTTCCTATCATGCAATGAAGCAAAAAATTGCTTCTTAAAAAAAGTGACTGCAGCTGCTTCTGTAACCCCAGGAACACGGAATTCACCGTAGGGGCAGGGGACGCCCTTGTGAGGAAAGCTTGTTTAATCCACCTCCTTGGTTAGGGAGCTTGGTGAAGAAGAGCTAAAACCACAGAGGTAAATCACTTCAGGTGATAAAGAGGTGGGAATCTCTGGGTTTCCCTCTCATCCTGCTATTTACTGAACAGGGACTCTGGGATGCCCAGGGTGGGAAGCAAGCAGACATGGCGGGGCGGAAATCTGGCCCCAAGAGATGGCGGTGGACCCAAGCCTGGGAGAAAGGAGCTCAGGGACCCTGAAGGGTGGGTGCAGGGCTGAGCAGCTGAAAGAACAGGAGCGAACGCCTTTAACTTTCCAGTTTCCAGTTTCAGGCATCAGAGAGGGCCCCACTGTCCGTCAGCTTACAGTCAAAGTCCTGTTTGGTGCAGAGGCAACTGGTATTGGAGCTTGGGGCAGTGGTGGGGGGAACACTGAGCCTGCTCAGGGTGCCGGAACTCAGACCACAGCTGCTCCTAGAGTCACTTCTGGGAGGCCTCAGAAATGGTGAGGTGGACGTCCATTCCAGGTAGGGGTGGGTCCAGGCAGCACCCACGCTGGCCCTCTGAGCTGGGCACTGCTCCCTGACCCATGAACGGTGCAAACTGCTCCTGCAGGTGGGAGCCTGTGACCTGGCAGATTGTTTACATGAGTTTACTGTCTCTGGAGCTCAGTAATGAACACTTAAAAAGCCAGGAGGAACTGGTGGCTGCAGGGCATCCCTGGAGTCCCGCAAAGACATGTGCCATCTCCAGCGAATCCTGGTCCTTCTTGTTGTTCAGTCGCTCAGTCACGTCCAACTCTGCGACCCCATGCACTGTAGCCGGCCAGGCTCCTCTGTCCATGGGATTCTCCAGGCAAGAATACTGGAGTGGGTTGCTGTGCTCTCCTCCAGGGGATCTTCCCAACCCAGGGATTAAACTTGTATCTTCTGCATTGGCAGGCGGTTTTTTTTTTTTTTTTTTTAACCACTGAGCCACCAGGGAAGCCTCCTGGTCCTTGGCCAACTTCAAACCCTTTCTACAGAGTCCCCTCTGTCAGGACAATGCTGGCTCATCTCCACTGCAAACCTCCATAACCACCCCTCCCTGGTCGGCTGCTCAGCAGCTCCGACAGCCTAGAAGCCCGTCTGTGGCTGAACGTCAGGAAAAAATGCCACACAGATGGGAGCTGAGAAAAGCACAATTTATTGGTCACGCAGACTGACACACGTGGGGATATGAGATGCGTACCCATCCTCCTGAACTCATACACACTTCTGGATTTGGTTTCCTACATTAATTTCGTTACATCAAAAAGCAACAGACACACAAAAACATCACCAGTCCATTCTCTTAGTAACCAAGGAAGCAGGCCAAAAGCCATAGAGTTCAGAAATAAAAGACTGCTTTGAGGGCTAGGAACCAAGAGGCCTGCCCTCCCCAGCAGCCAAGTGGGAAAGCTGATTTTCTGCAGCAACTAAGGAACAGCAAAGACTTTTCCATCAGCTCGATGAGATAAGGCTCAGGGCCTGGCTTATTCCATGGCCTAGCGGTGCCTGCCCACCTGGTGGAGGGCACAGGAGACTTGGTACAAGCCTGGAATCGCCAGTCTGGGCTGAAGCCGAATCTCTTTACTGAAGAGTAGGAATTGATTTTCCTTCTACTTCTGACTGAAGAACTCAGGTGACCCAGAGAGATTCCTGTTCACACAGGCTCAGCTGGATCCCAGTGGCTTTCGCTATAGCAGTTTGCATCACTGAAGCTAGACAAGGCCAGGTTCACTGTACCCTAGATTAACCACACACTCAGAGCTTCCTAAAGGCCAAGCCCTTCCTCACTCCAGGAGGGCACTGGCCTTAATTTTTAATGCTTTGTCTAAACCACTCAGGACATACTGTTTTCAACTGGAGGGGGGTGGGGTGGTCTGGGAATGTGGTTTTAGTTGACTGAAGACTCAACTTGTAATGTTCATAAAGCACTTAGCACAGTACCTGGCAGGTGCTGAGTGCTCCATACATGTAGCCATTATTATTATTATTAATATTATTATTACTTGTATCTCCACCCAGGAATCAGCACTCTAGTTCCTTTCTTCAAAATGCTAGCCAGAACAAGGCTCTTGGGTCCCAAGTACCAAGATCAAGCTGGGGGCCCATGTGTGCGGGTTGTTGGGTGCCCATCCGCTGTGCTGCTTCTTCCAGCTTCAGCACTGACAGTAAGGTTTCACAGCCAGTGCCCCTTGCTGACCACATAGAAGCTAGGCCGTCTCGGGAAAAACACGAAGCCCTGTGCAGGAAGCTGGGTAGAGAGGAGTGAACAGGGGTCCTGGAAGAGGGTCCTGGTGGCTTTGTGTTGCTCCTCTGGGCTCCTATCTCACTGGCGGCTCACCAGGGGCTTCACTGCAGGACAAGAACAGAAGATTCAGCACTGCGTCATTGCCAGGCCACAACTAACTCAAGGTCCCCATGTCTTTGCATGCCCCAAGCTAGAGTAGGCTTCCTCTGACAGTGTTGAAGAGGGCCAGCACACTGTTCTCAGAACTTACACATAATCTATTATGTATGTATATATGTTATATGCATACACAGTAATATGTAATATATATGAAATAATATGTAATAGATAATATATTACATGTAAATTGTAACATACAATAATGATATATAACAAAATTTAGTCCTCCCTATAAACCTATGAGGCAGGTTCCACTGATTGCTCATCCACTGACTGAGGAGCAAACTGAGGCCCAAGGCCCAGAGTCAGAGACTGGGGTAGGGGAGAGAGCTGGGATTCAAACCCAGGACAGTCTGGCTCCAGAATCTGCTCTTATCCATTATTTTTTTGCTGAAAAAGAAATCTGTTTTGTAGGAAGGAAGGGGACATTGAGTATGAAGTCTCTAAAACGCTAGGAAATTTTAAAGAACTAACACTAAGGATGATGATGAAATAGAAATGATCTGGGCTCTTTTATATTTATGAAGCCTTATTCTTCTGTGGTGTTGGAGAAGACTCTTGAGAGTCTCTTGGACTGCAAGGAGATCCAACCAGTCTATCCCGGAAATCAGTCCTGAATATTCATTGGAAGGACTGATGCTGAAGCTGAAACTCCAATACTTTGGCCACCTGATGCAAAGAACGGACTCACTGGAAAAGACCTTGATGCTGGGAAAGATTGAAGGCAGGAGGAGAAGGGGATGACAGAAGGTGAGATGGTTGGATGGCATCACAAACTCGATGGAGATGAATTTGAGCAAGCTCCAGGAGTTGGTGATGCACAGGGAAGCCTGGCATGCTGCAGTCCAAGGAGTCGCAAAGAGTCAGACAGGACTGAGCGACTGAACTGATTCTTATGGGCCTGACATAGAGGACTCAGTTTACCCACAGCCCCTCCTTTAACCCTTCAACTGTAGGGGCAGGGGTTTTTGGGTATAGGCTGGGTTTGAATCCTGTCTTCACCTCCTTTCTCCTTTGCAGTTCTCAGGGCAGGGTTTTTCGGAACGCACTCCTGGGTGGCGTTGGTCTATCACATACATGGCCGTGGATGAGAGCCCATATGCACCAGAGCAGGGTTCCTAGCCTGGTGGGTTGTAGCAGACCCAAGCACACACAGGCACCCTCCGACCTCGCAGGCACCGCCCGCGCAGGCGCACCGAGCATACTCCCGACATGGCCGGGTACCACTCACACGCACGCACGTGCACCTGTGGCGCACACCCACGCATGCGCACCCGCCTGCCCACGCACCCGGAGCGCACCTGCATGGCCGTGCGGCTGAGCGGCGCGTCCTCCGGCCGGTGCTTGGCGTGGTGAGGCAGCTCGGCGTTGTCGCGGTAGTCTCGGCCCTTGGAGTGCTGCAGGTGCAGGACGGCCGGGCTCTTGACCGGGAGGGGCGGCCGCTGCCCCTGGGCGGGCAGGGGCTGCTGGCTGAGTTCCGGCCTGGAAGGCTTGATGGGCCTCTTGACCGGCACCGGGACCGGGACCTGAGAGCCGGCCGGGGCCTTAGGCTTCCCTTGGCTCTTGTTCCCGCCCGGCGGGCGGCCCTCGGAGGTGGAGCAGGTGAAGGAGCGGACCCGGGGCGTGGGGCTGAGGAAGGGGGCGGGCGGGGGCGCCGGCTTGCCGGTCCCCTTGCTGCCCTCTGCTTCCTGGACTTTGGAGAGCAGGATGCTGGGTGATACGGTGCCCGGGTCCGGGCAGGGCGGGGGCTCCTTCCTCAGCATCTTTGGGGACTCCTGCTCTTTCCTGGGAGCCGGCTTCGGGAATGCGCTCACAGACCCGTACAGGGGGTTCTCAAACATCTCGGGCTTGGTCAGCTGCGGCTCCTCGGGAGGCAAAGGTTCCCCCACACTCTTTGCCACGTCGCTGGGCCTGGAGCGTGAGAAAGAAGACGCACAGGGAAGAAACACAGATCGGGGATGACTGCTGAATGCCTGCGGAGTTTCCTTTCGGGCTGATAAAGACCTTTCGAACTAGATCGAGGTGGTGGTTGCCTTAACACAGTGAAGGCACTCAATGCCACCTAGTTGTCCATTGGAAAAATGTTAGGCTTCATTTTATGTTATGTGAATTCCACTGCGATTAAAGAGACAAGAGAAGGAACTGTTACTCTCACTTTTACATTGATGGTCTCACAGGTAACCTCCACTCTTTCTTGGACATTTTCCATCATAGAAACTGTCCACACCAGAGCATCACTAAGAAAGGGGGACTAGTGAATTCTGCTCTGAGCCACAGAGGAACAGAAGCCTGTGCTACTGGAGGGTCCCAAGTTCAGAAGCTCGGTTTAACAGAAGCATGGAAGACCCCCAAGCGTGAGACGCCGCCCCTGGTGCAGGCGGTGGACGTGATCCAGACGAAATCGGTGCTCACGGGACCCACAGTCCCTATTAACAGTGTTCTTTCCTCTGCATAAAGCCCTCTCCCCGGAGAGCTCCTGGTGAGTGTGGCTTCCTTTGTGCCCTCATTCAGAGTGAGAAGGAAACAATGGTGTTCACAATGAAAGCTAGAGATGCGCCAGGAAACAAGCCAGTAGCAAGAAAAGAGGCCTATCTGATTTATGGACCGAGAAGGAGGTCCACTCTGTCCCCAGGGTACGTAAGAGCTTCCTTTGTTTGTGTTTCCTGATTTACTTCTGCCCTTGCTGGACGTGGTTTCTTGCTGAGCGAACTAGGAGGACCAGGAATGGGGACACATTTTGCTTTCTGGCCAGGGGCGTGTTCTGTGTTCTTCAAAAATGAGGAAGCTGTTGAGAACAAAATGTGGGTCCCCTTGGAAAACACACTGAACTGGTCAGGCCGTGATGCCTCATACTGATGGAGTGTGTGCTGCAATGCTGCTCAGAAGTTTCTGAACAGCCACAGCTAATGGACTCTTTAGAGAGGAGGAGTGGGCAGAGGACAGAGGCGAGATGCCATCCTCTCACTGGGGCCAATGAAACAAGATGTGGGGTTTCAGGACACAGAGAACTGGGCTGTCGCTCATTACTCTTTGGAAAGACCTGGAAGCAGGTGCCTAAGCAGAAGGTCGCCCCTCCCCTCTGGGCCATCCTCGGCACCTGCTCTGGACCCCCAAAGACCTGTGCTCTGAGTTAGCCCGGGGAAGGGGCAGAAGGGGAAAGCAGCATTGGGTGAAACTTCACCCGAAGTTTCGGATGAAGAGGCCGGGAGAAAAGAAAGGTGCATGGCCTGCCACCTGAAGCTCACTCTCAGTGATGAGATAGGAAGGAACCTGCTTGCAGAGAGTTAGGGGCAGGGCCAGGAAGCTGACCCTGGATGCAAGCATTTTGCGGATTGCAAAGATGGGCAGGCAAAGCAAGCCTCCCTCAAGGAGGGGCTTCTGTCTGTCAGAGAAGGGGAGGCTTGGTGAGGGCAGGGAGACTGGGGAAGACCGCTTTTAAAAAGTCTTATTTCCTTGATGGGAAGTCACAAAGAACCAGCTCCTATAGTAGCCACCGCTGTGGAATCAGCCAGCCCATCCCCAGGGTACAGAGTGGGTTCCTGGGGCCAAATGACTTCACTCCTCAGATCCAGAGTCTGTTCTTTTCTAAAGGAGCAAAGCACCAAGCAAGGTCTGAGAAGAGCCCTATATCTTTTTTTCTTTTTTTTTTCTGTTTAAACTTTTTATTTTGTAATGGGATATAGCTGATGAACAATGCTGTGATAGTTTCAGGTGGAGAGCAAAGGGACTTAGCTATACATACGTACGTATCCATTGTCCCTGAAACCCCTTTCCCAACCAGGCTGCCGCATAACATTGAGCAGAGTTCCCTGTGCTCCACTGTAGGTCCTTGTTGGTTATCCATTTTAAATATAGCAGTGCGTACATGTCCATCTCAGATTCTCTAACTGTCCCTTCCCTCTGGCAACCATAAGTTCATTTTCTGTCTGTAAGTCTCAAGGAGAGCCCCCTTTCTAACCACGTGACATCGGTCCAGGGTGACCGGTCGTCCCGGTTTGCCCAGGACTTAAGGTGTTTCCTGCGATGTGGGATTCCTGGTGTAAAAGAAGGGGACAGTGTTGGGCAAACTGGGACAGCTGGTCACTCTGCTTGGTTGTGCAGTGTCAGGACTGGGACACCCCCTTTCCCGTAACCGTCTCAGGCCGAGTGGGGGCTCAGGAGCAGCAGAGGACTGCAGGCAGGCATCAGAGGCCCCAGCTTCTTGCCTCCAGTCACCTCTTTGCTGAGAAGTAAGCTGAGCACCCACCCCACCCTGTATCTATGATGTCCCCTTTCTGAAGCTGTCACCTGTAATACAGGAGGGAACTGCTGGCCATCTTGTTCCCAGCTGTGTGCTTGAACTTGAAGTTGTGCTGTGTTTAGGTTAGCACAAAGAGACATTTGCTTCGGGAACTTAACAACATTTCACTTGAACAATCCCCCTGTTGGCTGTGGTTGCTTCTAACTCTGTTTCCCGGGGTTGCCAAAGAGAGGACCTTTGCCAAAGAGGCACCTCAGGACCCACCGTACGGTGGCTTTTGTTTTCATTTTTCCCGGAGAGGGAGCTAGGCTGCTTCTCCTTTTGGGTTTCTTATGGAAAGACCAGAGTCCATAATATTATCAACAAAGTCTGAAAACTAGAGGTATAGAGACAAGACTGAGCCTGCCCTGTCTGGTCCCATCCTCCTTCCTTCTGTCCCTTCCATCTTTCCATTCATCTGCCTAGTTTTTTTTTTTTTTAAGAGAACAAAACTTAAGAGAGTTATAAACTGCCCTTCGAGCCAGAGGAAACTCCAGCCAGGCCTGGTGAGAGTGTTGGGAGTGGCAGGAGATGAGGGGAAACAGGTTTTATAGCACGCTCTTCCCTGACTCTGAATTCACGACAGAAAATGCCAAGAAGAACGTGGGACCTCAAGAAAGGGGAAGACAGACCCAGAGTGGTTCCCCCCGGAGCCATCATAGACGATACCAGCAGCCCCCAAAGGAAGCTATGCTGATGATACTCCGCGCACCTTCAGTCATTGTTGATTAAGGTCTGCACTTTTCATTCCCGACACCCTGGGGTTACGGGAAACCTGGAGGGCTCTTGAGCCTGGCAAACGTGTGGGTTTGCTTGGTTAAGGCAGCGGCTGTGTGGGCTCCTCCCAGGCTCCCAACGTCCGGGCATGTGCTGCCTGGACCAATTCTAGATGCAGGCCAGCCTTCTCTAACCGCTGGGTTTTTCCCGAAGTTTCACGGCCAAACCCTCTCCTCCCTCTGTGGGCTGACTGCGCGCCTCCTCTTGGGAATTCCCCGTCCCAGCTGCTGCTTGTTCGAATTGGTCTCAACAGGACAGAAGGGAAAGTTGCACCTGAGAGCAGGAACCACCGTGGCTGAGAGGAGACCGAGGAACTGGGAGCTGGGGAGGGACTCCTACATGGAGATTCCCATCTCTGTTCTGCAGGCCCTCTCAGGAGTGGGAGGTTGACAGGCATTTACTGCTTATAGAACCGTAGTTTTCAATAAAGGTTGTTTTTACGGGACCGCGTTTTTCTTTGGCAGTATGTTTAAATTTTTTTTCTCCATGTTTTAAAAAAACCTTTCAAGGGACTTCCCTGGTGGGAAGTGGCCAAGACTCCACACTCCCAGTAGAGGGAGCTGAGGTTCGATCCCAGATCAGGGAAATAGATCCCACTAAGTTTGCATGCCACAATCAAAGATCCAGTGTGCCGCAGCTAAGACCTGGCACAGCCAGATAAATGAATATTAAAGAAACGAACCTTTGCAATTTACACCAATAGGGTAGCAACTGGAGATTCCACCTGCGTTTCTCAAGAACCTCCTGTGTTCTAGGCCCTGAGGGTGAGTCAGTGACCGAAGCGGGACACACGAAGTGGGCCTTCTGTTCGAGGCCCAGGCTTCCTAGCGGTGAAAAGCCAGGGAAGGGTGAGGTCATGGTGAAAAGGACACCCACCTTGACTGAGTGAGGCAGGGTCCCCGGGTTGCTGTTGACGATGTAAACTTCTTGGGTGATACGGGTGGTTGGGAGGGTGGCGTCGGGGGGCTGTCTCCCCTGCCAGGCCCCAGGGCGGAGTCCTTGAGCGGCGGGTCGTAGCTCCAGGCGGTGGGCTGCTGGTCGGGGGACAGGGTCTGCTTCAAGTGCCCGAAGTTCCCCACCCCCATGTAGCTGGGGTTGATGATTTCTGTGATGCCAGGGCCACTGCATGGAGGGGCCCTGCGGGGGGAAGGGGGACACACAGTCTCACCTCAGGCCTCCTCTGGGGCCGCACTGGTCTGAGGACCGTGTCCTCTGATGTCCCTCGGGGCTCCTCAGGCGCTCCCCAACCCCAGTGACTTGCCCCCTTAGAACGGGCTGGGGCTTTAGCTCTGGAGCCACATCTGCTAATGTCCTCGGTCCTCAGGAAACACGACACCCGTCCCGTGTGATCATCTCTGTAGCTGCTTCCTCCTGGAGTGGGCGTCTTTCTACTAGGCTGTGCCTTCCCGAGGCAGGCACTGCACTTAATGTGCCCTGGTTTCTCCAGAACCCGACATGTGGAGGTACTCGGTGTTGGCTGAACTGAACCTTGCAATGCAGAAGAGTCTCCCTGGCCTTGTCGCACTCACACCAACCTCCCCTGAGCTTGGGGTTTGCGGTCAGAAGCCTCGGAGCTGGAAGCAGGACAGGCCTCTTGTGGCTGGCGCTTTCTTTCCCTGTGAGTCCTTGCTTTCTCTCTCTTCCACTTCCCCACTCCCCGTCCTGGGTCTGTAAAGCCAGGCTATTTTGCAGTGAAGTCCTGGCTCTTACCCACCCTCCGGGCCCCTAATCTACCTGTTGGCAGGTTCCCACTGCTTCATGGGGTCATGGCTGGTAAGGCTTTTCAGAGACTTGGGTCCACTGGATTCATCCCGCTCTGTCTTCACAAAGTCTGCAAGAAAGGGGCCGGGAAAGATCGTGTGAAGGGGCAGCCCCCAGGGTTTGGGCCAGAATGGCTCAGAGGTATCCACTGGCAGGCTGAAGCTGGAGAGTGAACACTGGCTGCCTGAGGGCAGATTCTGAGACGTGTGTGTTCGGTGGTCGATCAGTTATGCCTGCACAGCTCCAGGGCTGGGAGAGTGGGCGCGTATGACCCAGAGTTGTCATTTCCTGCAACATCTCCACCTCGGTGGTGTCAGCAAGGGACAATGCAGGCAGCTATTTTTTGGCAAATCTGAATAAAAGAAATACAACAAGGTAGCGCTGCAAGAGTACTCAGTGCCCAAAGCCAGCCTGTTCACAAGCTTAATGGGGAACTGGGACCCCACCTTCATAACTGACTCTGGTTGTGGCTGCAGGGGTACTGGGTCCCCCTCAGGTCCAGATCCTGCAAGAGAAAGCAGCTCCCAAAGGCAGAGCCAGGAGGCACACGCACAGGAGGCACCACCCGCGATGCCCAGAGCCTTTCACGACCAAGGGCTGCCAGACTGTCCACATGCACGAGTCCTGCTGTCGCGCTGTTCATGTGAGCGGCAGGACCCCGTCACATTTACAAACTTACGGCTGCTTAGCAGGGGCTGAGCCTGCACTTTCACCTGGGACCAGCCACTTGGCTCCGTTTGTGACCTTCAGCCAGTCACTTAACCTCTCTGTACCTTAGTTTCCCTATCTACCAACCAAGGACAAGACCTGGCTCTCAGAGCTATTGTGACAGAGAAACGAGGTGGCATTTAATAGGAGATCATCTCATGCCTCAGGTATAAAATGAAAGCCTGACTCACTTTAGACACTGTTATTTGAGCACTTTTGAGGAAGAATTAAAGCGAAGAAGAAAAGGAAAAAAATGATCTATTGTCTGAGAAGAAAGACAGAGTTAACACATTTTGAGCACCTGTGTGCCTCTCAAATCATTTATTATTTCAAGCAGGGAGGTTTTAATGGGATGGGAACTACTGAGAAGGACACGTGTTAATTTCCAGGTTTCAAAAAATGTATGCAGGGTTCAGAGAAGATTATAAATCTGCCTCTTCCTTGTGCTCTCTTTACGTTACTATGTCTCCTGACCACATTTCAATAGTCTCACGGTGAAGCTGTGACAGCTCCCATCTCAGAGATGCGATGTCTGAACTGGCCGAATGCAGCAGCCACCCCCCCCCCCCCGGCCTTTTTGGCACTAGGGACTGGTTTTGTGGAAGATAGTTTTTCCACAGACTGGAGCGGGGGGCGGGTGGTGGTTTCGAGATGAATCGGGTACACACTTACTGTGCACTTTATTTCTAATATTAATACCTCAGCTCCACCTCAGATCATCATGCATTAGGTCCCAGAGGTTGGGGACCCCTGGCCTAATGGAAATCAGCAGAGTTTTCTCTGCGGACCTGTAGGGAAGGACTCTCTGATGCTGGCATTTCATGTGGGGCGAGCAAACACCCACGCTGCGTATTTGGTCCCAAGCTTGTCTGCACTGGTGTCCTTTCTGAGCCACAAAAAATGCACCCTCCTGATGGCCAGCCCGGAGAAGGTAACGGCACGCACTCTGGTACTCTTGCCCGGAAAATCCCACAGACGGAGGAGCTTGGTAGGCTGCAGTCCATGGGGTCGCTAAGAGCAGACACAGCTAAAGTGACTTAGCAGCAGCGGATGGCCAGCCAAAGTAAGCAAGTGGCAAATAGGGGGAGAGAAAGATTGAGTTCAAGTTCAAAGAGGTGCTAGGGGACTCTGCCCGGCAAGAGAAGACCATGGAGGGTGGCTGGGACTAGGATCAGGAAGGGCCAGAGAAATGTGCTCAGGACGAGAGCAGAGCTGCCAGGTGCACATGGTGCGTGGAGGTGATACCAGAGGTGCAGAAGCCCAGGGTGGGTACCAGGAGGGCAAGCTGTAGACACGTGCGAGGGTGTATGTGTGTATATGAGTGTGCACCACGTGGCCACAAGGAAGAACAGGAACCACGTGGGAAATTCTAATCTCAACTGCAGCCATGGTTTCAATCTCCCTTGCCCCTCAGCCAGGAGAGAGACTGTGAGTAATCGGCAGGTCTGTGCGTAACCCTGGTCCTCCTGGTGGAGGTGTTCACAGGGAGTGACAAGGCCTGGAAGGCTCATGAGAGAGCAGAGGGCCTGGGAAACCCACACTCACCACCTCCTTAGAGATGTGAGTTGACTGGGGTTGGGGAGGGTGATCTGAGGCTGTGGACTGTTGCGGTTCTGTAGGGAAATTCTTGAACCTACAGAGGGTTGGGCCAGATTGTCTCTGAGGCCCTCTCCAAGGCTGGATTTTCATCTTGAGGCCTCAGCAGACAGAATATTCCATGCCTGTTTCCCGCCCAGCGGCACTGAGGAGGGAGCAGAGGAGGAGGTGTGTCCACTTACCGTAGAGCTTCTCCCTCATCTTGCCCTGGGAGGTCTGCAGCTTAATGTCCCCCCGGAAGTGACCGGTCATCTCTCCGTGGTGAGTGAGAGGTGTGTAGATGGGGAGCTGAGTTTCTGTGGCTTCTAACCGTAGAGCAATGCAGCCCTCGCCTGGGGAGGTGGGGGGAACAGTAGTCAGGTCAAGACCCCCTCATTTCACCGGAGAAACACCATGCGTTTGTCCTGGAGACTTAGCCCCCCTCCCAGAGCTGCAGTGGCCAAGGCAAGGATTATGGGACTAATCTTTCAGAACAATTCATCACCAATTTGGGGAAAACAGCTCAAACCTTCAGTGAAACTCCTTGCAGATTAGTGGATGCAAAAAATTAAATCATACAAAACCCAGCAGAAAACCAGAATTAAATACTAATCTGATTGCTGGAGAGAAGGATAACCTCCCAATGTTTGAAGCAGTGTAAGAAATGACAAAACCAGATGGACAGATAAGAGGATATAAGAGATTAAAACTTCTGCCTAGAGGAATTTTAAAAAAATGGGAAGAGGACTGACTGAGGCCATTCGCTGCAGCCAGCTTCAGAGAGGGTATTTTATCTGAATGCCTCAGAAATCAAATCTCCAGCAGAGTAATGGGCAGGCTACCCCACAGACATTTCCTACAAAAAGAGAAATGTAGCTGGTTAATTTCATTACTCTAAATGGAAACTAGTTCAGTCTTCTGAGTCATCAAAAATGCAAATTAAGGCAGCACTTAAGGGACTCTCTCACAGACACGAAGCCAGCAAAAGAAGAAGGAAGCAAAGAACAGTGCCAGTCAGGATCTGGGAAGACCTCTACACTTGGACATGAGAAGGTCAACAAGGCAAGATGGAGCCTCACAGCTATCAGTTTGATGACGAGGGCCAAGAATCACAAACACATGTACACATTGCTTTAGCCAGAAAACACGGGAGCTTGTCCTAAAGAGATGATCCAAAAGAATAAATGTAGCCAAAGGAGATCGAAAAATGTCCACAAAGAAGAAAAGGCAACCCCCGTCCACTCTTGGTGGGAATGTAAGTAGGTGTAGCCGCTATAGAAAACAGCCTGGCATTTCCTTACAAAAACAAATATATATATATATAAATAGAATTGCTGTATGATCCAGCAATCTCATTCCTGCTCATATATCTGGAGAAAAGGAGAAAACTCTAATCAAAAAGATACAATCACCTCTATGTTCATAGTAGCGCTCTTCGCAATAGCCACGACATAGAAGCAACCTAAACGTCCATTAACAGATGAAGGTGGTGTACATACACAATGGAATATTAGCTGTAAGGAAAAGAAATAATGCCATCTGAGGCAACAGGGATGGACCGGGAGCTGCTCATACTGAATGAAGTGAGTCAGACAGAGACAAACGTCACACGATATCACTTATATCTGGAATCTAAAGTACTGGTCAGCATCTTTACGGAACAGAAACAGGCTTGCAGACATAGAAAAGAAACTTGGGCTTACCAGAGTGGAGAGGAGCACGGTGGAGGGGTCAACTAGGTGTTTGGGGTTAGCAGATAAAACCACCACATACAAAGTAAATAGCAGAGACCTACTGAATATCACAGGGAGATATAGTCAATATCCTGTAATATATCATAATGGAAAACAGGACACAATATATAATATATACCTTGCTGTACACCAGAAAGTAACACATTGTAAACCAACTGTAGTTTAATAAAAAACAAAAGCGTCCACAAAGAGCTCCACTTGAGCATTATTGATAACGCTAACAAAAATAATTGGCTGCACCTCAACAGTGGTAGTAAGGAAGAGTTTTAACAATGAGGATATAAAAAGATTGAAAGATGACCAAAAAATGAAGATATAGTAAGTTCATGGAATATTATGAAACCATTAGAAGCAAATAGCCTGAAGGCTGGGCTGGAAGATCATGGGAAATGTGTCTTATCTAATACTAGGAGCAGAAAGCAGGCAATAACGGGTATCTCTGTGGTAATTATTCATGTAGAAATCTACGTGCCTATAGATGAACACTGGAGTGTGAAAGCAAATAAGTATGAGACCGTTGAATGATTTTTTTTCCTAGTTATTAGTATGATGTGTCTTCCAGGTGGCACTAGTGGTTAAGAATCTGCCTGCCAATGCAGGAGACGTTAAGAGACATGGGTTTGAAACTTGGGTGGGGAAGATCCCCTGGAGGGGGAGATGGCAACTCACTCCAGTATTCTTGCCTGGAGAATCCCATGAACGGAGAAGCCTGATGGGCTACAGTCCATGGGGTCGCAAAGAGTCGGACATGACTGAGCATCTGAGCACGTCAGTATGACGTGCTATTTGTCAGCATGAACACCAAGAGAAAGAAACAAATGAGGACCTCAGTGTTTGGAAGGAAGATGGAGCCTCAGACCCGCATGCCAGCAAACCCCCTGACACTCCGGCCCCATGTGGATCCTTTTTCTTTGCTCCACCAGACTCCTTGGGCTCTACCCGCCCCTGGCCTGGCTCAGGGACCTCTTTTCCAGTGCTGTGATGAGAGAGAGTGGAGGGCACGATTCTGGAGCTGTGCTATCTGGGCTCAAGTCCAAGGTCATGCAGCAGTGGCTGGGTCACCTTGGACAAGTCACTTCATTTCCTCACCTCTGCAACGAGGATGGTGATGGCACCTAGATCCCAGGGCTCTGGGTAGAGCCTGCAGAGTGGGTAACAGACACACGTGGGCACCATTCCTGTCTGCAGCCTCTTTCTGCTTCCCGGCTTCCCCCGATCAGCATTAACCACCTGCAGATTCCTTCCACTGGAAGCAGACGCCCGCCCTGGACCCCACTGCACATGCTGGTGGGCCTCACGCCCTCCGCTTCGGCACCCCACTCACTCCCTCACTGCACACAGTTCTTCCAAGTCCAGAGGTGATCCCTGGGGCTCTTGGTCTGCAGGACACAAGTCTTTACTTGGCCGGGTCTCTCGGCCACGTTTGCTGGCATCGCCACCCGCTCCTCTCGAGCAGCTCTGACGGCGTCTGTGACCCCAGTCTTCCGTTTTCCTCCCACTTCTCTGGCTGAATCTGCTTCGCCTGCTCCTCCCCACAGCTGACCCAGTTCAGGAAATGGAAACATCTGCTCAGCTACCGAAACCACGAGTGCAGGGCCCTCCTCCCCCCGCTCCCCGAGATGCCCGCGGTCACAGTGGCCCTTCTCAGCACCTCTCAAGTTTAAACTCGCTTTTTTGCCGTCACCACTTTCATTCCAGCTCCCTCGTCCACCATGTGTTGTTGTTCAGTCGCTCAGTCGTGTCCGATTCTTTGCGACCCCGTGGACTGCAGCTCATCAGGCTTCCCTGTCCTTCGCCAGCTCCCGGATCTCACTCAAACCCATGGCCATCGAGTCGGCGATGCCATCTAACCACCTCATCCTGTGTCACCCCCTTCTCCTCCTGCCCTCAATCTTTCCCAGCATCAGGGTCTTTTCCAATGAGTCGGCTCTTCACATCAGGTGGCCAAAGTATTGGAGTTTCAGCTTCAGCATCAGTCTTTCCAGTGAATATTCAGGGTTGATTTCCTTTAGGATTGACATCCATCATGTTGATCACTGCAAACTCTGTTTCTAAGTTGCAAAGCTGACCATGTTATCATCTTGCTTGACTCTTTAATGGCTTCCTGCTGTCCCCTGGATGTGGTATTTACCCCTAACCTGGCTTGTGTGGAGCTGCCAACCTGGCTCCTTGCCTCCAGCCTCTCTCTGACCACCTGCCCCCTCACTCCATGCTCTAGCTGCACTATACATACCAAGTTCAAGGGCAAAGCTAACGCCGCGCTGGAGCTGGGGCAGGCTGAAGATCTTAACAGAAGATGATGTCTCTCTAGGAGGACAGTTGCTGGGGCCACAGGCCTTCTCAAACCAGTCTGGGCTGGGCATTGAGCAGTGCCAGGTGGACCTGGGCTGAGATGAGGGCTCAGCCAGTTACCACCCATGTGACTCACTTTACCTCTCTGAGCCTCAGCTTGCTCATTGACTAATGCAGAGGATGTCTGCTTCACAGGGTCGTGTCAAGATCAGTCATACTATTTCAAGCACCTGGCATGGAATCTGACACAAGAGAGGCTCCATGGATGAGAGGGGCTATGAGTCCCTCTCGGGAGCCTGATGGGTCGGCAGGGTGACTTCCTGGTAACCATCCCTCTGGCAGGACCAGGATGGGCAACAGATGGGTTTTTTTGTGAAGGAGATCGCTCCCCTCCCTGACATGGGTGGCCTCAATCTCAGGTATGGTACATATAGCACCTCTCCCAGGACCTTTACCGTAGGATTCGTCACTGTCGGAGGACTTGATGCTGATCAGGATATGCTGGTCCAGCAGGTACTCGGGGTCAGAGATGATGGGCTTCAGCTGCAGAGAGAATGGCATGGGTTAGCTCGGACATGTTGGGGACAGGCTTGGGGGAGCCAGCCCAGAGAGAGGGGAATGTGTGGGGAAAGGGACACAGATGTTCTTTTTAAATTCAAATATCTGCTTATCCTGTCCAAGAGAGCAGGGAGGAATCCGTATG
>SJYX01019732.1:375320-443827 GCA_006410675.1 Oreotragus oreotragus | reverse complement strand
TTTTTTTTTTTTTTTTGGCTTCTTAGAAGTATTTTGGAGTTCACTGACACCACAACTTGAGTTCCAGCCATGATGTAGCCTCGTAGTGTAACCTTGGGCAAGTCATTTAATCTCTTAAGCCTGTTTTCTTCAACTCTAAAATGAAATTAGTAATAGTGGCTGTTTCATGCAGTTGCTCTGACGATTAGATTAAAAGAGAATAGAAAATGGCACACTCCATGGTATATGCTGTTGCTGCTGCTAAGTCGCTTCAGTCATGTCCGACTCAATGCGACCCCATAGACGGCAGCCCACCAGGCTCCCCGGTCCCCGGGATTCTCTAGGCAAGAATACTGGAGTGGGTTGCCATTTACTTCTTCAGTGGTATATAGTGAACACTTAATAAATGGTGGCTTATATTGATTATAGAAGAGACTCATTGCTTTATCTTTTAGAACAGGCCTCTTTGAAGATAAAGCTGTATTAATTCAATGCACCCACTTTTAAAAACTTTATTATATAAATAATATAGTAATACATACTATATTATAGTAATAATATAATAATATGTATATTATGTAAATAATAATATAATACACACTAGAGAAACACTAGAATTATGAAACCTTCATATACCTATCTGGTTGCCCTGCTTCAATAATTGTGATAGTTCAACCCTTCTTGATTTATCTGTCCACCCAACATTTATTTATTTTCGCTGGAGTATTTTAACACAAGTCCCAGTGAACCATCAGTTTACCTATAGAGACCATAGTATTTATCACTTTAATAGATAACACCCATGGTGGATTCATGTCAATGTATGCCAAAACCAATACAGTACTGTAAAGTAAAATAAAAATAAAAATTTAAAAAAAATAGATAAAGGGCTTTCTTTTTAACATGATCATCTTATTATCATAAACAAAATTAAAAATTTAACTTCTTAACATTATCTAAAAATCTAGTACTTGTTCATTTTCACTATCTTTTAAAAGTGTAGTCACAATATTGGAAAGGCTTAATAAATGTATTTTTATTTCTTTAGTGCTTTATAGTCCCTTTGGAAATGGCCGTTGCTTATCTTAGCCTCTTCATCAGAGACAAGAAATAGCAAGAGACACTTAAATCTATTTGGGTACTAGTTAGCAATGGTAATGCATTGGCTAAGGAGCCAGATGTGAGGTTTAGCAGACTTGTTAATCATTTAATTTTTTTTTAGTAGTAACTAGTTAATGGTTTCAGTTTAAGAACACATATTAAAATATTTATTAATTCACTTGAACTTCCTAATAGCCTTTTGCTTCCTTCAGGGGTTGCACAAATAATGATCATTCACTTTTACTCTGAGAGGCACAAAATAACTTTTCCCTAGTTGCTTTAGTATTAGTTGTTTCTGTCTCCATAGATCTTTGCTGTGTTTCTTGTTCACGGATTTCTCTTATGAAATAGCTGTTCAGATACTTGTGTTATGTCAATCATCTTGCTCTTTTACAGTGTGTGTGTGTGTCTGGATGTGAATGCCTAAGTCAAAAATACTTCAGAATGCTTTCCAGTTTTTGGTTCAAAATGTTGTATTCCATATCAGCTCAGAAGTTTAAAAAGTAATAAATTCTTTAAGAATGGTGAATTGGTTCTGACCGTGAGTGATTACAAACCTCTCTGTGTAAGAGTCCTTTCAATATAACACAGTGTAGGTAAAATTGCTTCCTTTTTGGCAGAATAAGAAAAAATTCACCTGAAAAAAATTTGTGTGACTTAAGGCCAGATAACTGAAATTGGGACTTTTCTTTCCATAATCATCTTTTTTTCCCTAACTTCTGCCTCCTCAAATTCTAAAGTGATTGATCATACGTTAAGAAAGAAAACTGGAGTATAACTGACTGGGCTTGAAGTCATCCTGTTTTCAAATTACATAAAGATAAATGTAGAATTCATTTCCATTGTAATCTGTTGTTTCAGGTATTTCAACTGGCCAAAGGCAACTTCAGACTTATATAATGTAACAGATAAGGTCAGGAAACATTAACCAATAGAAGCGTGGAGCATATTAAGCAAGATGAACCTCTCAGGAAGCAGTTGTGGAAGCCCTAGTTCTGCAGATGTATCTAATGATTTCAAGGATCTTTGGACAAAACTGAAGGAGTATCATGATAAGGAAGTACAAGGTAATTTTTTTCTTAAATACCTATAGCATTATTCTGCTGAGACATAGTAGTAACAACTAATCTGTGTGACAGTTCAAAGATCTCCTTCTTAAGGGACCTTTACTGTTCTGATTTGGGGGGATTCATATTTATGGTTGAGTTGTTGCTTTTTGACTACAGATAACTACCATAGGGTGTAGCTGTTGCACAACTTGTAGTTACTTGTGTTAATGTGTATGGTGTGCTGGAAGGGGCATAGAAATGGTTGATTGAAGATCTGGATTTGAATTCTGATTTCATTTATCTACATGCTCTGTGATCTCAGCCAAGTTATATAACTGCTACAGTTAATTTTCTTCTGTGAATTTATTTACAGGATTTTTTTTACTTAAGTTCAACAAACCTAGAGAATTTGTTTCTCAGTGCTTGGGTTTGCCACCAAGCCCTGTGATCCAAAAATAAATAGCAGTTTGCCTTCAGAGAGCTTGCATTTTGGTAGAGATAAAGTCATGTGAACAGATAATTACAGTGTAATAAGAACAAAAACATTTATATGAAATGTAGTGAGCTTACAGACGATTGAGCTGTTGTGGTTGGATAAGTATATAAATATTATATGTGATTGTTAAAATGTACTATGAAAGCTGATCTCAAGTTTGATATTAAACCTTAGTATACCTATCTAATTCTGTGACTTTAATGTAATACATTTGTCCCATGTGTGGAAATGCTTTGTTTTACATGTTTTTCTTGATTACGTGTTGCCACCATAGGTTTGCTAATACAGTGCTTTGTAAGTCACATAGCTTTTTCTTTTTTTAATTGAAGTATATTTAATTTACAATTGTGTTGGTTTTAAGTATACAGCACAGTGATTCAGTTATACGTAAATATGTATTCTTTTTCAGGTTCTTTCCCATTATAGTTTATTATAAAATGTTGGTCACCTGTGCTACACAGTAGGTCCTTGTTGTTTACCTGTTTATAGTATATATAGTAATGTGTACATGTTAATCCCGAACTGTTAATTTATCTCACCCCATCCATCCCCTTTGGTAACCATAAGGTTGTTGTTTGTGTCTGTGACTCTATTTCTGTTTTGTATTTGTATCATTTTTTTTTTAGATTCACGTATAAGTAATACGATATTTGTCCTTCTCTGACTTATTTCACTTAATATGATACTCTCTAGGTCCATCCGTGTTGCTGCAAATTGCACTGTTTCATTCTTTTTTTATATGAGTAATATTCCATTGTATATCTGTACCACATCTTCTTTAACCATTCATCTGTCAGTGAACACTAGATGCTTCCATATCTTGAGTATTGTAAATAGTGCTGCTGTGAACATTGGGATGTATGTATATTTTCAAATTAGTTTTCTCCTGCTGTATGCCCAGGAGTTGGATTGCAGGATCATATGATAACTCCTTTTTTAGTTTTTTAAGCAAACTCTATACTCTTTTTATTTCCTTAATGATTAGTAATGTTGTCTTTTCATGCTTATTGGCTATATTATCTTTTCCTGTTTATTGGCTATTTGTGTACATTTGAAGAAATGTCTGTTCAAATTCTTTGCCTATTTTTTAATCAGATTGGTTTTTGTTGTAGTTGAGTTGTAGAAGTTCTTTGTATATTTTGGATATTAATCTCTTATCTGATACGTGATTTGCAAGTATTTTCTGCCATTCTGTGAGTTGCTTCTTCACTCTGTCAATTGTGTCCTTTGATGCATAGAAGTTTTAAATTTTGGTGGAGTCTAAAGTATCTACTTTTTTTATTTGTTGCCTATACTTCTCTTTTGTTCCAAGAAATCATTGCCAAATCCATTGCCATTAAGTTTTTCCCTTGTGTTTTCTTCTAAGAGTTTTACAGTTTTAGCTTTTATGTCTAGGTCCTTGATCCATTTGAGTTAAGGTTTGTATTTAGTGTAATGTAAGAGTCTAACTTCCTTCTTTTCCTTGTGAATATTTCACTTGCCCAGCACCATGTGTTGAAAAGACTGTCCTTTCCTCTTTGAATGGTTTTGGAACCCTTCTCAAAAACCATTTCATCATATCTGCAAGAGTTTATTTCTGGGCTCTATTCTAATTGGTCTATATGTCTATCCTTATGCCAGTACCACATTGTTCTGATTATTGTAGCTTTTTATTTTGCTTTGAAGTCAAGAAATACGTGGTGTCCAACCTTGTTCTTTTTCAAGATTGTTGTGGTTATTTGGAGTCCCTTGAGATTTCATATGAATTTTAGGACAGATTTTTCTAGTTCTGCAAAAAACATCATTGGGATTTCAATACAGATTACATTGTATCTGTAGATCACATTGAGTAGTGCTGACATCTTAACAATGTTAAGTATTCTGTTCCATAAACATAAGATGTCTTACCTTTTTAAAATTTCTTCCAGCAATGTTTTGTAGTTTTCATCATACAAGTCTCATCTCCTTCGTTAAACTTATCACTTAAATTTGTATTGGATGCTTTTGGATACTGCTGTAAATGGAATTTTCTTGATTCCCTTTTCAGATTGCTCATTGTTAATATAAAGAAACACCACTGATTTTTTAAATTATTATTTTTACTTTACAATATTGTAGTGGTTTTGCCATACATCACCATGAATCTGCCACGGGTGTACACGTGTTCCCAATCCTGAACCCCCCTCCCACCTCCCTCCCTGTACCATCCCTCTGGGTCATCCCAGTGCACCAGCCCCAAGCATCCTGTATCCTGCATCAAACCTAGACTGGCTATTCGTTTCTTAAATGATATTATACATGTTTCAATGCCATTCTCCCAAATCATCCCACCCTCTCCCTCTCCCACAGAGTCCAAAAGACTGTTCTATAAATCTGTGTCTCTTTTGCTGTCTCACATACAGGGTTAGCATTACCATCTTTCTAAATTCCATATATACTGTATTGGTGTTTTTCTTTCTGGCTTACTTAACTCTGTATAATCGGCTCCAGTTTCTCCATTGTGTATATGTACCACAGCTTTCTTATCCATTCATCTGCTGATGGACATCTAGGTTGTTTCCATGTCCTGGCTATTATAAACAGTGCTGCGATGAACATTGGGGTACATGTGTCTCTTTCTATTCTGGTTTCCTCGGTGTGTATGCCCAGCAGTGGGATTGCTGGGTCATAAGGCAGTTCTATTTGCAATTTCTTAAGGAATCTCCACACTGTTCTCCATAGTGGCTGTACTAGTTTGCATTCCCACCAACAGTGTAAGAGGGTTCCCTTTTCTCCACACCCTCTCCAGCATTTATTGCTTGCAGACTTTTGGATCGCAGCCATTCTGACTGGTGTGAAGTGGTATCTCATTGTGGTCTTGATTTGCATTTCTCTGATAATGAGTGACGTTGAGCATCTTTTCATGTGTTTGTTAGCCATCCGTATGTCTTCTTTGGAGAAATGTCTATTTAGTTCTTTGGCCCATTTTTTGATTGGGTCGTTTATTTTTCTGGAATTGAGCTGTATAAGTTGCTTGTATATTTTTGAGATTAGTTGTTTGTCAGTTGCTTCATTTGCTATTATTTTCTCCCATTCAGAGGGTTGTCTTTTCACCTTGCTTATAGTTTCCTTTGTTGTGCAGAAGCTTTTAATTTTAATTAGATCCCATTTGTTTATATTTGCTTTTATTTCCAGTATTCTGGGAGGCGGATCATTGAGGATCCTGCTGTGATTTATGTCGGAGAGTGTTTTGCCTATGTTCTCCTCTAGGAGTTTTATAGTTTCTGGTCTTACATTTAGATCTTTAATCCATTTTGAGTTTATTTTTGTGTGTGGTGTTAGAAAGTGATCTAGTTTCATTCTTTTACAAGTGGTTGACCAGTTTTCCCAGCACCACTTGTTAAAGAGATTGTCTTTACTCCATTGTATATTCTTGCCTCCTTTGTCAAAGATAAGGTGTCCATATGTGTGTGGATTTATCTCTGGGCTTTCTATTTTGTTCCATTGATCTATATTTCTGTCTTTGTGCCAGTACCACACTGTCTTGATGACTGTGGCTTTGTAGTAGAGCCTGAAGTCAGGTAAGTTGATTCCTCCAGTTCCATTCTTCTTTCTCAAAATTGCTTTGGCTATTCGAGGTTTTTTGTATTTCCATACAAATCTTGAAATTATTTGTTCTAGTTCTGTGAAAAATACCGCTGGTAGCTTGATAGGGATTGCATTGAATCTGTAGATTGCTTTGGGTAATATATTCATTTTCACTATATTGATTCTTCCAATCCATGAACATGGTATATTTCTCCATCTATTAGTGTCCTCTTTGATTTCTTTCATCAGTGTTTTATAGTTTTCTATATATAAGTCTTTAGTTTCTTTAGGTAGATATATTCCTAAGTATTTTATTCTTTTCGTTGCAATGGTGAATGGAATTGTTTCCTTAATTTCGTTTTCTACTTTCTCATTATTAGTGTATAGGAATGCAAGGGATTTCTGTGTGTTGATTTTATATCCTGCAACTTTACTATATTCATTGATTAGCTCTAGTAATTTTCTGGTGGAGTCTTTAGGGTTTTCTATGTAGAGGATCATGTCATCTGCAAACAGTGAGAGTTTTACTTCTTCTTTTCCATTTGGATTCCTTTTATTTCTTTTTCTGCTCTGATTGCTGTGGCCAAAACTTCCAGAACTATGTTGAATAGTAGTGGTAAAAGTGGGCACCCTTATCTTGTTCCTGACTTTAAGGGAAATGCTTTCAATTTTTCACCATTGAGAATAATGTTTGCTGTGGGTTTGTCATATACAGCTTTTATTGTGTTGAGGTATGTTCCTTCTATTCCTGCTTTCTGGAGAGTTTTTATCATAAATGGATGTTGAATTTTGTCAAAGGCTTTCTCTGCATCTATTGAGATAATCATATGGCTTTTGTTTTTCAATTTGTTAATGTAACACCACTGATATTTGTGTGTTGACTTTGTATCCTACAACTTTACTGAAACTATTTCTTAATTGTAGTTTTTAAATTCGTGGCTGAGATAAACATTAAAAACTTTTTAATTTTATTATGAAAAATTGGAGTTTCAATACATCTCCCAGTTCACTTGCATACTTTACTGCTCTGTTATGCTCATTCTTTGATAAATTATTCTGATCTGTGCTTCCTTTCAAGCTCTCTTTCAGCATGTTAGGATTGCTGATGCAGTCTTGGTACATTAGTGTTCATTTAGAAATCCAGGTATCAATGGAGTTATTTTTGTTTTATTGTGGTTTTTTTTTATTATTTAAACATTTTTTCTAAAATTGTCAAAGTACAAAATAAACAGTAAAAATTTATCCCTCTCCTCCCCACACACTAAAGGTAACCACTTTTTATTACCTTTTGTGTTGTTTTCTATTTTTTTTAATTTGAATTTTAACAATAATTTTAAGAAATATTACCCACTTACAGAAGTAAAGAAAATTGTATAAAGAACTCCTACTTACCCATCACTCAGCTTCAGCCAATATGGCCAGTCTTTACCCATATTCCATTTGCATCTTTATCCCTCTTCCACTCAATTATGTTGAAGTTTCTGACATAATTTCATATATAAACATTTCAGTATATTCCAGGAGTCTTTTTTAAACAGAAAATACCATTATCACACTAAATAAATTCTTTAATGTCCTCTCATACCTATTAGGTGGTCATGTTCAACTTTACCCAGTTACCTAAAATGTCTGTTTATAGTTTGTTCTAATCTATATCTAAAACATATCTCCATGTTGTATTTTATTAACATATCTACTGAAAAGTATAGTTTTAATTTATATTTCTCTTATGAGTGAAATTAAGCATCTTTGCTTATGTTTCAGGGTGGTTTGCATTTCTTTTTAAGAACTGTTTATATACCTGATTATTGGATTGTTGGCCTCTTCCCTATTAATTGATAGGAGCTGTTTATATCTGAGGCATGTTATTGACTTCAAATATTTAAAAATTTAGAAATTCAAATTTGTTGTTAATGATAAAGATTTGATTTTAAAGTGACTATGCTTGTGGTCATATGTCGGACAAATATGAATATTTTACATTAATTCTACTCCTCACTTGACTGTACTGTTTTCCCCCAGAAAATATAGTGTGAAACATTGAGGAAGGATTCTGAATTTTAGTACTGACCTGCTATTCATTCAGTGAGTAGTTACTGAATTATATACTGGGAATCATAGCAGTTGCTGACAATATAACCATGAAGAAGATATAGTGGGTTTGGGGAGCATTGTATTAATTTCTCCTTAGGAAAATACTAATACAGTATAATTATATAATGAAGTGATAACAAAAATAAGCCAAATATAAGATAGTCTGTCTTGGTTACACTAATAATAACAATGTAATCAATGCATGAGCTTTTAAATCTGCAAAGGAATAATAACATCTCCCAACTTCTGTTGAAGAGCAGCCTTATCTTCCTCTTGGTTTATAATACTGTGACCCCACCATGCAAGTTTACCTGTAGGAACAACTTGAAGTTTAAACTATTATAGGAGCAATACACTATATAAAAGCTTATTTTTTGTGACCTGGAGGTAAAACAAACATAATATCTCCAAATAGGACCAGACGTACTTGAGTTTTTCATTAAACATTTGATAGAGAATTAGCATTCTGCCATCTTCAACCATAAGGTTAAATTCTTTATCCTTCAAATAATTACTTTCTGTTGTATAACTGCTTTTTAAGATCATTAAAATTTTATCATACAGGGTCCCTATCTTACTCATCTTTCTACTTGCATTTCCATAGGTAAAAGTGCTTGGCACGTAGTAAGAAATTAGTAAATGGTGTCTGAATGAATTGCATAGTTTATATCTACATCAATGGAGCATTTTCTTAAACATAAGCTTTCAAAATCCCATAAGAGAATTCTTTGGTAGTCCAGTGGTTGGGACTCAGAGCTTTCACTGCCATGGCCTGGGTTTAGTCCCCGGTCAGGGAACTAAGATTCCACAAGCCAGTGGCATGGCCAAAAGAAATTTCCTTAAGATAATGAAAATATCAAAATTTTTTGTCTCTGAAACCCTGAATACTTTACCACTCGTTTACTTTAAATTTGTTATTTTTCGGTGATACTGTAAAAGCATCATTTTGTAAGAATGACAGTTGTCTATTCTAGTTTTAAGAAATGCATGTAGCTTATTGTATTGTGATCTATGTACATACTGTTTTATGTGTGACTTATTTTTGCTGTTATTATTAATCAAGCTGCTTGTTTTTCATGTGGCACATAATCATCACCATTTTAGAATTTTTATGCATACCCATTTAAAACTGGGACAGTTTTATTTTTTAGGCTCATAACAGGGATAAAATATTTGTTAGATTTCTTCATGTTTCTTGGTGTTTCAGGTTCTTTAGGAAACAGTGTTAATATCTGTGCTTTATGAATCATTTGATATACATGATATATCAAACATATCTAACACTGGATGTATGTTTGAGTTGAGAGAAGATAACTTCTGGCACATTTTAATATATTGATTAGGCAACTTTTACCAGTTTTTAAATTACTTATGGATTCTTAAAGATTTTAAATGATCAAGCACTATTTTTAAAAATTTAGTATTTGGGCTTCCCTGGTGGCTCAGATGGCAAAGAATCCACCTACAATGTGAGAGACCTGGGTTTGATCCCTGGATTGGGAAGATCCCCTGGAAAAGGGCATGGCAATCCATTCCAGTATTCTTGCCTGGAGAATCCCATGAACACAGGACCCTGGCAGGCTGCTGTACATGGGGTCACAAAGAGTCAAACACGACTGAGTGACTAAGCACACATATGTTATTTAAAAATGCTTTGGTGGGGCCTGGCAAATTTGTTGAAAGGAAGACTTGACAGTCCCTTGTCAGTGTGTTCCACATAGTTCCATGTAAAATCAGGTCCTGTGACTTATTATAACATCAAAGACATGCCTGAAGGATACTTTATTTTTTTGTTTGAAAGTAGAGGATCCATTTGGAGAAACCAGTGTAAGAGGCCACTTGAAAGACATCAAACATGGACTTGTCCAGACTTCGCAGGTTTTAAACTATATACAGGAATCAAAATTGGCTCATTACTTCTAAACCTTCATGTCCAGGTTAAAAAAAATGGAAAAGTTATTAATGTAATACTTGAGTTACATAATTTTTCTTAGATATGCATATGAACTTAAATACATTTGAATGCAGGGTTTTTGTGGGGGTTTTTTATGTTTTAAAATCCCTGTCAGTAGCTGGTATATTATTTTAAAAGCACAAATTATTAGATGGAATTTAGAGTATTTTTCAGAGTGCTACCATTTTAATAAATAGTTTTTTGTCCGTGCTACATTCTGTCATCAACGTGTTATAATATTTTCTGTATCTGGTAAATATGGTAATCAGTTTCATAGAAAGTGAGGCAGATTTGTAAAGACAGGAGTGGATCCCTTTAAAGAAACGGAAAGTACAGAGGCTCTAATATGACAGGATAAATATGTCTTGATTCGCTTTTGGATTGCTCCACTTATTTTCCCATGCTTCATAAAAATTCCAAAAAGCTAAAATTCATATTAAGACTACACCAATTAGCAATGAAAGGAATGACAAGTAATTTTGGTCCATAACATCAGTGTCCTGTTCATTATTACAAAAAGCTAGTCATCAGGTAAATGCAAATCAAAAGGGCAATGAGACACCACCACATACATGTCAGAATGACTTATCATAAAGAACACAAATAACAGATGTTGGTGAGGACGTAGAGAAAAGGGAGCTGTCACACACTGTTAGTGGGACTATAAATCAGTGCAGCTATTGTGAAAAACTGTATGAAGATGTCTCAAAAATTTGAAAGTAGAGCTACCATGTGACCCAGCCATTTCATTCCTGGGTGTATATTTTAAAATACACTAATTTGGAAAAGTAAATGCACACCAGTGTTCATAGCAGTGTTATTTACCATCACCAAGATACAGAAACAATGTAAGTATCCATCGGCAGATGAATGGATAAAGATGTGTGTAAATACACACACACATGCACGCACACAGTGGAATATTGCTCAGCCATGAAAAGAATGAAATGTTGCCATTTACAGTAACATGGATGTGCCTAGAGGACATTATGCCAAGTGAGAGAAGTCAGACAGAGGAAGGCAAATACTGTATGGTATCACTTCTATGTGGAATCTAAACAAATTAAACAAATGAGTGAATATGACAAAAAAAGATGCAGACCCACAGATATAAAGAACAAATCAGTGGTTACCAGTGGGGAGAGGTAAGTGGGGGTCAATATGAGATAAGGGATTAAGAGGTATAAACTATTAGGTATAAAATAAGCTACAAGTGTATATTGTACAACACATGAAATACAGCCAATATTTTATAGTAACTATAAATGGAGTATAATCTTTAAAAATTGGGAATCACTAATTATACACCTGTAACAACAACAAAGAACATAATATTGTACATCAACTATAATTCAATATAAAAAAGAATACTGTCATTAACTGTCACACGTATTATTTTCCATTTGTATTAACATAAATTCAATAAGATCTGCAAAAAATTAATTAAACCATTGTGATATAATTAAATCTTAAAAGTAAACTAAACACACCTTAAAAGTGGCTGCATTTTATAAAGACAAATGTCTTTACTTTGGAGTTGAAATTGATTAGGCAGTTACCAAAATACTAATAGTAATGTTTTTGGTAGAAGTTTAATTATTTAAGCTATATGTAAAGCCACTATTTGTCAATATTATTAGACTTAACAATTTATCATTCAAAACCGTAAATAATTTGTTTTACTGTGACAGTATATACATAAATGTTTTGTTCTGGGTAGCAAACAAAAATGAGTATAATTAAGATCACAATGATTTTGTTTATGACAAGTTGAATTCTTACCTTATTTCTTAATTCTTACTTAAATTTGTTTCTTCTGTTATGTGAGTACACATGTGGGCCCTTAATTGTTTCATTTTGTCCAAAATTCGTATACACGTGGGTGTTGGGTATACAGTGTTTTTTGTCTTTTGAGCACTATTTTCTCATTAGGTGTCTCAGGTTTCCAGTGTTAACAATCCCAAATATTTTTTTGAACAGACTGCCTGTTCATACAGGAGCTGCCTTGTCGTATAGCCTCATTCCTTCCGATGGGTGTGGAGCAGGATTAAAGCACACTTTATAGGGGTTCTAATTGTGGATGCCTAATTGACTTGATGAATAGCAAATGCTAAAATTTAAACACACATACATACACATACAAACATAAACCTGCTTCAGGGCTGGTCTGCATGACAGAACAAATGCCTCACAGGTGTTGAACACTTATAAGATAAAAGAGTAGTCTTTCCATGTTTCCCAAGAATTTTCTTTTGAAGTTTTTAAGGATTTTCTATCCCATTGTTCCTTTTCATAAAATGGTTCATAGCAATAATCCATTTCATCTTGGGTGCTACTTTTCACTTCTAAAGGCAGACCCGAGATTTAGAAGTCAGCCAAAGTTAAATTTTCACACACTTTGGGGAGGGTAGAAGAAAGTGGAAAACTGCTGACTCTAGTCTTTGGCCTAGTGAGGTCACAAGTTCTTTTCTTAATTCTTCAAAAATGAGTTAATGCTTTACTAAGTACTTTAAAGGTCTTCTGAATAGTCATCATCACCTGAAAAAGAAGAAGTCTTCCCCAGCTAGGGAACTAACATGACAAATAGAAAAGACTTTCTGAAAATCAAAAAATCATACCAGTTTTTATTTTTAACATTAAAAAAATTTTTCCTTTTATTGTAATGCTTTACATTTTCACAGTATTCCAACTCTTTCAATACTTTTCCATAAATTTTCTTTATTTTGAACTTATTATAGATTCACACTGTATATATACCCTTTATCCAATTTACCCCAGTGGTAATAACATCTTGTATAGGCTTCCTGTGTGGCTCAATGGTGAAGAATCCAGCTGCAGTGCAGGAGACGCAAGAGACATGGTTCCATCCTTGGGTCAGGAAGATCCCCTGGAGTAGGAAATGGCAACCCACACCCGTATCTTGCCTGGAAAGTCCCATGGACAGAGGAGCCTGGCAGGCTACAGTCCATGAGATGGCAAAGAGTCAGACATGATTGAGCACAGCACAGTGGCATAGGAAGTAGTTTTATATTTTGTTATCTGACTCAAAAATACATATAACACATGTAATACATATCTTGAACTAGATACAGTAGTGCCTTTTGTTAAGTACCTTGTCAGCAGCTGTGTTCCTAGTCCAGGACTTCCTGACACAATCTGTTTTAATCCCAGAAGATTTGAGCCTATATAAGCAGTATTGCTATTAGCAAAATACATAGGCTATGCTAGAACATAAACCTTCATTCATAATGAACATCTAATTATATGCTTGCTCATGCTATTAGGAAGTAACTTTAGGTGGAGAAAATTTCATTCTATTTGGCTGTCATACAATAGACTCGGAGCAATAATGTTGCAGATATTTTGTGACTTAAGGGTGCGAGTAAGGGAAGTATATTCTTCAAACTAATGGGACTTGGCTCATTGTTCAGAGGCCAGATTCAAGTGATTTAATAGTGTAACATTAGAGTCATAAACTTAGATTAACTGCTTTAGAAGTGATAAAATGTATAAATAAAATACTATGGGTTTTTTTTTTTTCTTTTTCAGGTTTACAAGTGAAAGTAACCAAACTGAAAAAGGAACGAATTTTGTAAGTATCAGTATATATAATATTGGTGTCTTATTTATAAGGTAACTGATATTGATGTCCTATTTGACCTACTTAGTGTGGACCTTGTATAGTTGACAGCAAGTTACTCAAAATTCTAAAGGAAAAAGAATAATAATTTATCAATAATGATAAATAGTAAGAGTATAGCTTTAGGTATTTTAATATATTTATATTTTAATATGATTTTAATATATATATAATCTTTTTCCTTATACTTATTAAGATGGAAACTTATCTATGTATCATTTTGATCTGTTAATGGCATTTTTTTTCTCACCTATGGTTAATACCTGGAATTTAAGATACTGCAAGATGGGGAGCAGAATAATTGTGGGATTTCTAACTCATAAGAAATGGAAACTAAATGGATATTTTGAGACCTCTTTTAACTGGTTTGAAATTCCCAGCAGTTCCCCTGAATTGTTTTGGTTATTAACCCCAGAATCAGACCTGATTTTCTAAGTCAGGAGCAGATTTTACTCCTGGTTTTTTAGAATGTCTACATTCAGAAATCTGAAACAGATGGCCTAGTAGAATATTATTATTCTTGACAAAATTTAACATCACTGTGACTAATAATATTGTACTTGCTTTACAATATATATACCAGTAGGTCTCATTTCTTTCATATTCCTGAATCTTCCAAGGCTTTAACCAGAAGCTGGAGTTACCAACTACTCATCAAAACATGCCTCACTATTTTTTCTATTATAATCTGAAATTGGAAATTGTGAAGTTTTCCATTACAACTAGAAAGTGATGTTTAGAAGATGACTTAGATAGAGAAATATGAAATCATAAATTTTTAAAAGTTTTTTTTTAAGAATAATTTTATGATTCTTAATTAGTAGCACTTTTAAATAGTTTGCATGTTGAAAGTCAACATGTTCCTACCTTAAAGATGTCATTTTAAACATTTAAGTTTCACGATGTGTATCTTATTAGTTAGGATATATTTTTTATACAAGAGGTATTTCTCCACATGTCAAACCAAACAACCACATGAAAAACCTTAAATTTTGTAAATGACTATTGAATATTACTTTCTCAAAAGTCACCTATAACATTTCTAAATCTATGCTTTACTTCACTGTATGGTTCACAGTCATTTGATCTTCTTGAAGTGAAGTCGCTCAGTCATGTCCGACTCTTTGCGACCCCATGGACTGTAGCCTACTAGGCTCTTCTGTCCATGGGATTTTCCAGGCAATAGTCCTGGAGTGGATTGCCATTTCCTTCTCCAGGGGATCTTCCCAACCCAGGGATCGAACCCGGGTCTCCTGCATTGTAGACAGATGCTTTACCATCTGAGCCACCAGGCAGCCTTTTAATATATATTGTGATTACTCTGTGTCTTGCCTGCCTTAGGTAGCTTGGGGTTACACATTTTGGAAGCATGGGTAAATAAGTAAATCCCTCTGAGTAATCAGAGAAGTAAAAGGATGCTTTATTTTTCAGAAGGCTAGGTCATTGCTTTGTGGGACCAGGAACTTGGATTTGCCTGTGTTACCACACCCCCCTTACCAAGTATATTTTACAATAGACCACCATGGTATAGTAACAAGATCTCTGGTCTCCATATTGTTGGAACAGCTTTATTTGTAAAATATCTTAATCCTTAGGAATTCCCACCTGGAAGAAGCAGTTAGAAAAGAAATCAATAACTATACTATATTTGTCTATCATGTAATTGCTTTAGGCCTGTGTTCTGATGTTAAGTTGTCTCTGTACATAGCTAATGCTTCTCTTTTACACAAATTCATTTACAAAATGATACATGTAGGAATGTTGACTGTTGAATTTTTGTTGAAGGCTTCCAAAATAGGATCAGTAAAAACCTAGTGCTGATTCTGAATTAAATATATTTTTGAGAAGTATTGTAAGTTTTTTAACTACTAGTTTCAGCTGTTAGTTCCAAAATTTAGTATCTATACATATGCTATCAGAACAATATTTGTTATATAGCAGGAAACCACTCTTAGATGTATTGGTTTGTCATTCAATATCAAATATTCAACCAATATTTAAGACATACCCTCATTGGTATCTGATATTTTGACTTAGTTGTTTTGCTCATGTGTTTTTTGCTCATACTGCATTCATTAGCAATTTTGATAGCATCATATGGACATCTCCTTTTTTGTCTCCTTTATTTGATTTGATATTTTTGACTCTTGAGAGGTCTTGGGGAAGGTGTTTGTACCACTCTGTTATCTTGTATTTTCAGCTTCCACATCACACAGAGAATCCCAATTCAGTTTCTAATGGGTTTTCATAAAATAAATGCATATTTTATATATGTGGTTTTTTATTTTCTGAAATGTAATGACAGGGGTAAAATATGGCACAGCCTTGGAAAATAACTAGATAGTCTACCAGAAGAAAATTTTATATGTCTTTGTTTTTTCCTGACCACATCAAAATGGTTAATACTTAAATAGAACTTACTATTTGCCAGCACTGTTCTGCATACTTTATATTCATTAGTACTTACTCAGTCCTTGCAAATGCCTTACGAGGTAGATACTAATGTATCCACATTTTTTGGGTTACAGAGAGTTTAGGTTACTTGCACCAGGTCACAGAGTTGGTACCTGGCAGTTAAGATTCAAATCTAGGAGGCATCAGAATAGGGTTGGTTTGCATCTACTTCACAGTAGACCCTGGCTTAAAAGTAATATCAGGTAAAAGTTTAAGCAACACAAAACTTCATACAAACACAAAGTATCAATCCCTCATAGTTGGAATAGAAGCAATATAAGTAAAGTTACCTGCTATTTATATTGATAAATCTACATAAAATAATAAAAATAACCAGTAAGTGTACGGTTTAATAGCAGTTTTGACTATGTTGAGTCCAGTGGTGGCATCAGAATTCACTGTGTTCCAGCATTGTGTAATGAATACCTGGTGCTTAGGAAGATACTTCTATAGGACATAAAAATACTGCAGAGCAAATTCTAGTATAATTTGATCTCTGATTAACAAAATATTCAAATCTCACCTTTCATGTTTGTTTTGATACAACAGATTCATAATATGTAAGTGGTGAGATCATGCTTTGTAGTTCTTAATGACAGAACAGTCTTGTTAAGAGTGTTTTTCCCTTAAAAAGGAAAAAAAACAACTTACTGCTTGACTTTCAGAGATGCACAAAGACTAGAAGAATTCTTCACCAAAAATCAGCAGCTGAGAGAGCAACAGAAAGTTCTTCATGAAACCATTAAAGTGTTAGAAGATCGGTGAGTCTGGTTCTTGGGTCCTCTTGAGTAAGAGGTGGTTTCCCTCTTAATAGAGAATATACATTGGTGTTCATTTGTAATCAGTTCTGAGGCTTAATTAAAGTGATCTTTTTTCCAACTTTAGATCAGCTTTGGATAAATAGCTTATGAAATTAAGGATATTCTCTTATAGGTTTGTTTTTTCATTAATTACAGCAACAACATCAGTTTATCCTTTAAATGATGTTTCAGTATCTGGTGTTTGATGTAGGACGAGCTCAAGGGTAGCAGTGTTCTAATGCATTTGATGCTTTAATTCCATTTTTACTTCTGAATAGGTGGCAACTGCTTCACAGTTCTGTTCCTATCTAACTCCTGTCCTGCCATTCTCTTTTCTTCCTTGCATATTTCTCTACTTTCAGGCATTCTAGGGATTCTTTTTACTGAGAATTCCGAAGATAATGCTATTCACCTTCACCTATCAACTTTCTTTTTTCCCACTTCTATGAAGTTAACACTACATTAGAAAAGACTTTGAGATTTTGCTGTTTTCCCTTGTCTGAACTGTAAGTGCTATTTAGGACCCTGAACTATATACAACAAACAATGTCTCTTCTTGCTTTATTTATAGTTAATGTTTTTCCTTTATTATCATTTCTATATATGTTACAAGAGGGCTGGTGGTTTGATTTTGCTGCTGTGCCTTTACTGGTGGAATAATCCAATATTCCATATGCATGAAAACCAAAGTTGAGTACTCTGTCATCTATGACTACTATTTCTTTGGATGTACACTTAGTGGAATAAGCAGCCTGTTCTGGAATATATAAAACTCCATATGCTTTAAAATCAGAGATACAAATTTGAATTCCAGTTTCACACTGTAGCCGTAATTAAATTTAACAATAAATAGTTGAGCCCTGTACCATGTTCTAGGTGTTGCTCTAGGGGCTAGAAATAATACCATCCCTCTAAGTATACCATGGACCTGTCAAATATCCATACATATAACCCTTTTGAAAAAAAGGGAAAAAGGAAGGTCTTAGGCTGCATTGTATTTTAGGAAAGGTTTGACAAGGCCAGTTGGGGGTTCTGCTCTGCTCATTCATTGGCTGGCTTCTGACTGAGATGCTTGGTGTGGTCACCTGTCTGAACAGGTGCAGGATTTCAGAGCACAACAGTTGGAGCCAGTGATTTTACTTCCTACAACAGGAGATATGTTTTTGTGGTTGCCACACTCAAAGACTGACTGCATTTATTTCCAGCACTCTTTCTGTTTAGTTGACCATTCACAAATTGCTTAGGACTCAAGGTTAGTACACTGAAGAAAAAATCACAAGGTAAAGTTTTCATTATGTTTTGCATGAATTGGCTTAATACAGTTGGCTCTCCATTTCATCCCTGAGCTATAGTCGTCTTCCGTTTTAGCTTTTGAAGATAGTCCTTTGTAATATATTCAGAACATTTCTTCACTTTGTGATTTAAAGTTTTCGCTGTTCTGTTATTCTTTGCATCTTGTGCTTTCTTTTCTTAAGCGAGTTGTTCTTCTCCAGGCTCATTCTGAGAAGAAATGACAGTGGATGAGTGCCTCTTTCCAGTAGAAGTATTTTCTAAATTACTCTCCTTTATTTGGTGAATACATTTAATTGTTAAAATTACCATTTTTATTCTGCAGTTTTTAAAAATGATTCTCTTCTGTTTATTGGTTGTGGTAACTGATTTTGCGTGGGTGTTACACTTCTCCACTGTTTCCTTTTCCTAAATGTTTTTGTTGCCTTTCATTCTGATCACCATTACATTTTTAGGCAGGTGAGCCTATAATTCACTTCATGGTGTTAATTTGGGGGTGGGACAAGGAGGGTAGCTCATTCCTTTATTCACATGCTTTTTCTCTCCTTTCTTCAAGTCTAAAATTTCCTTCTGGGATTATTTTAAGGTTTGTCCCTCATTTTATGAAGCTTCATTTAATGAAACTGAGAATGATCTAGATCTGAGCATTATTTTTTTAATGTAGGATCTGATAGATTTGAGGGCTCATGTTATACCCAGGTATCCAGCACTTGATCTCCACCTTCACCCTGTGAGGTAGATGATAAATCAGTTTTACAAATGAGGAAACAATGCTGACAAAGAGTTAAACTTTCCCAGGATCACATAGCTAGTGAATAATTAGGTTAAATTTGATCCCCAAACTTCCCGATTTCTACTGTTTGATATGTATGTCTTAATTTTATAAATGTGTATAAATAAATTACAACTTAACTGATTATCTCAGAGTATTTGTTTGATATCGAGTTACTAAAACAAGTACTCTGAAATAACAAGTGTCTTCACCATTGCCTGTTATCATAGTCTTGTTTTATTGGAAGGTTGGTTTGTTTTTGGTTATTTTCCTTTTAAATTGCTACTAATTAAATGCTACCGTTAAATGTCAAAAGTAGGTACCATTTAGTAAAGTTCTACTTACTTTAATTTTACTTTAATTTTATGTCATGTGTAAGAATGAATGATAGTCTAGAGCAAGTTTTTCTGAGACCTTGAAAAAATAACATGTATTTCATTAAAATTTCTTAATGGTAATTCTGCAACTTGCTGTTTACTCTTCATAAGATGAAGTGATTCTTACTTCTTAGCCTAATATTGTGAAAACATCAAGAGATGTTTAGATGCAAGGAATTAATGCAATAAAGATAAATTAGACAATAAAATGTTCTAATTTAATGTGGCTTGCTTGTTTGTATTTTACTACTACTGTTATTATATTACATTTATAGACTTTCCTTCCAGGAAGCAAAGTATTTCCTTTAATCTAAGGAACAATCAGTGTGCTAAAGAAGTAGATAGAAGACATTTTTTTAAAAATCTGAACTAAGCAGTTAAACCATGGTTGTCTGATAGATTTTAATATCTTTAAAAGCTCTTTTGGCAGTCATAGGAAATGCATGTTTCAACTGTTGTTAAAAGGGAAAATCAGTACTCATAATCAGAGGATTTGTGCTTCTCCAGTTTTCAAATACTGAACCAAATGTCTTCTTTTGTCTTGCTAAGTCTTCTTATTCATAGATTTGAATTTAAATGTATTCTTCAGGAGACCTTCCCTGACTTCCTAGACTAGGTTTAGTTCTGCTGTGTGCTTTCATAGTATCCTGTATTTCCACTTTAATGTGAACCCTATGTATGCATGTGTCTGCTCAGTCGTGTCTAATTCAGTGTGACACCATGAACTGAAGCCCACCAGGCTCCTGTGGTTTTCTAGGTAAGAATACTGGAGTATGTTGCCATTTCCTGCGCCAGGGGGTCATCCTGACCTAGGAATCGAACCCACATCTCTTGCATTGACAGGTGGATTCTTTACCGCTGTGCCACCTGGTCATGCTTTATTTTAAATACTTATTATTGTCTGTCTTTTTCTGGTAGACTGTAAGCCCTTTCAAAGAAGTGACATTATCTTGGTCACTGTTGTATTTTAGCACGAACAGTACTCATTATAGGTGTTTAGTGAAACCCTTTTGAATGAAAATGAATAAATCTGAGGAAGTCTTTTTAGGGTATAGCAAACAATTGAACATATTGTTTATATGATAAGTTTTACTGCAAAGTGAACACTTTTATTTCTTCATCCCTATGAACAAGCTGGAATATAACTCAGAATGCCTAATGCTCTTCGGCCGTTAAAAGTAGAATTACTCTTATTTCCCTTTTAACCTGCTTATAGCTACTGAAATTGCACTGTCCCGTGAAATTGAGGCTGTTTTTTTCTTTCTCTGAAGCAGCAGTTAAAGGTAGGCAAGAGGAGAGACGTGGAATCCTACTGATGGAAATAGGAACTATCCTATTTTCTCACATCCATTTAAATTTAAGCTAGAATCAGTGAACGATCAGGAGTTGACTCTCTACGGATACTTTAATATTAAAAGTGGCAGTAAACTGGAGAAAACTAGAAGTAATAAACAAGCTGGGGAATATTCCTTCATTTTATAACTGCCTATACCAGTGACATTTTTAAGCTTGGAAACTAAGGGTTTCAAGAGGTTGTGTTCCATGATATCTTATGACATTTTAATATATCAGAGTTGAATTCTTGGAAACAATAAGGAATATGATAGAGTAATGTTTTAAAAAATACTTCGTTAGAATTGATTAATGCCACTTAGCTCCTTCAGTGTTTTTCAGTCACCTTTCAATGTCAGTGCTCTTTTTGGCCTCTAGATTTAATAGTTCTAGAGTTTAATAGTTTAAAGTGAATAAATTATTTACCTACAATCAGAACTATTTGAATGTTATTGCATGAAGCCCAAGCTATTAATTTGAATAGATGTTGAAAGAGAAATATGAAATATTTTTTTAAATAGTTATAATTAAGTTTCTTCTTATAACAGTTTAACAGTGTCTTGGTTTGGAATAGTTTAGAGAGAACTTTATTTTCCTTTGGAATTTTAAAGGCAAATAGCAAAAACAACAGTAGCGGCAGCTATTAGTACGGCATCACAACTAGAGCACCTAATCTCTGTTTTTTATCTTCTCTCTTATTAGTATAATTTATTAAGTTGAAATAGCTTCATGTGGCTTGTGGCTACCATTTTGAACCAGAGTTCTAGACTTTTCCCAGTACTGACTTAGGATTCCGCATTCTCAGGTTAGTTTCTATTTGTCTGCCAGCTTATTGCTTTCAATTTGTTTGTTTGTTTTCTTTCCAATTTTCCGTCTTCATGGTCTTATGTCTTTAAAAATATATGTGTGTGTGTGTGTGTGTGTGTGTATATACTTTTACTGTAGCTTTGTGCGATTTGGGGAGGGAGTCATAATAGATGCAGATGTTCACTTTGTCATCTTTTCTTAGATCTTAATTGTCCTAATTCCTGTCTCTAGAATCTACCCCAATTAAACCATGAGGCCCAGTTCTTTATCCTTTGTTCTAGACATTTTAGTCCTATTAATGCAACCTATGATCTCTAATCTTTATTTTTTATATCCATATCAATACTTGTTGATATGAGTTTTACATAAAAATCTCTAGGTTCTTTTTGTTTCAGTTGTCTAGTTTTTATCTCCTTGTTTTAAAATTCATGGAATGTCCTACCATGCTATTACTTCCATAGACATTTATGTATACTTAGTATCTTATTAAGTTATTGAGTTAAAATTATTATGTAGAATTTATATTTGCTAAATTCCTAAAATGGAATGTGTGTCTTTTTTTCAACCATATTTTTTCCTGGTTATATAAATAATGAAATTAGAGAAATTTTGAAAAATAAGCAAAATACTAAGGAGAAAATCTTCTGTGTTGGTACTTATGAGATAACTATTAGTAACATTTTGGAAAATACCTTTCTTTTCATCACCCATCCCTTTCATGTGTGTATTCCTCAAAATAATTAGTAAAATCTATTTTGTAATCTAACATTGGAGTCTTTTTTCTTTTTTATGTATTTATTTTTAATATAAATTTATTTTAATTGGAGGCTAATTACTTTACAATATGTATTGGTTTTGCCATACATTGACAAATCCGCCACGGGTATACACGTGTTCCCTATCCTGAACCCCCCATCACCTGCCTCCCCACCACATCCCTCTGGGTCATCCCAGTGCACCAGCCCTGAGCACCCTGTATCATGCATTGAACCTGGACTGGCGATTCACTTCATATGTGATAATATACATGTTTCAATGCCATTCTCCCAAATCATCCCACCCTCGCCCTCTCCCACAGAGTCCAAAAGACTGTTCTATACATCTGTGTCTCTTTTGCTGTCTAGCATACAGGGTTATCATTACCATCTTTCTAAATTCCATATATATACGTTAGTATACTGTATTGGTGTTTTTCCTTCTGGCCTACTTCACTTTGTATAATAGGCTCCAGTTTCATCCACCTCATTAGAACTGATCCAAATGTATTCTTTTTAATGGCAGAGTAATATTCCATTGTGTATATGTACCACAGCTTTCTTATCCATTCATCGGCTGATGGACATCTAGGTTGCTTCCTGGAGTCTTTTTAAAACTGAAAGAACATAACTTTTTTTTAAACTTTGTATTCTTTGACCTTTAGTATTCATTCAACTAAAAAAGCTGCTGTACTCATTATGTGTGATATGCTATGTGAGGCAAGCAGATGCAAGTGTACATCCCGTCCATTGGTACTGGACTGGGTTCAATTTTTGGGTCTAATAAATTAAAAAACAAGGTCAGTTTTCTCAATAAATAAGTTCCCCTCGAAGAGTTTAAAATTAGCAGATTTTTATAGAATTGCACTCAGAATTACAGCCTGTAGAAAATGATATAGCATGATTTCAGCCTATATGGGAATATGTGAAAGGGATTATAACTAATTAATTTTCTCTGTATTTTCCAAGTCAGTTCTTTAATTATTCCTAAAGTATAAAAATCCTGAAATTAATATATGGAGCAGTATCTTTTAGTAGTTGAAAAATGTTTTTTATTTCAGTTTAATTGAGGCATAATTGATAAATTATTTTTAAATGTTTATCATGGTGATTTGATAAATGTATACATTGTGAAAGGATCCCTACCATCTGGTAAATTAATACATCCAATCACCTCATATATTTTTTATGTTTATTTTTTGATAACGTTTTAGTTCTACTCTAAAAATACTTTGTTTTTGTTTCATAGATTAAGAGCAGGATTATGTGATCGCTGTGCAGTAACTGAAGAACATATGCGGAAGAAGCAACAAGAGTTTGAAAATATTCGGCAGCAGAATCTTAAACTTATCACAGAGCTTAGTGAGTTTCCTTTCTTCACATACTAAGTATTTAAAACATAGTATGCTACTGTTAAACACCTACTATTAAATTGGTTACAACCGGATGGGTTGTTTACATGTTTTCTTCATTTAGACACAAGGTCAGATGTCATTTTTTTCCCTTTTTGTAGATTTAATCTCATGCTTATTTTAGTAAGAAATAGGGTATAGATTGTTGTTTTGTGATCCCATGGACTGTAGCTCCACTGGACAGACTCCTCTGTCCATGGAATTTTTGAGGGTGTAGAAAGGTTGTACAAATACTGTCCATGTTGGCCTTAAAGTCTTACCAGCTGTAAGACAAGAAGCACATTTTCTTTGGATATATCCATATTTACTTCTTTGGTTTTATTTCATGTAATTTGATTATTTATATTTAGTAAATATAGACACAAAGCAGACAATGTAGAATTCTACAAAGATGTATACTTTCCTGATTTTCACTATTTTTTACACACTGTTAAAAGTATATCATTTTCATATTATAGTCTACTTACCCATTTCATGTAGGATTTTCTTACATTTATCTTCCTTTCCAAACTCATTCCATATATTGACATTATTTTTTTTCTATTAATTATATTGCTGTACTCAGGCAGAATATATGAATATATGTTCATTATTATAAAATGAGATAGAAAAAACATAGTTTTGTTTTGCTCCCAGAGATAACCACTGTTAAGAACATAATAAATATCTTTCCAGGTCCAAGTTTATCTTTTGTTTACCTCTGTCCCTCACTTTACCCTCTCCTCTCTCTTCTTTTTTAAATTTTAATAGGATCATCTCCAAAATATTCTTCTTGTTCTGACATACATTGTTTTGGACTGTAAGAAATCTTTACATGTTTATATAGTTCAGTTCAGTCGCTCAGTCGTGTCTGACTTTTTGCGACCCCATGAACCACAGCATGCCAGGCCTGCCTGTCCATCACCAACTCCCAGAGTTTACCTAAGCTCATGTCCATTGAGTCAGTGATGCCATCCAACCATTTCATTGTCTGTCATCCCCTTTTCCTCCTGCCCTCAGTCTTTCCCAGCATCAGGGTGTTTTCAAATGAGTCACCTCTTCACATCAGGTGTTTCAGCTTCAACATCAGTCCTTCCAATGAACACCCAGGACTGATCTCCTTTAGGATGGACTGGTTGGATCTCCTTGCATTCCAAGGCACTCTCAAGAGTCTTCTCCAGCACCACAGTTCAAAAGTATCAATTCTTCGGTGTTCAGCTTTCTTTATAGTCCAACTCTCCGAACCATACATGACTACTGGAAAAACCGTAGCCTTGACTAGACAGACCTTTGTTGGCAAAGTAATGTCTCTCCTTTTTAATATGCTGTCTAAGTTGGTCATAACTGTCTTTCCAAGGAGTAAGCATCTTTTAATTTCATGGCTGCAGTCACCATCTGCAGTGATTTTGGAGCCCCAAAAAATAAAGTCTGACACTGTTTCCACTGTTTCCCCATCTATTTCCCATGAAGTGATGGGACCAGAAGCCATGATCTTCGTTTTCTGAATGTTGAGCTTGAAGCCAACTTTTTTACTCTCCTCTTTCACTTTCATCAAGAGGCTCTTTAGTTCTTCACTTTCTGCCATAAGTGTGTCATCTGCACATCTGAGGTTATTGATATATCTCCTGGCAATCTTGATTCCAGCTTGTGCTTCTTCCAGTCCAGCGTTTCTCATGATGTACTCTGCATAGAAGTTAAAAAAGCCAGGTGACAATATACAGCCTTGACGTACTCCTTTCCTATTTGGAACCAGTCTGTTGTTCCATGTCCAGTTCTAACTGTTGCTTCCTGACCTGTATACAGGTTTCTCAAGAGCCAGGTTTAGACCCCATAGATTTTGTGGTGTGTATGAATACTTGTATGCATGCATTTATTTAGGAATATAAGGTTATCAGTGAGTAGAAAACTATTACATTTTCATTTATGACATTAACTTCTTAAAGAAGTAGGACTGTTTTCCTAAAATTGCACCACCCTCTGAATAATCCTTATCATTTTCTTTACCTTGTTTCTTTATTTCCTATAAAATAGAAATTGGATCTGAAAGCTTTCTAGGTCCAGATTAAACCTTTTTGACAACCATACTTCATAGATAAAATTGTCTGCTTTATATTGCATCCTATCAGGATATAGGTTTTGTCAGGTTCTTCCACTCTTTGGGGGTTGATTGTTAGACTTCTCCATTATACAGTTGAATCTTCCCCTGGTACCAGGTAGTCTGAGTTGGAAGGATAGATGTGTGAAATTTTGAAATCTTTCAAAAATACAGTTCTCCCTCAATCTTTAATAATTTTAGTATAAATATTTAGTATAAATAATTGGTGATTCTGGCCTGAATCAATTATTTAATTACAGATTATAAAATGATAATTTTCCATTTCTGTTATTATTCTTATATTCATCAGCTGGTATTTTGCTGTAAACAAGAATTCTCCCTCATCAGTTAGGGCTGCTGGTTACCGTAGGATGTAGTTTCTCCTAGAAAGACATGATACATCTTAATATTTTCCCTTTAATTTCCAGTTTTCAGAATTAGATCTTATATATTAGTTACTTATAATGGTGACAAATGAGGTGTTGTGTGTTGCGTATGTTATGTTTTGTTTTGCTTTGGAGGTGAGTAGGGTTTTCTCTGTTTTGAGCATAATAGACACTTGGAATTTTATGTATGTAGTATGTCAGTTCAGTCGCCCAGTCATGTCCGACTCTTTGTGACTCTATGAATGAAGCATGCGAGGCCTCCCTGTCCATCACCAACTCCCGGAGTTCACTCAGACTCATGTCCATCGAGTCAATGATGCCATCCAGCCATCTCATCCTCTGTCGTCCCCTTCTCCTCCTGCCCCCAACCCCTCCCAGCATCAGAGTCTTTTCCAATGAGTCAACTCTTCGCATGAGGTGGCCAAAGTACTGGAGTTTCAGCTTTAGCATCATTCCTTCCAAAGAGATCCCAGGGCTGATCTCCTTCAGAATGGACTGGTTGGATCTCCTTGCAGTCCAAGGGACTCTCCAGTCTTCTCCAACACCACAGTTCAAAAGCATCAATTCTTCGGCGCTCAGCCTTCTTCACAGTCCAACTCTCACATCCTTACATGACCACAGAAAAAACCATAGTCTTGATTAGACGGACCTTAGTCAGCAAAGTAATGTCTCTGCTTTTGAATATGCTATCTAGGTTGGTCATAACTTTTCTTCCAAGGAGTAAAGCGTCTTTTAATTTCATGGCTGCAATCACCGTCTGCAGTGATTTTGGAGCCCCAAAAAATAAAATCTGACACTGTTTCCACTGTTTCCCCATCTATTTCCCATGAAGTGATGGGACCAGATGCCATCATCTTTGTTTTCTGAATGTTGAGCTTTAAGCCAACTTTTCTGCTCTCCTCCTTCACTTTCATCAAGAGGCTTTTGAGTTCCTCTTCACTTTCTGCCATAAGTGTGGTGTCATCTGCATATCTGAGGTTATTGATATTTCTCCCGGCAATCTTCATTCCAGCTTGTGTTTCTTCCAGTCCATCGTTTCTCATGATGTACTCTGCATAGAAGTTAAATAAGCCGGGTGACAATATACAGCCTTTACGTAATCCTTTTCCTATTTGGAACCAGTCTGTTGTTCCATGTCCAGTTCTAACTGCTGCTTCCTGACCTGCATACAGATTTCTCAAGAGGCAGGTCAGGTGGTCTGGTATTCCCATCTCTCTCAGAATTTTCCACAGTTTATTGTGATCCACACAGTCAAAGGCTTTGGCATAGTCAGTTATGTTAATTATTATATCGATGCTGATTACCTCAGTCTTGTCTGCCTACTCTCTTTTGGTAATCACTTCTATCATGTTAGTTCGAGGCCTTCTGTCTTTTAAATCTTTAAACACTTGATTATTATGTAAGGTAATGCTGTTATCTGAAATACTTGGGAATCTATGTATGAGTCATTTTCTACTGACTCTAGTGGTCATTGAATTAGGATCACTCTGGCTCCATTCCAGGAGTTCAGGCTTGAACTGGAAATTTCAAGTTCAGTTCCTCCATCAGTGCTGATACGAACAACTGCTTGCTTAACCTGCTTGGATTTACTCACAGTTTGTTTTCGTTCTTGGCAGTGGTGTGGGAGTCTCTTGGATGTCTCTTTCTGTGTCTGGCTCAGGTGTCCTCTCAGATCCTTTCCTGATTTTCTTAACAGCCCAAAGTAAACCTTTTTTTCCTTGGAATTTCATCTAGCGTTTTATCTGTGCTTCTCTTAACACCTTTGTTACTTTCAGCAGTTTAAAAAAAAAAGTTTATATAATATATTGTGTTTTATTAGACTATACTTTCCTTTAGGTCACTGTCACATCTTAAGTTTTTTGTGGAGTTTTTTTCCCGATCCTCCAAAGGAGGCAGTTTAGTAGCCCTCACATATTGTATATAGTCAACAAATTTTTATTTACTCAATGTAAGAAAATATGTTGAGATTTTAAACCACTAAATTATTAACAGATCTCTTAACACCTTTGTTACTTTCAGCAGTTTAAAAAAAAAAGTTTATATAATATATTGTGTTTTATTAGACTATACTTTCCTTTAGGTCACTGTCACATCTTAAGTTTTTTGTGGAGTTTTTTTCCCGATCCTCCAAAGGAGGCAGTTTAGTAGCCCTCACATATTGTATATAGTCAACAAATTTTTATTTACTCAATGTAAGAAAATATGTTGAGATTTTAAACCACTAAATTATTAACAGATTTTTGGAGTGTGATTAACTTTCTTTATTAGAGGTTAATTGTACTTATTCTGACTTGATCTCTTTGATCTGTTCCTCCTAGTAAAATACGTGCTTAACCAGTAACATAATATCAAGGATTAATAAAAAATTTTGTTCTGGCAGCCATAGAAATTATAGCCCCAAACTGAGTTTTTGCTTTATAAATAAGGATGATAGGAAAATTTAGTCAAGGTAGAGTCAAACAAGGAGATGCTACTTCAGTGGTATATTAAGTTACTGATACCATAATTATTCATTCAATATAGAGTATGACTAAGAAAGAAAATCTACTTAAATGTGCTTCTGTTATAAAAAGTTACACTGATATTCAGTTATATTTTATGATTAGATTTATTTTGAGATAAATGACTCACTAAAATGGTATTTGAAATTAGTAGGACTGAGTAACCAGGTGGAATGCTTTCTTGTCCTCAGTATGAATAATTAAACTATACTTCCCAGTACATGAGGTCCTCTTTCTTTTTTGCCCACAAGCATTACATAAAATTTTCAGTTAATCATTTATGTGAAACTGGCATAGTGTGAGGTGTAGTAATCACTACCCAGGAACAAATTAGTTTTGAATAGTAGCATTAACCCTGACTAACATACGACTTAGAATTTGAAATACTAATTTCTGTATGACTGTTGAAATTATTGAAAGAGCCTGACGTGCATCCTAATATAGCTATAATTTATGCTTTCTTTTCACATTATATTTAAGTGAATGAAAAGAACACTCTACAGGAAGAAAATAAAAAGCTTTCTGAACAGCTGCAGCAGAAAATTGAGTAAGTATTTTTTCTTAATTGTAGCAGAAAATTGAGTATTTTCCCCTACCTTCTCTTTCTTCATTTTACTTAGGTATGCAAACTGTAAAGGTATATTAAGAATCAAAGATTTCTTTTTAAAAAATTATAAAGTATTCTGCAGTTGAAAATACAAGGAAAATCACTGTATTTTGTTTCGGAAGTATATATGAAGACTTTGTATGCATCTCTTATCTTATACTCTTAGAAGAGTATAAAGTATATACTTTAAAGAGTTTATACTATAAAGAGTATAAAGTATAAGAGTATACTCACAAGAGGATACATGTGAATGTATAAATTATCAATTATATAAATTATAATTTGATATAAATTATCAAAACATTTTAATTTAAAGTGTTTTCATTTTTATAACTATAAATAAATTATTTAAATAAATTATTTGAAATACTTCCATTTTAAATAAATACTTGAGTTTTGTTACCACCTTTCCAGCTCTGTCCTAGAAACTTAGTAAAAGTAATATGAATATTTCCTCTTACATGTTTCTCAGGCCTGGAGAACTTCCTCCTTTCCCTCTCCCCGAGTTTTTGTTAATAAAAATAATAACTTTTATCCTGTATACCAGTTACTCTTCTTGGTGTTCTGTGTTTATTATTTCTAATCCTCACTGTGATTCTTCAAGGTAGTTTTATTGTCTCTACTTTATGGACAAGGAATCCACATCTTACAGAAGTCAAATAACTTGCCATGGTCTCACAACTAGTAGATAACAAGACATCACTCAGAACCCCATCTTCTGACTTAGAAGACTCTGTTCTCTCTATTATTTGACAGTGTCTCAAAAAAAGAATCCATTTTTCTGGGTCTAGTCTGATACAGAGCAAGAGATATGGCCAGTTCTTTGTTCCCATTTATGTCAAGTTTATGTAATATCTTTTCAGAATTATAATTCAGGATAGTCTTAATGGTTTCCAAGGCTTTTAAAGGCTGTTGAATTTAAGTGGACATCTGCAAAAACTTTGCTAAACTATGTAGACATAACATGATTTTGCCTTAGTTATTGTCTTATGTATAAACACATCTCACAAGTGGAATTAGCATCTTTAATCATATCACTGCTTTTTTTAAGTAGTTGGTGTCCAAAAAGATTTTTATATTTTTGCTATGTTAGCAGTCCACTGAATATTGGTAGGCAAGGAGAATTTTGAGGGGGGATAACAAATGAGGAAAGAAGGATTTGGGGCCAGACTGAGGTTATTAAACAAGTGTATATGAAGATGTCAGCACTTACTGATTTTACTTGTGCTGAATATTGAAGTGAGGCTAGAACACAAATTCACAATCATTTCTGTATGATTCCAAAGCCTCAAATGGTTTTTTTGAAATGTTACAACATACCTTCACCTCAACTGACAAGATACTTTTTATTATTGTTGTTCAGTTGCTAAGACTCAATCTGACTCTTTGTGACCCATGAAATGTAGCCCACCAGGCTTCCCTATCCTTGGGATTTAGCAGGGAAGAATACTGGAGTGGGTTGCCATTTCCTTCTCCAGGGGATCTTCCTGACCCAGGGATCAAACCCACCTCTCCTACATTGGCAGGCAGATTCTTTACCACTGAGCCACCAGGGAAAGCCCAGTTTTTATTATAGTCTTCCTTATTTGTCCCACTTTCTGTGAGCATTCCTATGCTTTACTGTGATAATANATACTGGAGTGGGTTGCCATTTCCTTCTCCAGGGGATCTTCCTGACCCAGGGATCAAACCCACCTCTCCTACATTGGCAGGCAGATTCTTTACCACTGAGCCACCAGGGAAAGCCCAGTTTTTATTATAGTCTTCCTTATTTGTCCCACTTTCTGTGAGCATTCCTATGCTTTACTGTGATAATATCAGTGTGCTTGACAGCAGGGTGATACCTCAGGCTCCACTGAAAGTGTTTTGTAACAAACTGTATATTCTCTGTATTACTCTTCATTTTAAAAAAAACTTGAGTTCTGAATTGCATCTGGTTCAAAGATTTCAGATGAGTGGTGGTTGACCTACATTAATTTATGTTCTGTGATGTAAAGGTCACCCCAATCATATCAATGAGTTTAGGGCATGTATCTTTTATTTAGTACATGCCTCCCTCAGGACATTATAGGGGATAATCTGTTGTGTCTTTCAGTTCTCTCCTGAAATTTAAGACAATTATTCACATAAGCCAGCTTATTCTCCTCAAACATATTCTCTTTTGCTTTCAGTTGGAAAAAAAGCAAGTATTATCTTGTCTGAAGTTTCTCTGAACTTCAGAAAAAGTATTATTTTATTTATATTTTTTCTTGCTAAATGTGGTAATTCTGATTCACCTAATCTGGGTTAGATGTTACAGATACCTTCTAAGGTAGGACAGTTGTTCAGTGACAGTATAGTAAATTATTCAGAAAAAGGTTTGCTGTTACGAAATTTAAAATATATATTCAACTGTACCAGTCACAGAAAGAAAATAATTAAGTTTTGAGGACATGACTCACTTTGTTTGGGGAAATAAATGTCCTGGGTGAGTGAAAGTCAGTTTTTTTTTTAAACCCTCACCCTCGGCATTGAAAGTGCAGAGTCCTAATCACTGGGCCAGGGAAATTCCCTCAGTGTTCTCTTTTAAATTGAATTCCTTGTATAACTTAAATCACCATTGTTTAAATACCTTTTATATAGGTTCACTGTCTCCCAAGTGTATTTAATTTAGTGAGATGATACTGTTGGTAAGTTCTAAGTCTGGGTAGAGATCACTTTACAGAGTAATACTTGTTGATTCTGATTTTAACTTCTGGGACCATCTGGAACAAGTTTACCCCTCCTACTTGATGGCCCTTTGTGTGCATTAAAGATAGGTATGGGGCCTTCCTGAGTCTTCATCATAAGTAGGTAAATATGCAGAGTAAATATTTTCTGTTCATTAACTATTCCTCATGAGACGTTACTTGAAGACTCTTCAAATTATTTCTCTTTAATGTTTCAGTTTGTCAATATTTTAATTAAGTCAATCCTCTAGGTATACTCTGACCAGTAGAGTAGTACTGCCCACTCCATTTTTCTGTATCTTTTTACTTACATTGTATGTGCTTGCATGCTCAGTTGTTCAGTCATGTCCAACTCTTTGTGATCCCATGGACTGTAGCCTACCAGGCTCCTCTGCCCATGGGATTCTCCAGACAAGAATACTGGAGTGGGTTGCTATTTCCTCCTCCAGGGGATCTCCCTGATGTGGAGATCAAACCCACATTCCTATATTTCCTGCATTGAAAGGCAGATTCTTCACCACTGATCCACCTGGGAAGCCCTAATATTAATGTGGTCAAGATAGGTATATTTTGACCTTACTGGGTTTACTGCTAACTAGAACCTTCAAGTCAAAGTCTTCCCCTATCCTCTACTTGTAGACTTCTTGTGGTGGTATAAAAATACAGGACTTTAGAGTCATGACTTTGTAGTAGTTGTTGGCAGAAACCTTACATCAAAGGAGTCTTCATTCTAAAATAAATGCAATATTGATTAAATACTATTTTCTGGGCATTGCATTATGTTTTTACATATATCATTTCTTTCAGCTTTTCCAGAAAAATGAAGTAGGAAAGTACAGTACTGTATCTACTTTAATAGATGAGGTAACTGAGACTCAGAAAGGTTAACTTACCCAACATGACTAGTAAGTGTGGTTCAGATGGCAAAGAATTCTCCTAAAATGCAGGAGACCTGTGTTCAATCCCTAATTAACCAAAAGGTGTGGCATAAACTTTTAACTTTTCTTAGAAAACCAGAATGAGATGAAATGCTTTAAAGAAGAAATTCAGTTAAGACATGGAAAGTTGTATTTTTCCCTTTTTCTTTTATGACAAAGGACAAAGGAGGACAAAGCCAGCACTTGTTTACTTAGCTTAGACACCTCTGGTTTTTTTTTGGGGGGGTTCCCTTTTGTGATCCCAGCTACTTGTAGATTGACTACCAGGAAACCAGTTTCTTCTCGTGACTCGTTCATGTTTCAGGTTGAATTTTTATGACTAATAGGCAGGTAGCCTGTGACGTGATTAGTTAAAGCAAGGTCAGATAGATTTCACACTCCATTAATTTGTAAGAGTTTCTCATATGACTTTAGCTTACTTTGTTTTTTCCAGAATAAAATGGTAATTATAGGTAGATATTAGCTCTAAAGATTTTCCTTGGAATGGAGCATAGGATTATAGACCACAATAATACTGATATTATCTAGAAAATTAAGATATAAATCTGTTAGGAAAAATTAATCTCAATTTAAAAAACTGTTGGTCATAGTTTATAAAAATCTCATTCTTTGGAAATACATAGTCATACAAGTTGATAGGACTGTATTAGAAAAGACTGGTTTTGTCAGCCTGACAGATTGATAAAAATTATTGGCAATTAAGGTCAAAAATGGTTTGACATGGGAAAGTCAGTTGAGTTAAAATGAATTTATTTTACTCAATACCCACAATTCAGTCATAACCCAATCTTTGTGTACCTTCAGTCTTGAATTGGGCAAGAACCTATGCCTAGATCAGCACGAATTTATTTTTCTAGTGGAATCAGGAATCTTCCATATTCATTCATTCAACAAATACTTATTGAGCATGTACCAGGTACCCACTATTGCAGATACTCATGATGTATCAGTGAGCCAAAAAGAGCCTTAGCCTTTTGGAGCTCACAGTTCTGGCCAATGAGCAGTAGACAAATCAATTCTGTACTAGGTCAGAAAGCAGTAAACTGCTATGGATAAAGTAACAGCGGAATAATAATAAGGAATGGGAGTACTAGGGTGTGGGAAGGGGGTTGCAGTTTTAAATAGCATGTTTAAGGCAGGCAATGATGAGAAGGTAAAACTCCAGCGAACACTTGGAAAAGATGAGGTAATTAGCCTTGTGATATCTGGGAGTGAGCGTTCCAAGCAGATGGGACAGCTGGAGCAAAGGACATAAAGTAGGAACGTGCCTGGTGTGTCTGAGGAGCCTCGGGGAAGCAAGGGTGGCTGGAATAGAATGTAATTTGAAAGGGGTCAGATAGGTAATAAGGGGAGGGAAATAAATCAATCATTATAAGGACTTTGGCTTGTGTTTTCAGTTAAGTGGGAAGATGTGGCAGGTTTTAATCAGAAGAGTGACATAGTATGACTTGTTTTAATGGAACTGTTCGAGTCCTCCTTGTAGTCAGTCATTAGTCCCATGGTCTATACCGTGGATAACAGTATTGTCTTTGGGAGTCTGGCTGCCAGGGTTTAGATCCTGTTTCTGTTACTTACTTTTAGTAAGTCACTTAATCTCTATATCTTAATTTTTCCCTTTGTAAAGTGAGAGTAATACCTTATGCTTAAACTGATACATGTAGCACTTTGAAGAGTAGCACCTTGCAAGCCTGCAACTAACATTGGTGCTATCAATGTTGGTATTACTTCAGTTCAGTCACTCAGTCATGTCTGACTCTTTGCGACCCCATGGACTGCAGCACGCCAGGCTTCCCTGTCCATCACCAACTCCCAGAGCTTACTCAAACTTACCATTGAGTCGGTGATGTCATCCAACCATCTCATCCTCTGTCATCCCATTCTTCCGCCTTCAATGTTTCCAGGCATCAGAGTCTTTTCAAATGAGTCCGTTCTCATCAGGTGGCGAAAATATTGGAGTTTGAGCTTCAGTGAATATTCAGTACTGTTTTCCTTTAGGATGGACTGGTTGGATCTCCTTGCAGTCCAAGGGACTCTCAAGAGTCTTTTCCAACACCACAGTTCAAAAGCATCAGTTCTTTGGCGCTCAGCTAATTTTTTGTAGTCCAGCTCTCACATCCATACATGACTACTGGAAAAACCATAGCTTTGACTAGATGGACCTTTGTTGGCAAAGTAATGTCTCTTCTTTTTAATATGCTGTCTGCTGCTGCTGCTGCTAAGTCACTTCAGTCATGTCCGTAATATGCTGTCTAGGTTGGTCATAACTTTTCTTCCAGGGAGCAAATGTCTTTTAATTTCATGGCTGCAGTCGTCATTTGCAGTGATTTTGGAGTCAAAAAAAAAAGTCTGTCACTGTTTCCATTGTTTCCCCATCTATTTCCCATGAAGTTATGGGACCAGATGCCATGATCTTAGTTTTTTGAATGTTGAGTTGCCAACTTTTTCACTCTCCTTTTTCACTTTCATCAAGAGGCTCTTTAGTTCTCCTTTGCTTTCTGCCATAGTGTAGTGTCATCTGCATATCTGAGGTTATTGCTACTTCTCCCGGGAATCTTGATTCCAGCTTGTGCTTCTTCCAGTCCAGCATTTCTCATGATGTACTCTGCATATTCGTTAAATAAGTAGAGTGACAGTATACAGCCTTGTATTATTTAAGACACTGAATTTGTCATTTGCCAGTCTTACTGGTATATGCAGGTCAGGAAGCAACAGTTAGAACTGGACATGGAACAACAGACTGGTTCCAAATAGGAAAAGGAGTACGTCAAGGCTGTATATTGTCACCTGGCTTATTTAACTTCTATGCAGAGTACATCATGAGAAACGCTGGGCTGGAAGAAGCACAAGCTGGAATCAGGATTGCCAGGAGAAATATCAATAACCTCAGATATGCAGATGACACCACCCTTATGGCAGAAAGTGAAGAAGAACTAAAGAGCCTCTTGATAAAAGTGAAAGAGGAGAGTGAAAAAGTTGGCTTAAAGCTCAACATTCAGAAAACGAAGATCATGGCATCTGGTCCCATCACTTCATGGGAAATAGATGGGGAAACAGTGGAAACAGTGTCAGACTTTATTTTTTTGGGCTCCAAAATCACTGCAGATGGTGACTGCAGCCATGAAATTAAAAAGCGTTTACTCCTTGGAAGGAAAGTTATGACCTAGACAACCTAGACAGCATATTAAAAAGCAGAGACATTACTTTGCCAACAAAGGTCCATCTAGTCAAAGCTGTGGTTTTTCCGGTAGTCATGTACGGATGTGAGAATTGGACTGTAAAGAAAGCTGAGTGCCGAAGAATTGATGCTTTTGAACTGTGGTGTTGGAAAAGACTTGAGAATCCCTTGGACTGCAAGGAGATCCAACCAGTCCATCCTAAAGGGTATCAATCCTGGGTGTTCATTGGAAGAACTGATGTTGAAGCTGAAACTCCAATACTTTGGCCACCTGATGCAAAGAGCTGACTCATTTGAAAAGACCCTGATGCTGGGAAAGATTGAGGGCAGGCAGAGAAGGGGAGGACAGAGGATGAGATGGTTGGATGGCATCATCGACTAAATGGACATGAGTTAGGGTAGTCTCCGGTGATGGACAGGGAGGCCTGGTGTGCTGCAGTCCATGGGGTCACAAAGAGTCGAACACAACTGAGCGACTAAACTGAACTGAAATGAAAACTTACTGATTCTGTTGTCAGTGTTTAATACTGGTCCCTTCCTTTCCATTCCTGTCTTCAGAATTTCAGCTCAAACCCGCAGATGGTCCTGCCTAGACTATTAACAGCCACTGCCGCCTTTCTTTCTGTCCCACCAATCTTGCACTGTCCTGCTAGACTGTCACATTACTGCCATCTCTGAAAGCTTAGTTCCTTTCCTCTTGCTTTCTAAATGATGTGCATACTTAACTCGAGGCTCTCCTGCGTGTAGTTCCAGTCCCTCTCTAACACAAGTACATGGTACTACTGCCTGCCTTTCTCAAACTTGCAGGATCCTCTTTGGGTTTTCTCTGCCATTTAGAATTCTTTTCATTTTCGCCTCAAGTACCACCAACTATACTTTCTTCTTCACCACTTTCTACTTCACCTCTCACAATAATATTTTCCACCTGGTATTCTGGTCATTTGAGTATATCTCTGGTCCTTGTATTTAGGAATGTTAGATGCAAGGAATTAATTTCTCTTCCAACTTCATACCTTTGTTTGGCTGCTGTTGTTTATTCACTCAGTCTTCGTGTCCTACTCTTTTGCAGTCCCATGGACTGCAGCCCACCAGGCTCCTCTGTCCGTGGGAGTTTCCAGGCAAGGATACTGGAGTGGGGTGCCAATTCCTCCTTCAGGGGATCTTCCTGAGAGTGTTCTGCTATATCTCATACCATATGGTAGATGTTTTAATAAATATTTATTGAACTAATATCCTTTTAATTGTCCTTATTTTCCTCTAGGAATGATCAACCACATCAAGCAACTGATCTTGAATCTGAGGAAGATGTTATTCCAGATTCACCAATAACAACCTTTTCATTTTCTGGCACTAATCGACTACGAAGAAAGGAGAACCTCCGTGTCCGATATATAGAGCAAACACATGCTAAACTGGAGCACTCTGGCTGTGCACATGGTGAGGATTAGAGCTGTAGCTTAGTTACCTAGTTCTGTTAAAAAAAAAAAAAAAAGAGTTTTCATCTTGTTAGGAAGATAGTCACTGTTCAGGGTAACGTACGTTAAAACTATAACCTTAACTCCGTCAGTGAAGTGACTGGGAAGTGACTTCTGCCTGTGTTATGTATAGACATGATTTGCTTATCTGAATATGTAAACACTCAGCATTTTACAAATGTAGGGAATAGTTTTTTCCTTCTGGTTTAAAAAATATCCCTATGTGTATATCTGAGTGGGATACAATGAAAGAGGAAGGTAGGCTAACATTGAGTTCCACTCCTGTATGCTGGTTATTATGCTGAGTGATTTGAATACATTATTACTGTATTTTAATTCTCACGACAGGTTTGTAGGGTAGCTTCTAGCACCTTCATTTTATAGATGAGGAAAGATTTGTTCGTAAGAGGAGTTAAATAGCCTGTCAAGTGGATGAGTCAAAATTCAAATATAGATCTTCTTGCCTCTAAATTTTTGTATTTTGGAAGTATTATCCATAGCTACTCCCATCAAAGCTTTAATACCAATTTTTAATTTTTCTAATGTGTAGCACTTGGTGGTAAATCAGGAAATGGTTTTATAATGTTTCTAGTTTGTGGCTTATCAGTGGCATATTTCTTAATTCCAGGCACCATTTCTGGTAAATGCTTTGAAACTACATTTTCGTGTAGTCCTGAAATTTATCCTCTGGTGTGTCACAGTGCTCATTCCTTTTAATATTGATCTAAAAGTAAATCAGTATTTAGACCTTCCATCTTTAACCTAAACTCTTTGTAACAAGGAAAGCATTTGAGGAGAAGGAGTATATCAGTCTTAGAGATATTTTTATAATGCAGATAAATTGTTGACAGTAGCTCTGCCTTTTAAAAAAATAATAATCTTAATTTTTGATATTGAAAAATTGACACAGTTTTTCCCCATTTTATATGAGTTTGCATCACCATCTAGTGGAAATCAAAAGCATTGTTAAAAATCTTATACGTAATTAGGAGCTAAAGTAAAATGTAACATCTTGGATCTAGAATGAACATGTGTGGGCCTTTTAGTCTGGTATCATATAGGACATTAATAACCACAGATAAGCATCAGCATAGTTTAGATCATGTTTAAATCTATCTGAAAGAATATCCAGAAAAACAAATCACAGCAATTTTCTTTTTCAGGACATCTTGTATAAATGCTCTTGGTTTATCTCTTTGTTGTATGAGAATAACTTGTAACTGTTTAAAACCATGTCAGTTTTAATCTTGTTCTGATCATTTTTACTTGGACAATGAAATGTTGGTTTTAAAATATCACTTTTGAGCCATGCAAATTATTTTAAAACTAAATTTAATGGCTAGTTACTCCTTTTCATTTTCTAACACACATGCTTGTTTATTTTAAAATGTGTGTCTGTGTGTTAACCACTCAGTCGTGTTGTGGCTCCATGGACTGTAGCCCACCACGTTCCTCTGTCCATGGAATTCTCTGGGCAAGAATATTGGAGTAGGTTGCCATTTAGTGCTTTTTAAGGATAATTTCTAGTTATAATTAGTAAAAATCTATTCCCCTTTACTTTGTCCTTCTTTTGGTTTTCTTTAAATTAAATCCTTAAATAGTGGAATGATTTCTGATAAAGCATGTTTCAGATTTCCTTCCAGAAAATGAAAACTCTGAAATAAAGACTGAAAAACGGTATGATGTAGTATTCATTGCAGATGAACCCACTGATTTCCACAAGGAAAGGTCACCTTAAAATATTACAACACTAGAAGGCTTAGGTCAGAAGTTTATCTGTTCCAGTCCTCTTCTCCCCCACTGTCTTAACTTCCAATTTTTTTTCTTAGTGAAACTAATAACCTCTTTATTAGACTGTTAAAGTTATGTCAATAAAATAGACTTCCAGTGCATTTAAAGATAGATTTGTATTGGCATATTAATTTTATCATGATTGTTTATTTGTAATCTCTCCTGTGTTTTTCCCTTAGAATTGAGAACAGTACCAAAGTCTTCAGCTCATCCACAACATAAACCTCAGGAAAGTGAAATTCTAGTGGCTGATACTTGTGATCAGAGTCAAGCTCCAGTGGCTAGTAAGCAAGATACTAAGATTATAAATTGGTGGGCAAGAGTGGCCAACCATGTGAATTTAGACAATATTTTAAAATACTTTCCATATAATTTTGTTTGTGTTACTTGTTTAATAGTCTTTTTCATATTGGAAAGTAATGTATCCTGTTATTAGTTCATATTAATATCCGTGGGCTTCCCTGGTGGCTTAGATGGTAAAAAGTCTGCCGGCAGTGCAGGAAACCCAGGTTCGATCCCTGGGTCAGGAAGATCTCCTGGAGAAGGGAATGGCTACCCACTCCAGTATTCTTGCCTGGAAAATTCAATGGACTGAGAAGCCTTATCCATTTTAATACAAACTGTTAGTAACTTTAATAAGGCTTTACTGTGGTTTACTCATTCATTCAACAAATATTTGAGTGCCTACTGTATACTGGGCAGTAANGTTCGATCCCTGGGTCAGGAAGATCTCCTGGAGAAGGGAATGGCTACCCACTCCAGTATTCTTGCCTGGAAAATTCAATGGACTGAGAAGCCTTATCCATTTTAATACAAACTGTTAGTAACTTTAATAAGGCTTTACTGTGGTTTACTCATTCATTCAACAAATATTTGAGTGCCTACTGTATACTGGGCAGTAAACAAAATGTTTAACCTCATAGAGCTTACAATCTCGTTGGGGGAGAAAGAAAGTAAATATATGTTAGATGAAACAGGAGCTCTAAAGAAAAATAAAGCAGGGTAAGAAGAGATTTTAGAAAGTCTCACCTTAAAAAAAGTAACATTTGGGCAGAGACTGAAAGAGCAGGTGAGTCATGTGGATTTCAGAGCAAAGGGCATCCCAGGTAGAGACATCAGTGAGCCCAGAGGCCTTGAGGTGAGGGTGCTCTTTGGTTTGTTTGAGGAACATTAAGGAGCCCTTTGTGGGCAGGACAGAGTGATGAACAGGAGATTGTTTTGGGCAACTCTTAAGAGGAAAGAGACTGGTAGCTGGAGGTTTGCAGGGTGGAGCTGAGGGTTGGTTAGAAATCAGGAGTTTGTTTTTGAAAATATATTGTTTCAGATACTGAGTAGACATTCAGGTAAAGATTTGGATGGGTAGGTGAATGTGAATATAGATGAGTCTAGGATAGAGGTTGTTAGAATGTAGGAGAGATCTGAAGCCATGAGACTCGGTGAGATTGCCAAGCAAGTGAATAATGATGGGAGAAGTAGTTCCGATACTTAGACACAAGGCTCTCCATCATGGAAAGGAGTGATTCTCAACTGTATTGTATTGTCACTCCCAGTCTATAAGCCGTTGTAGAATTTTTTTCCCTACTTCCTCCATGGAATTTTAATATAACACAAGAAATCCATTTAATTATATATTTTTAATGATAATTTTTTCAGTGGCAATAAACCTGCAATGTATTGCAATTTATAGTAGGTATTTTTGGCTTTATAAAACAGAATTTTAAAAATTGTTCAGTGCCATTTTGTAAAGTGGTCCTTTGAGCTTTTTCTTTGCTTTTTTGGTACGTTTTCATATGGCTAGTTTCTACAATTGTATAATTGTGTTTTTTTTTCCTTAAACTTAGAACCACATGGAAAAAGCAGCTATCCTCCTGATAATTTAGCTACAGTAGTTGCTGAAACACTTGGACTTTGTGTTCAAGAAGAATCTGTAAGTAATTGTTTAGTTTGGTTATAAATATGAATTAATTAGTGTCCTTTGAGGTCAGTTTTTAGAGAATTAAGAGAAAAAATTTTTTATCCAAAAATTATTAAATAAAGGCCTAGAACAAAATTGATGTCACTAGAAAAGGCCCATTTATATTATTCACTCCAGGCAGTTGCAGAAAACTCTATCAAGTCTTAGAATTCTTGGGATATAGGTTATGGGTTGAGTCAGAATTTAGATGATTTAATAGGGAACTCTGCTCAGTGTTATGTGGCAACCTGGATGGGAGGGGAGTTTGGAAGAGAATGGATACATGTGTATATATATGGCTAAGGTTCTTTGCTGTCCACCTGAAACTATCACAACATTGTTAATTGGCTATACTCCAATAAAAAGTTAAATAATGAAAAGAACCTTAGACAGCTTAGAGGGTTTAGTTAAACCTCTTCCCTGTCCCCTCTCCTTCCTACCCTGTTCCAACTTAAAGAGAAGATTCAAAACTTTAGATTGAGTTCAGAATTTATTGGGTCTTTTTGACATCCTTTAAACTGGGCTTTGATTTGGAAAACAGACTAAATTCTTGGGTCTACTACAGATGCTTTAATTCTTTGTCCTTACAAATGCCAATCCAGTTAGACCACATCCTCAGGGATTGAGTCAGAAATTAACCTCATGATTTTCTTTTCATTATTTAGTGCTTCCTTACATCAGATGCATTTACTATTTTTCTTAACCAATCTCTAAAAAATGGAAGCCTTGAATTTGTCAATCTTAAGGAAGCTTCATTTTGATACAGCTTTGAAACATATCCCTTTGCTTTAGTCAGTAAATGCATATAGGCTCTTATAAAGTTTTCTTGCTGTTGAATTGCCGAAATTGAATTCACTTTTGACTACATTTGAATTTTTTTTTTGGGGGGGGTGGGTTGGGGTTCTTTCTAGTTTTAAAACTGACTTCAAGTGATGGTGTTTAGTTTTTACCCTTTGAACTCTAAACATGTTTTAACTTTTTAAAATCCCCTCCTACCAATAAACTCGGCATGTCAGTAGTTTAGACACCAAACCTATTGAGGGAACTGATCTCTAAAGATTTGCTGCTCAAAGTGTGATCCACAGGCCAACAGCATCTTCATCCCTGGAAGTCTGTGAGAGAGAGAAAATCTTAAATCCAGCCCAGACCTACTAAAAGAGAACTTATCATAGGATCCTCAGTTGATCTGTGTGTATGCAAAAGTTTGGGAAGCGCTGCTCTTTAAATATCCTTTTAAATTCATTTCCTATAAGTATAAATAATCATCTCTGTTCCCTTCCTCTCATCTAACTAACCTGGTTTTTTAGAATTAGCAACTATCAGTCTGCTTTCTGTCCTTAAGAATTTACGTATTCTGGATAACTTACTTAAACGGAATTATATGTGGCTTACTCCTTGGAAGAAAAGTTATGACCAACCTAGATAGTATATTCAAAAGCAGAGACATTACTTTGCCGACTAAGGTCCCTCTAGTCAGGGCTATGGTTTTTCCTGTGGTCATGTATGGATGTGAGAGTTGGACTGTGAAGAAGGCTGAGCGCTGAAGAATTGATGCTTTTGAACTGTGGTGTTGGAGAAGACTCTTGAGAGTCCCTTGGAATGCAAGGAGATCTAACCAGTCCATTCTGAAGGAGATCAACCCTGGGATTTCTTTGGAAGGAATGATGCTAAAGCTGAAACTCCAGTACTTTGGCCACCTCATGCGAAGAGTTGACTCATTGGAAAAGACTCTGATGCTGGGAGGGATTGAGGGCAGGAGGAGAAGGGGACGACCGAGGATGAGATGGCTGGATGGCGTCACTGACTCAGTGGACGTGAGTGTGCGTGAACTCCAGGAGATAGTGATGGACAGGGAGGCCTGGTGTGCTTTGATTCATGGGGTCACAAAGAGTTGAACACGACTGAGCGACTGAACTGAATATGTGTCTTTTGGGTCTGGTGTCTTTCACTTAGCCTGTTTTCGAGTTCATCTGCATCACAACATGTATCAGTATTTCATTCCTTTTTAAGAATAATCCTCCATTGTATTTATGTACTTTATATTTTATTATTAAAGGAATCTCATGGCCCTCGGAGCCCTCTTGGTGATGAGCTCTACCGCTGTCTGGAAGGAGATCACGAAAAACAAGCTTTTGAGGAATGTAGAAGAAATAGTGAAGATAATTTAAGGTAATTTGGGGCACTTTGGTAAAAACTTATAAACTGTTAATGAAATTCCATTGCAGCGAGTTCCACAGATTTAAACTATTTCTCTCCCTCAGCTTGTTATTCTGGTTGTATTTTTATTAAAAAAAAAATTATTTCCCCAGTTTATGACCTGTTAAGGGCTTTTTGCGTTACTATAGAGATCAGGATGTTACTATTAGGTTCTTTCTGTACTTCTGTCAAGCAGTGCTTCAGAGGTCCCAGCCTCATCTCTTTTTAGGATCCAGTCATCCCTCCTGGATTTGTATTTTCTAAAACTGAATGTTGTATGAAATCCATCATTAGCTCTGATGAGCGTTGAAGATTGGGATACACTGTTGCTTTTACTAATTTTAGAACATCCATTAACTAACAATACTATATGTAGCATTTTGCTTCTTTTTTAAATACATACATCACATTTAATTGTCATTATACTAGATCATTAAAGTAGGTTTTATTACCCCCATATTTTACAGTCAGCAAAAATGCAGCCCCACAGAAGTTAAATGTCTTTAAGACCACACAACTATTGAGTGGGCTTCCCAGGTGGTGCTAGTGGTAAAGAACCTGCCTGCTATTGCAGGAGATGTAAGAGATGCAGGTTTAATCCCTGGGTCGGGAAGATTTTCCCTGGAGAAGGGCATGGCAACCCACTCCAGCATTCAGTATTCTTGCCTGGAAAATCCCATGGACAGAGGAGCCTGGTGGGCTACAGTCCATAGGGTCACAAAGAGCCGGACATGACTGAAGCGACTTAGCCTGCACGCACAACTATTAAGTAAGAGTCGGAGCTCTTAGCCATTCCACTTCTTCAGACTTAACCCTAATGATCTTTCTACTACCCCAGCTGTCTCCTCTGCTACAGGCAGGCTGGGTCATGAGTTATGTTCTGTAGTATAAGAATTTTGTTTCTTGGAGTTACTCTTGATAAGATTTCATAACAAGAAAAGAATTTGGGATTTGTTCAAATATTTTCTTATATAGTGAATTTATTTAAGTTACTTTGGAAAAATATTTATAGATAGGAATATCATGGTTATTGAGATAGGTTTGCTGTATCATTTCCCTTTGCTTTCTGTCAGCCAAATAAAGAGAAGCCAGCAACTATATCTTAAATTTTGGTCAATGATTTGCTTCTAATGTGTGGATAAAACCTTATTGTTAATAATTCTGTATTAGCAAAAGTTTTATCATTATGCTTATCTTTTAATTTTTACCCTGTTTCTTTAATAGGAAAAAAGTTACCACTCTTTTTACCACTCTTTATTTTTTTAGGTTTTCAGATTCAAAGACTCCTCTTCAAGAAGAATTGACTACTCGGGTATCATCTCCTGTATTTGGAGCTCCCTCTAACGTGAAAAGTAGTTTAGGTTTGAATACAAGTTTGTCCCCTTCTCTTTTAGAGACTGGGAAAAAAACCCATCTGAAAACAGTGCCCCTCAGCAATACTTCTGCTTCTGGACCAGAGAAACCTAGATCAAAATCTGAAGCTGGAGCCCTTATCACACATCATCTTCTTGGGACTGAAGTGAACAAGATCCCTAATCAGTCATCTTCTAATAAGCAAATGCTTATAAATAAAAATACAAGTGAACCTGTAAGTGAGCAGGATAGTATTGATCACATTAAAGATACTGATAAAGATAAATATGTGGTACCACTGAAGTCACTGGGAGGCAGAACCAAAAGGAAGAAAATTGAGGAAGAAAGTGAAGATGAAGTCATCTGTCCCCAGGCCTCCTTTGATAAAGAAAATGCTTTTCCTTTTCCACTGGATTCTTCCATGAACGGAGACTATGTGATGGATAAACCTCTGGATCTGTCTGATAGATTTTCAGCTATCCAGCGTCAAGAGAAAAGCCAAGGAAGTGAGAACTCTAAAATCAGATTTAGGCAAGTGACTCTCTATGAGGCTGTGAAGCCCATTCCAAGGGACTCTTCCTCAAGCCGCAAGGCCTTGAGCGGGAGCTGTGGGCTAACCAAAGACTCCCCAGAAGAGCCCTGTTTACAGGAGTCCCTTTTCCAGTCCTTGAGTAAATCTCCAGATAATAAAACACTGTTACAAATAAAGGAAGAAAACCCAGTATTTAAAATCCCTCTTCGTCCACGTGAAAGTTTGGAGACAGAGAATCTTTTTGATGACACAAAGGTATGTGTTCAATATTCAAAGACTTTGATTAAAATGGTAGTTTGTGATTTTTCCTAGATGCTAATAATTTTTTCTGTTTTAGGGTGCTGGTTCTCATGGGCCTATAAAGATAAAAACCAGATCAGTCCGTGGAGCATGTGAAGTTGCGTCAGTTCTTCAGTTAAATCCATGTAGAATTGCTAAAACAAAATCTCTAAACAACCAAGGTACATGTAAACTATAAATAGCATTTCCACCCTCTTTTTAATGAATTTATATTGAGTATTATAATTTATTATTTACATTCTTTGGATAGATTTTAAGAAAGCTTTAAAATTTTAAACTACAGATTTTTAAAATATAAAAAATAGAAGTTTATTATCCAAACCTTGTTCCTCACCGTATAGATAGCCAGTCCTTTTTTTGTATTTATATATATATATCTCAATGGCACCCCACTCCAGTACTCTTGCCTGGAAAATCCCATGGACAGAGGAGCCTGATAGGCTGCAGTCCATGGGGTCGCTAAGAGTTGGACACGACTGAGCGACTTCACTTTCACTTTTCACTTTCATGCATTGGAGAAGGAAATGGCAACCCACTCCACTTTTCATACCTGGAGAATCCCAGGGACAGGGGAGCCTGGTGGGCTGCCGTCTATGGGATCACACAGAGTCAGACACAACTGAAGCGACTTAGCAGCAGCAGCACATGTATCTCTTTAACTATTTGTATATACAAATTTATATGGGTTTTTAAACTTCTTGTTTGAAAACATTGTTTGCTCTTTCATAATTTTGCTGTGTTTTGAAGTCTTTTTGTTTTTTTTTTAGCTCCCAAATATTTCTGTACTTCATATGCAGTATTTATTCCTTATTGGAAACTTATTCCTTCATCTGTGTTTATTTCCTTTATTCCTGAAGCTCATTCTTTAGTAATTCTTCCAGTGAGGGTTTCAGTCTCTATATGAAAACATTTTTTAAACTCTTATCCCTGATTTTTTTAAAATCTTTTTGTTTTTATTTTTATTTTTTCCGTGGTTGCTCTAGGGATTGTGGTGTACTTAACCTTTCACAATCTACTTTGAGTTTATACTGTACCACTTTATGCTCTATAACTGTACCTTATGTAGTTGTCATGTATATTAACATACATTGAAACCTCCAATGTTACAGTTTTAACTTAAATATTTTTTTATTGAAATAAAAATCAGTCATTAAAGTATACAATTCGGAGGTTTTGATGTAGTCACAATTAGGTCACCATCACTGTACTCTTAAGTTTAGAACATTTTCATCACCATACAAAGAACAGTACCTGCTAGCAGTCACCCTCCATTTCTCTCTCGTCTTCCCCAGTCCTAAGCAGCCACTTAATCTACTTTCTGTCGCTATAGATTTGCATATTGTGAAGTATTCATATAAATGGAATTGTACAATATATGATATTTCATGCCTTCCTTGACTATTTCAGTTTTTTCAGTTACAAGTAATGCTGGTTTGAACATTTATATACAATTTTGTGTGGACGTAAGTTTCATTTTTCTTGAGTTATACCTAGAAGTAGAATTGGTGGGCCACATGCTAACTCTGTGGCTTCCCTAGTAGCTCAGACGGTAAAGAATCTGCCTGCAATGCGGGAGACCTGGGTTCAAACCCTGGGTGAGGAAGATCCCCTGGGGAGAGCATGGCAACCCACTCCAATATTTTTGCCTGGAGAATCCCCATGGACAGAGGAGCCTGGTGGACTACAGTTCATGGGGTTGCAAAGAGTCAGACAGGACTGAATGACTAAGCACAGCACACACATGCTAACTTCTTTTTCCAAAGGAGCTACATCAGTTTATCATCCCACCAGCAGCATGTGAGAGTTCCTGTTTCTCCATATTCTCACCAACACTTGTTTTCATTGTCTGTCTTTTTGATTCTAGCCATCCTATGGGTGTGAAGTTATTAATATGTCTCAACTGTGCTTTTGGTTTGCCTCTTTGATGGCTAATGATGTTGAGCTTCTTTTCATGTGCTTACTGGCCATTTTCATTTTCTTTGAAGGATTATCTATTCAGGTCCTTTGCTTATTCTCAGTTGGAGTAATTGTCTTATTATTGAGTTGTGAGAGTTCTTTATGTATCCTCAGTACAAGTCCTTTATTAGACACATGATTTGGAAATATTTTTCTCATTCTGTGAGTCCTATAATGTTTTAAAGTGATGAGAATTTTAAAAATCTGTTTTTAATTGTGTATTTTTTTCTCCTTATCTAAGATGTATCCTTTGAAAATATCCAGTGGAGTATAGATCCAGGAGCAGACCTTTCTCAGTATAAAATGGATGTTACTGTAGTTGATACAAAGGTGAGTTAGAACCAGAGCCCATGTGGTTATTTCTAGTGTATTGTTAGTAACTCTGCCCCCGATTCATTCTGTGACCTTGAGATAGCCACACACCTCTTATAACCTTCATATATTTATTCAGAAAACTACAAAATAATAACATTTATTTTCCAATTTTATGGTATCTTTGAAAGGGTAATAATACTTTCTGACTTTAGATGTGTATAAGAGACAGGTCCGTGGAGCNTCAGTATAAAATGGATGTTACTGTAGTTGATACAAAGGTGAGTTAGAACCAGAGCCCATGTGGTTATTTCTAGTGTATTGTTAGTAACTCTGCCCCCGATTCATTCTGTGACCTTGAGATAGCCACACACCTCTTATAACCTTCATATATTTATTCAGAAAACTACAAAATAATAACATTTATTTTCCAATTTTATGGTATCTTTGAAAGGGTAATAATACTTTCTGACTTTTTAGAGACGTTTACTGAAAAATATAGTTTTAAAATAATGTCAAATGCTAATTACATATTAATTTTATTTTTTATCAAAATAATCTATTGTATGCATTGATTAACTTAACATACCTTCAAGAAAAAAATTTCATTTTTCCTAGTTGGCTGTTTCTTTACATGCTGTGTATTTTCTTTTTAGTTAAAATTCATAGCAGAAATTACTTTTCTGGCTTGTATTTAGGTTCTACATAGTTTGAGTTCTCTTGCACATGGTAGCATATTAATAAAATATTTAATAGTTGCTAGAGTAATCCGTAGCCATCAAGAAGTCAAATTTGACTTACGAACTTTTCAGTGTATATTGATGTTCATTTCTGTGAAGCAGATTAGGGAAGAAAGGAAGCTTCAGGGATTTTGGTAACATACAGTTCTCTCTTCCTTGGCAGCAGTCTTTTTCCTGGACTTGAGAGATGATGCTTGTATATCAAAGCTTGTAAAATATATCTATATTCCTTTGGGTAAAAGTAAATATTACTTAATGCTACTGAAGTGTAAGTGTACACTTAAAAAATGGTTAAAGTGGTAACATATAAGTTATGTATATTTTTACTACCCTCCCCAAATAACTATAAGGTCATAAATGGATAACAGTTAAATTTTTGAATTTTTAAACATTTATTCAGGATGGCAGTCAGTCAAGATTAGCAGGAGAGACAGTGGACATGGACTGTACGTTGGTTAGTGAAACCATGCTCTTAAAACTGAAGAAGCAAGAGCAGAAGGGAGAAGAGAGTCCAAGTAAGATTTGTTTTGTTTTGTTTTTTGTTTTTTAATTTTAATACAAAGTGGAAGGAAGTTTATAGTCATACCATTGCAATGAAGAGCATAAATGACCTTTTCACCATAAACCAGTTTTTTCCCCCTGTTCTACTAATAGTAGACTTCTCTTTAGTAAAGCTTAGTTTCCATATTTCAGCCAAAAAAAAAGCTTTAGTAAAAATAATTTTTATTTCCAAAAGAATTCAAGTTGTGTCCAGGGGTCAGCAAACTTCAACCAGCTGCCAGTTTTGTCAGTAAACTTTTGCTGGAAGCCAGCCTGACTCACTTGTTTAATTCATTGCCTATGGCTGCTTGTGTGACACGGCAGCAGAATTAAGTAGTTTTTGCAGAGAGCTTATGGCCCCACAGGCCTAAAGTATTTACTGCCTGACCCTTTAAGAAAAAGTTTCCTGATCCCTCATTAAGATAGTTTTTTCATAAAAGGTGTAAAGGGAATCTTGAGAGTCCTGTTATAGAAATATTATTTTCCACAGCAATTTGATAAGGAGAAAAAGGAGGGATTCTACTGAGAAGTATTAGTTGTTGTTCAGTTGCTAAGTCTTGTCCTACTCTTTTGAAAAGTATTAGTACAGATTTGCAAATGAGCAGTAAACTCAGACTAATAGTGTATATGATGAGTGATTCTGCCATTTTCTTTTTCTGTAGAAAAGATTTGACTAAACCAGGGGTCTACAGCCCTTTGTAGTAAGAAACTCGTAATTCTTCATCTAAAGCCTTGATTTTCTGAAAGAGGTGGAAACCGTGGAAGGATTTGGGTTGGCACCACCTTAGCGATGTTTCTGACTATAGAGGCATGTGACACGAGATCAACTAGACTGTGAAATGCACTCACAGGCTGAAGAATTAGGACCTGCCACATCAGGATGCAAAGCTAAAAGCAGAGGCATTTTCCAGTGATCCTCTGTTAGAAACTGAGGACACTCAGACTGTGTGTGCATTTCCTGTATTCTGCTGCAAATTCTCCAGTCTACCTGCTCAGGGTCCCAGGTCTTGTTCTTGCTTCTTATAAAACACGTTATTTCTCACTGCGGTAAATGCAGTAAGTGAGAGAAAATTTTAACAGCCTTTTCCTTAATTCTTTGTTCTTTAGTAACAAATAATTATCCATACAATCAAAGAGCTGGCTGCCTACAATGAAAAGGACAGTAGTTATTAAAAGGAAAACCTTAACAGTGACTTAGTCTTTTTATAGTGAATGACACATCACTTTCTTCTTAAGAAGATGACTTTGCTTTTAAGATTATTTTGTTCCTGGTACCAGTTCCTGATGTTTTCCTCAGTTTTGTAGAAAAGGGCAAAACTAAAGTATGGCAGCTTTGGCTTCTAATTTATCTAGTTAATCTAAGAAGATGATAGCTTCCCAAATATATTTGAAACAAGTTAACTTATGGAGGTGAAATTAGAACTTAAACTAATGAGTGGAGACAACTTTGGCTAAATAAGGCATAATGAATACTGTTGCTACACAATAAGTCACTCCAGTAAATCAGAAGATTAGAACAATAATGATTTTTTTTTAATGTTTCATAGTTTCTGTGCCTCAAGAATTCAGGAAAGGCTGGGCTGGGTGGTTCTATCTCAGGGTCTCATACAGATGGTGGCTGGAGCTGGAATAGCAAAGAAGTATTAGTATTAGAAGTATAAAGAAGTATTAGACAGATGGGAGACTCTTGGCTCCTCTCTCATCATTCAGTCTCAGGGTTTCGCCATATAGTCTTTCCATGTGGGCTAGTTTGAGCTTCCCTACCGCACAGAAACTAGGTTCCCAGAGTAAGCATCCCCAAAGAGCAAGGGAGAGGTGCACAGCATTTTTATGATCTGGAGTCAGTAGTTGCTCAGTAGGAGGAGTGCCACTATCACATTTATAAGAACAGCAGGTGGGATAGGAGATATTGTTGAGCCTATACTTAGGAAAAAACAGTCTGCCCATTCTACCTATAAGGTAGATCTTTTTCATACTTAGAATTGATGAAACATATACTTAAATATGAAACATACCATTAAATGGTACTGCTAATATTCAATTCCAAAAAAAAATTTTATATCTGTGTTCAACTTAGTAGATGCTATGATAGATATATATCCTTATATATCAAAAAAGGATGTAGTCTGTCCTCAAGCATTTTACAATCAGAAGTCAACAACAAAAAGAAATCATTAAATCATTAACTTACTATGATTTACTGACAGCATATACAGAATGCTTTGGGAATGCCTAGTGCACAGGAATTATTTTTACTTACAAATTTGATCCTCAGAATGAAAAATGAACAAATGTTTCATCATTCAGTAATTATGGAGACACAATTCTATATCAGGAACTGGAGCAAATAGTAAACAAAAGTACCTGCCTCTCGTGGAATTTACATTGTAATGGGGAGAAACAAGCATTGTGTGCTAGATGATGGCAAGTGCTGGAGAAAGACGGCACAGGGTGAGGTGCTGGAGCATCTGCCCGGGGGAGGTGGTTGGTGGTGATTATATGGAGTGACCTTGGCAGGTTCCAGTTTTGTCACAGTTGTTGGCCAACTGAATTTCTTTCTATTTTTGGTAAACTAGTATTTTAAAAAAATGTCTCAGGTTGGCCCAGAAGTTCATTTGGGTTTTTCCATACCATCTTACAGAAAAACCCAAACAAATTTTTTGGCCCACCTAACAGTTAGTACTCTGAAGATGAAATTAGCATTTGCATATCAAATATGGAATTGAATTCATTATTTCTATAACACTGAACTACCAAGTGTTCATAATAATGCAAGAAAATACTTTTCTGCTACATTAGAAAGATAAAGGACTAAACAAAACGCTATAAAGGCTTTTATGTCAGTTATTTATACACAGTTTATTTAAACTTCATATTTTTCACCATTTATTATGCTGTATTTTCTCTTCCTCACAATTCCTTTGGTAGTTCCTTCAGGTTTACTATGAACTATACATGAGCTGATAGAAAAAGATGTCTTAACATTTATAATGACAGTAAAAAAAAAAACCAGCATTCTTGTCACATGAATAAAGGACAGTTGAAGGCATAACATTAAAAACCTTTGGAATGTACAGTAATTACCCAGACTTGGGGTTTATTCTTGCCTAATACACATCTAAATTATTTTGTGGCAGTTCTTACAAGTTTCTATGTATTAATCTACCTAGAAAGCAAAACACTTACTTGTGGCCTAAGCTGATGCTCTTTCACATAGATGGAGAAAGAAAGATGAATGATAGCTTGGAAGATATGTTTGATCGGACGACACATGAAGAATATGAGTCCTGTTTGGCAGAGAGCTTCCCCCAGGTAGCAGATGAAGAGAAGGAATTGTCAACTACTACAGAAAAACCAAACAGTAAGGCAGTTTTCTTTCAAATTGTGTTTTTTTTCCCATTACACTGAGTTTAGTAAAGTAAGTTAGCAATCTTAGTAACAGAGGCCTAATGAGGTATCTTAACAATTAAAACTTGATGTTTATTGAATAAATGTTTCAGTTTTTTTTTTAAGATAATTTCAGATTAATAGAAGAGTTACCAAAAATAATTCAGAGGGTTATGCTTCAATGAAAAGAAGATATTTGAATGGCCAATAAGCACATGAAAAGCTGGTCAACACTCTTGAACATCAGGGATGGTGACAATACTTCATACCCACAGAAATGGTTGGATAACTATCTCTAGCAAGGGTGAAGAGCAGCTGGAACTCTCGCATTGCTGATGGAGTAGAAAATTGGTTATACTTTGGAAACCAGTTCAGTAGGGGGTTTTTTAAACAGCTTTATTGAAGTCAGTCAGTTTTTTTGTAAAGTTAAGCATATACCTTTGTTGTGACCTAGCAATTCCACTGCTCAGTATATACCCACAAAAAATGAAAACATGTTCATACTACTTCACAATGAAAAGGAGGTAACTACTAGACTCAGCAACGTGGATTAGTCTCCAAAATTTGTTGAGCTAGACAAATGCAAAAGATGGAGAAGAATATATGGTATATCATCTCATTAATATGAAGTTCTAAAACAGATATAACTAAGCTATAGTGATAGAAATTAAATGAGTGACTATAGGGGAGGGAAGAGACGTAAGAGAATATTCTTGTGCGTGAGAGAAAACAGAATAGGTAACTTGCATGGACATGTTCACTATCTTGATTTGGGTAGCAGTTACACTGGAATACACTAGTCAAAATTCATCGTAGTGCACTTAAAATCAGTATATGTAAATTATGCCTCAATAAAGTAGATGGTTTTAAAGTCTTCAGTGGCTTCCCAGTGCACTTAAAATTCAAACTCCTTCTCTTGGCTCCCAAGGCCCATCATGGTCTGGTACCTGCCCACCCAACATCTAACCCTGCCCCCATCTTTCCCAACACTTCCCTTTTTTGGCAAATTAATCACACTGTCCTCCTTTTATGTCATATAATATACCAGACTTTTTGCCATTGAGGACCTTTACCTAGAACATCTACCATCTGTACTCTTGTCATGACTGACTTCTCTTTAATCATCAGTTATTACCTGAGATAGTCAGGTAGCCTTAGCTGTCTGCTTGCTTAATGTGTAATTCCCTCACTGCAGTGTAAATTCCATTAGGACGGCAGACCTGGCCTCCCCTGTTCTACATTAGCACAATGCTCAATAAATTTTCATAGTTTGAACAGATGATAGCAATTAGCTATTTGTGAGTCTAGACAATTTGAAATTCAGGTCCATGGGTTTTCATTCTTATTCTGTCACCAGTTTTCTAATAAAATTTTTAAATCTTTTTATTTCCTATTTGTCAACTACCTTAAAGTCACATTACAAAAATCAACAGTACTAATAAGTGTACAGATTAAAACCTATCTTGTTATTGTCATTTGGTGCCAAATGATAATAGGCATCTGAGTAGTTCTTTAACAGTCTAAAATACTTTTATGGTTATGATTTTTATCTCTTCAGTAATTCTGAGGTGAGATAATCAGCGCTCTCATTAGGCAGACGAAAAAGAAAGAATTCATTACAGAGAACTTAAACTAATTGCCTAGGGCCTAGAGTATGAAATCCAATAAAAATAGATGTTTTGGCATATGTCTTTTTTTTTTTCCCCAAAAAGAACCAGATTACTTTTTAGTAAGTTCTACATTAAGTTTGTGGTATGCTTGTTTTGTTTATAGCTCCTGGTGATAAACAAGATAAAGTCAAACAGAAAGCATTTGTGGAGCCATATTTTAAAGGTGATGAAAGGTATGGTGGCTTTGGTTAATACCAGCAATATGATTAGAAGTACAACAGAACTATCTTTGTCAGAGCATCTCTGAACTGTGAAAATTGCTACTTTGGTGAAAATCGAATGCATATCTTTTACCTTCCGACCATAACAAAAATGGAACTCAGGTATAAAAATGACAAATTTTTAAAATAAGGAATTTTTTTTTACATCATACTCTTTTTTTGGATGGTGGTGACAGTTATTTTTTCTGCTTTATTATAACATACTTTATTCTTATCCTATTTTATCATGAACTTTATTTGAACTTCAGGAATTTGTTGAATACTGTAACGTGGGCTTCCCTGGTGACTCAGCTAGTAAAGAATCTGCCTGCAATGTGGGAGACCTGGGTTCGATTCCCAGTTGGGAAGATCCCCTGGAGAAGGGAATGTCTACCCACTCCAGAATTCTTCACTGGAGAATTCTATGGACTGTATAGTCCATGGGGTCGCAAAGAGTCGGACACGACTAAGTGACTTTCACTCACTAACTAGGTGGCAAACCTTAGGTTTGTGCTTCAGAGTTACTTTAGGAGAATTTTTAAATCTTAAAAAAAATTTAAACAGAAACAGANCTACCCACTCCAGAATTCTTCACTGGAGAATTCTATGGACTGTATAGTCCATGGGGTCGCAAAGAGTCGGACACGACTAAGTGACTTTCACTCACTAACTAGGTGGCAAACCTTAGGTTTGTGCTTCAGAGTTACTTTAGGAGAATTTTTAAATCTTAAAAAAAATTTAAACAGAAACAGATGAGATTCTGAGCAAAGGACATGACTAAATTCAGTATAAACTTAAGAGTCCATAAACTGAAAGAAAATATAGTCATAGCAATATTGTTTTATCTCTTCTTTCTTAATCTTCCTTTTTAAGTTCAGTGTTTATCCATAATTGAGAGTTGTTGAATTTAAGCACAGTAAGGACCTAGAATATTACAACTTTTGAAATAAAGCACTTAGAGCTTTCCTTTGAAGAACAGCACTTGCCAACTATCAAAATACCTTAAAAGAGTAGATGTGATACCCACAAGTCATTTTAAGATATCTGTTTTTTTGAGTCAGACTGATTAAATTCACTGGGGTTCTTTCTGTTATAAATAAATTATGATGTTACATAAGTCTTTGCTTACTTAGAAGTTTGGAGTTTTCTATATTGGGCTTCTTAAAGCAGGATATAAGTATATTAATTAATTAATTAATTCCTGATTGCTTTTTCTGACCAAAGTACTGCATACCTTATTAATCCATAATACCTCAGTAGCTTTGGCCCTTCCTAGGTTTCCAGTGGTTCGCAGTAGAATCTGATCCATTTAAAGTGAAAGTGTTAGTCACTCAGTCCAACTCTTTGCAACTCCATGGACTGTAGCCCACCAGGCTCCTCTGTCCATGGAATTCTCCATGGCAATAATACTGGAGTGGGTAGCCATTCCCTTCTGTGGGGGATCTTTCAGACCCAGGGATCAAACCTGGGTCCCCTGCACTGCAGGTGGATTGTTTACTATCTGAGCCACCCAAGCACAAATGATAGTTGTGCCTAATATTTTGAAGAATTTAAGGTCGACAGAAGCAACAAAAGAAACTGTTAGAGAAAATAGCAAATTACATGCAGACAAATGGATCTGTTCTTTGGGGAGAAGCAGGTTAGCCCTGATACATGGTTTCATAGTACTAGCAACTGAGTTAACAGAGGCAGTAGTCTCTCTCAGTTATGTTACTGAATACCAGTTACTGAGTTTAATAATACAGCATTCCTTTTTAATTACGTTGTTTTATATTTTACCACACAACCTAATAACTAATTTCAGCCAGCCAGAGGCAAAAATAGGAAGTGATAGTTATCTTTTTCAAGTTAGAAAAAAGTAGGCACTTAATATTTTAGTGAAGAGAGAATGAAGAAATGCTTTTGTCTCTCACATACTGAGGAAGCATTTCAAATAAAATGAATGAATGGGGATTATTTTTCCTCTGGATGCTCACTTTTGCTAATTTAAAATGTAAACCAAAGGTCTCTATGGTAACAGATAAATTTATTTTTTCCCCAGAGAGACTGAATTACAAAATTTTCCTCATATTGAGGTGGTTCGGAAAAAAGAAGAGAGAAGAAAATTGCTTGGACACACATGTAAGGAATGTGAAATTGTAAGTACAAATGTAAACACTGTCATTTGGGGTTTCTTTGAAGATATGACTTCATGTGCATGATTTTAAAATCATAGATATAAACCATATTTGTATCTAGAAGCAAGTTTGAGCCAAGAATAACAGAATAAGTACATAGAGTATACAGAGTGGCTGGGACCTGAGAGAGATGAAGAGATGGAAAGAAAAGCCTCCATTTCTCTTAGATTCTCTTTAATTGAATGTGGAGCCTCAGTACTAGTTCTTAGTTCTTACTTCCAGCTTAAGATGTTTATGCCGTTTGTTTTTTCTATATTTATTTGTATTTCTTTTAATTTTTTTCCCCTTGTGTTATAGTGGAGACTAATACATATACTATTGGGGAAAATTTTGATATTTCAGTCAGAAATTTTGCTGTAATATTTTTTACTTAAACACCAGCACTCTCAGGAAATGAGGTATACTCATAATTATTTTTTCTAAACAACCAGTACAACCATAAGCTCTTTTTTTTTTCCTTAAACATTTTCCTTCTAAAAATACAATGAGCAGATTCCACTCCGCCCTAGAACCCGCCTGCATTTCCCTTGTTGGCTTTGGGTGTCTTGGACTAGATGTGTATCTTGAAGTGGATTGTACTGATTGTCCTCTGAGTCCTGGGCAGGTTCTGTGCTTTTCTGAAACTTGCTGGTTTTTCTTCCCTTGCTGTCCTTTAGCTGTTGGATACTTGTTTCCAGCAATGTATTTATTTCCCCCTTAAATTTTATTTTTAAAAACCATAGCTAGAAAATCCCATGCACTGAGGAGCCTGGTGGGCTGCAGTCCGTAGGGTCACACAGAGTCGCGCATGACTGAAGTGACTTTGTGCGCGCGCACATGCACACACACAAGCACATTAAAGTTATGTATGAATAGGTTACAGTGCAGGTAAGCATTTGGTGAGACAAATGCTCTCATAAACTAACAGAGTGTAAATTGAGGTCGCTAATTTGGAAAGCAGTTTGGAGATAAGCAAATGTATCTTGAGTATCAATGTATCATGAGTTTTCATAATACAAATTGAATATACCATGATTTCTTAACTAAGGAATATGATCTATACTAACTGAACTTCCCGTTTTTAGTTATAACTGGAAATAAAAGTACCGATTAGAAAAAACTCTTTCACTGGAAACTCTTACTTTCCTTCTCAGAAATCATTTTTTTGTGCTGTTATCCAGTCTCTGAAAACATTGTTTCATGCGTTTTATTCCTTTTTTTAGTTTTTTAAGATAGAGGTTAAATCTGTTCCCTGTTATTCCTTCATGACCAGGAGTGAAAGTGCCAGTCAAATGTATCTAAATACTGTCTGTCTGCTTACAGTTCTGAAATATTTCCTATTTCATATTCCCTGTGAAATATTCAGTGAACATGCAATACACATGTGGCTGTGTAATAGTCACCTCAAATTTCACATCATAAAGCGAGCATACACTTTCTGCCTCCAGTTCTCAGACCTTACCTCTGAGCCTTCTATATATGTCCATTCTCCTAGTTGTTTAAACGAGAGATCTTTTGGGTATCTTCTTTCATCTCTCATATCTCAGTAATGGATCTATCAGCAAATCCTATTGATTGTATGTTCAGCACAGCAATAAATAGTCTCTTCTTCCAAATGATCTTCTTAGAATAAAAGTTAAATCATGTCAGTCTTCAGCCCAGAATCCTTAAATGCCATCTCCTCTAAGAATGAAATCAAAGCCCTTATCAAGGACAACAGACTCACACCCCATTTCCTCTCTGACCTCATCTTCTCGCACTCTCCCACCTGCTTGCTGTGCTGCAGCCGCCCTCACCTACTGTTGTCTTGTCTGTGTGACAGAAAAATATATCAAAAACCCTCACTTAAAAAAAATTCTGATCCTCGTCTGCCACTTGCAATAGGTGATATCATTGGTAAAATATCACTTTGATCTTCAGTTCCTTAAGTGTGAAACAGAATCAGCTGGATTGTGTGATCCAGTCATCTCTGTTTTATCAAACTTTACACCATTGCTTTGTTTTCTTTGGATCTAGGGCTTGAAGACCTGTATAGTTTTCACATATAAGTTTTATCTTTCTTTGCACGAAGTTTAGGTTCTTTATGGTCACAGTTGCAAAAAATAATATGTCTTTGATCCTAATTGATCTAGTTTAAAAGGGCAAAGTCATAAAGCCTACAACCTTCAAAGCTAAACTTTTATTTTTAAAAATTGTAGTGAAAGGAAAATTACTTCAAAACCACACACTATATCCAAATAACAGTTGAGAAATGTGCTGTTCAGAGCACACGCCTTGGCTTTTTTGTTACTGGTCTGAGAAAAATTAAAAGTTTGTATGTATGTAAATCAGCTGTACCACTGAGCACACTCACTGTAAAGTTCAGCTGGCTTTTTTTTTTTAGTTGTAATACTATTGATGAAGGGTAGAGTATGTTGCCTTACACTGTGATACAAGCCCTCTTCTTTGTGGAGCAAACATTTCACAGACCACTAATTATTATCAGTAATTTATAGGTAGTAATTTACTGGTAGGTGGTATAACACTAATATTATCCATAAGAATTCATTTTCCTTAGCATGCTGAATACTTTAGTAGTTTTTTCAGCTTCTGGTTTTTAATCCGTAAGCATAACACTCCATTTATTATTCCTCAGTGGAAAACCTAACCAGTTTTATTATCAGTATTATGCAGATTTTCCAGCAGAAGAAAGAGAAAAGAAGTTGGCTTCCTGCTCAAGACACCGATTTCGCTACATTCCACCCAACACACCAGAGAATTTCTGGGAAGTTGGTTTTCCTTCTACTCAGACATGTATGGAAAGAGGTTAGAGTATAGCTTATGACATTTTGGAACTTAAAAAAAAATACTTTGTATAATATATATACCCAAGTCTAAACATTAAACTTTTTCTTCATGGTTCTCTACCTTCTGCTATAAGTTGAGAGCCAGTTTTGTGGCACAAATACAGTTTCCTAAAGATAAAAGGCTTACGTTTAACTCTTCAAATAACTTCATTGGAATCACTGTTTGCAAGCATGTTAATAAATTGTGTATGTGTTACCCTGCTTTTTTTATCATTCAAATTTCGGAAAGTAATTTCTCTTCTGTCTAGTCGTTGAAATGACTTTTAATAAAGTAACTTTACAAAAGTTGCCAAAGTTACATTGTTGAAAAGCATCTTTTTTTTTTAAGAGGCTGCTGTGAATTTGGATGTTAAAACTTATCTTATCAAGAATACTAGTTATTTATAAACCATATTTGAGTAAAAAAGACTTTTGTTTGGGAAACTGTCAACATGCAACTCACTCCTTCAAAGACAGCACTTACATTTAATAGACTTACATTTAATAGAATTGAAGAACATATGGGAGCTTTAAAGCTCCAGATTTTTTAGCCATAAGAAGCTTTTCTAAAAGATGCAAAGTCTATTACAGCTGTTACCATACTTCCACTTTCCCTTTTAGCAGGTCCTCTTTGACGTGATGTCTCTGCTTGCTCATCAGATAGAATTAGTTTGGATAGAGCCTGTGTTTGCACTCCTGATAGGTTCTCAGGGTATGGCAGACACAGTCCTCCCTGAAAACTACATCATGGAGAATCAAATAGTCTGAAGAGTATAGGGACCATGTCATCTCATCTAATAGCTACTGAAAAAAAGTCTTCCTGATAAGCACCGAAATTTATCCTAACAATCGAAAGATCATGTTTAACACTTGTCCCCATTTGCACCCAATGGAAGGTAGACTAGGAAAGTGCCTAAGAGCCCCAGTTCAGATGTTGGCAGAGTCCCCACTCACTTCCTTCCCAGCTTTAGGAACTTGAGTGAGTTATCGGACTTCCCCTGGGTCTCCGTAAGCTCAGCTGTGAAATAGGAGTAGTGGAAGCTACTGCAGAGGACTGTGAGTTATCCCAGACAATGTTATATACAGCACACTTGATAAATGTCTGCTGTTATTTTTAGTACAAATGAGAAAACTGATGCTAAGTAATAAAATCATTCATCATCACAAACGGCTAATAGAAAAATCATGTGAACTTAAAAGGCATGACATGAGACAGATGTTGACTGGATATATGCTAAAATATGTATGTTGCAAATATAGTCTTCTAAATTTGTGATTTATTTTTAAGGTTACATCAAAGAAGACCTTGATCCTTGTCCTCGTCCAAAAAGACGGCAGCCTTACAATGCAATGTTTTCTCCAAAAGGCAAAGAGCAGAAGACATAAATGTTGAAGCAAAAACAGAAGAGAGGACAGTTTTCTTTTTAGTTATTTATAGTTAAAGTTGGTGTTAAACATTGATTTTTTTGATCTTCTGTAAACTGGTTTATAAATCATTTTTCTGTTGAAAGTGTTTTTAAATGGCATTTACTCATCACACAGATAACTATTTAAAAATGTGGATAAGTTTATGTTTTATTTTCTTGCTTTTGCACCTTGAAAATAACAAGGTGCTTTTATTTTGCACTCTAAATTAAGAGTTGTTTATTACTTTATTTGGTAATACCTAATTACAATTTTGAAAATACAATTGTTATAGTCTGATTTGTTTCCTCTCTTTTTACTCCATCTTGCCTTGCTATGTACATTCAGCAGTGACTTCATGTTAGCATTACAGATTTTTATTCTCCTATGTAGATCATTCTAATGCCCAACTTTCAAGTCTTTAAAAACGCTAAATTTTAATAGTCCTTTAACTTTTCAGCTTGTTTCGTTCATTAACTTGAAGTCCTGTTCTGTTGGAGAAGGAAATGGCAACTCACTCCAGTATTCTTGCCTGGAGAATCCCATGGACAGAAGAGCCTGGTGGGCTATAGTCTGTAGGGTTGCAAAGAGTCAGACACAACTAAAGAAATTTAGCATGCACGCAGACATTATTCTGTAGTGAATTCCTTTCAAAGCAACTACAGGTAACTTTTTTTCCTTTGCCATGTATTATAGATTAGCATCCTCTGATCAAAATATTCCAGCCTCATCTTCCTCACTGATCAGGATTTTCATGTGAACTAAATGACATCAGTTTTATGTTTTCACAGGATTAGAAATCACTTATATTTAATATCTACTTACATGTTAGACCCTCTTTGTACATTGTTTGGCTCTGAATGTGATCTTAGTTCTTTTTATAAATAGCTCTATCATAGCTTCTAGTCAGCACTTCTCTTCCCTTTCCTTCCCAGATTGTTTATATGTTTGATTTTTGTTTTTTGCTGGCAGTCAACTAATCTCTCCCAGTAGTAGCCATTCACTGGTCACCTACTATATGCCAGGAACTGTGCTACACTCTTCACATATTTTTTTTCTTTTAATCTTCAAATAATCTTGTGAATTTATGAATCAACTTAATACTAGGCTGTAAAAAAAAGAATCAACCCCCAAATCAGATTGAATAACAAATGACTAGTTTTTTTTTTTTCTCATGTTGAAAAGTTTGGAAATCAGTGGTCCAAAGCTGGTCTGTGCCCTCATGGTGGACCCAGATTTCTTCTGGCTTTCTGCTGTTTGATACTTTATATGTGGCCTCCATCCTTTTATTAGTTATGCCACCTCTAGCATCATGTCCATGTTCTAGTCAGGTAGAAAAGAAAAAAAGCACACATCTTTAAAAAGTTTTCCAGAAGGCCCTTCCCAGTGACTTGGCTACCTCTAATAACAGGTGAAGTTAGAGCTCAGGGTTGCTTGATTCAGGAATCAGCTTGTTTAGTGCTTCTGACAGCTGGGAGTCAGAAACACTTGAATTGGAAGAGGGCACCACAGGATGAGCAGTTAGAGCTGTATACGTCTAGTGATTTGTTTTTTTAAAAGGTAACACAAGCAGGGACAATAGGAGATTGTCTACCTGATAGTGGCTTGACTGCATTCCAACCCCTTAAGCAGCATTTTTCATTTTTCCTCAGTTACCCTGTGAGATTGGGTAAGCTGAGGTCTCTTACCCACCGTTGATCAGCTCTACCTTTAAATGAAGTAATAGACACTTTTTAAAAAGACTTGTCACATACATGTAAATGGAGAAGTGCAGTTTGGTATTTAATATGTATGAAAAGACTGTCTTCATTTGTAAAGCATCATAGATGTTAAATAGTATTTTCATACAAACATGTATCAGTCACTGTATGTAGTTACATAGTTTCAAGTTGCCTGTGAGCTTTTCAAAGTTGAAGACCTGTGATTTAAATGTTTGAAAACATGCAAAACCTCTATGTTAGCACTTAACATTAGATTAACACCTTTCTTGCCTTTGACAGGCATTCTGATTAAACCATCTGAAACCTAAGGTTGTCAGAGGTAGCACTTTAAATGAGTTAATCATGGTACCCAGATACATACAGAAGATAACATGCTACCTAGAGAAAAGGACAAGTGAAGCAGAAGAATTCCTAACACCTTTTCATTTAGTGAAAAATTTCCCCAAATCCAACTGGAAAGGCAGCTATTATTAGGCTTAACGTATTAGTAACTTGGAACAGTGTCAGACTTTATTTTTGGGGGCTCCAAAGTCACTGCAGATGGTGACTGCAGCCATGAAATTAGAAGACGCTTACTCCTTGGAAGAAAAGTTATGACCAACCTGGATAGTATATTCAAAAGCAGAGACATTACTTCGCCGACTGAGGTCTGTCTAGTCAAGGCTATGGTTTTTCTAGTAGCCATGTATGGATGTGAGAGTTGTACTGTGAAGAAGGCTGAGCACCGAAGAATTGATGCTTTTGAACTGTGGTGTTGGAGAAGACTTGAGAGTCCCTTAGACTGCAAGGAGATCCAACCAGTCCATTCTGAAGGAGATCAGCCCTGGGATTTCTTTGGAAGGAATGATGCTAAAGCTGAAACTCCAGTACTTTGGCCACCTCATATGAAGAGTTGACTCACTGGAAAAGACTCTGATGCTGGGAGGGATTGGGGGCAGGAGGAGAAGGGGACGACTGAGGATGAGATGGCTGGATGGCATCACGGACTCGATGGACGTGAATCTGAGTGAACTCCGGGAGTTAGTGATGGACAGGGAGGCCTGGCGTGCTGCGATTCATGGTGTTGCAAAGAGTCGGACATGACTGAGCGACTGAACTGAACTCAAACTGCATCTAGCTTATGTATTTAAAAAATCGGAGAACATTCTTAGGCCCTCTAAAACAACTCTGAAAGACTGTGAAGATTTTTCCCTAGGGGCGTCTTTAATTCATAATGTAATTGCCAAAAAGAAATAGTGTTGCAAAAAGCTATTACATAACACTAGTAGGTTTAGATAGCATCACCCACTCAGTGTACATGAATTTGAGCAAACTCTGGGAGATGGTGGAGGACAGAGGAGCCTGGCAGTTCATGGGGTTGCAAAGAGACACAGTTTAATGACTGAATAACACGTTTCTTAAGCATTCATCAAAGCACTTTTATCTTTACCAGGTATAATACATACAAGTATTAGAATCAGGCAAATCTTGACAATTTTTTTTCCAATGGGGCAAGTTTTAAAGAACACACCTAAGTATCAGTTACTCCTGACACCCTAACAAGCATGAGTTTAATTCTGAAAAATGCCACTTCAGAATAGGCATTTTAAATAACTCAAGTTTTACTATTCAGGTGTGTATTCTCAGCAAGCCTAGCAGTTTAAAACATCTCAAAATCTTTCTCTTTGCTGAGGTGATGTTGTTAGAATGGTTCCTTAGAAAACTGAAGTGTGCTTGCACTTGGATTTTTTACTATGCTCTTAAGGAATTAGTGAAGAAGTTGTCTGCTATCAAACCAGCAGAGGCCACAAGAGAGCTATTTTTGGAAAATAATGGGAACTACGGGCTGAACACTTATAGAAGAAAATTTATAGGCTAAATAGGATATAAATTAGAAACCTTTGGTACAGTAATGAGAGCTCAGTTAGCAAAAAGCTTTCAACATAGTTGCTGTTGATTAAACCAATGACAGGCAAATAATGCATGGTCCTGACAAATAACAAACATGTACTTACTAAGATCATGGCATCTGGTCCCCTCACTTCATGGCAAATAGATGGGAAAACAGTAGAAACAGTGAAAGACTTTATTTTGGGGGGCTCCCAAATCACTGCAGATGGTGACTGCAGCCATGAAATTAAAAGACACTTGCTCCTTGGAAGAAAAGCTATGACCAACCTAGACAGCGTATTAAAAAGCAGAGACATTATTTTACCAACAAAGGTCCATTTAGTCAAAGCTTTGTTTTTTCCAGTAGTCATGTATGGATGTGAGAGTTGGACTATAAAGAAAGCTGAGCGCCAAAGAATTGATGCTTTTGAACTGCGGTGTTGGAAAAGACTCTTGAGAGTCCCTTGGACCGCCAGAAGATCCAACCAGTCCATCCTAAAGGAAATCAGTCCTGAATATTCATTGGAAGGACTAATGCTGAAGCTAAAACTCCAATACTTTGGCCACTTGATGCAAAGAACTGGCACTGGAAAAGACCCTGATGCTGGGAAAGATTGAAGGCAGGAGAAGGGACGACAGAGGATGAGATGGTTGGATGGCATCACCAACTCAAGGCACATGAGTTTAAGTAAACTCTGGGAGTTGGTGATGGACAGGGAGGCCTGGTGTGCTGCAGTCCATGGGGTCGCAAAGAGTCAGACGCGACTGAACTTACACACTGGGCATTTATATACAAGAGATACGTGACATCAGTTATTATCCAGAAGACCAGACATCAACATGCAAAGATGCCCAAGAGGTCAAAGAAGCTTGGACTGAGTGCCAAAGAAATATTAAGGATAATTAGAACTTGAACCATGCCTTTGGATGAGTTAACCTCAAGAAAAAGAGACAACACAATCTAAGTTGGGAAATGAACCCAAATGTGGAAATGCTAAAATACTAAGGAACTCTGGACATAATTTGGTTCTGGTCCCTCACTTTGTAATGAGGAAAGAAAAGCCCAAAGAGAGTGACTTGCAAGGTCCCAACAGCCTGGAACAAGACTAGTCTGGGGCCTCGGTCTGGTGCTCTTTCACCTTGAAGCATACTGCCCACAGATAAATTAGAGCTTGAGAGGTGGGCCATGTGGCATTATTAGTGAGAGAGGAAATAAACTTGCGTTTTAAAGGCAAGTCTTATAGAGTTTGGACTTGAGTCCGTAGTCCTGTGGTTTTCAAACAGTTAATAGCAGATCCTATTATTCAAATTAAATCAGTTTACATAGAATATCAGTAATCAGTATTTTAAATGCACATATTTATGCTAACCATTCAAATCTGTCCTCTTATAAATCCAAACAGTGTGTGTGTGCGCACGCACATGCGCACACTCAGTCATATCTGATTGTTTACAACGCTATGGACTGTAGCCCACCAGGCTCTTCTGTCCATGGGATTCTCCAGGCAAGAATACTGGAGTGGTTGCCACTTCCTACTCCAGGGGATCTTCCCATCCAGGGATCAAACCCACGTCTCTTGCATCTCCTGCATTGACAGGCAGATTCCTTACCACTGAGCCACCTGGGAAGCCCCAATCACTGAGGCTGCTGCTGCTGCTGCTAAGTCACTTCAGTCGTGTCCAACTCTGTGTGACCCCATAGACGGCAGCCCACCAGGCTCCCCCATCCCTGTGAGATGAATCATGGACGGCAGGTTACATCAGCCTCAGGATCCATGATATCTTAGTCAAATGTTCCTTGTGCCCCAATTCAATTTAATTAGAGTATCTGGGGGTATGGTCTAGGCATCAGTTTTCTGTTTTTTTGTTTTTTTAACCTTCTTAGGTGATCTAGTGTGCAGCCACATCTGAGAACCACTACCCTAAGTCACTATTGCAGGCTAGTTACATTATATTTGAACCTCAGTGTACATCAGAATCACATGAAAGATTTATTAAATCATATTTCTCGATCCCCAAGTGACAAGGGGCCCCAAATTTACATTTTCATACTGTTCCCAGATGATACTAATGCTGCTAGTATAATAACCACAAGTACCTAATTATGAAAGTCACCCAGATAACTTAGTAGAGATTCTTGGGCTCGTCTTGTGAGAATTTTGATTCAGGTGTAGCTTGAGCATTTTTAAAAATTCTTAGATTATTATGAGTCAAGCCTAAGAAATACTGCTTAAGACAACAGCAAAAACTAAATAGCAACATGCTGAGCTCTCAAACATTCTCTGACAAAAAGATTGAGTTGGGTAATAATGTGTTCATTTAGATATAATCATCAGGCAGCCATATACATATTGGTGAGGGACAAGGAGTAATCACGTGTATTACTGCTACTGTTTGGGGTCCGGCTGGAAGGACTGAAACAAGCTCTAATACTCTGGCCACCTAATGCACAGAACTGACTCTAGAAAAGACCCTGATGCTGGGAAAGATTGAAGGCAGGAGGAGAAGGGGACGACAGGGGATGAGATGGGGGGATGGCATCACCAACTCGATGGACATGAGTTTGCACAAGCTCCAGGAGATGGTGAAGGACAGGGAAGACTGACGTGCTGCAGTCCATGGGGTCACAAAAAGTCAGACACGACTGGGCAACTGAACAACAACAACAAATTTAGTAATCTGCCAAGGAATCGGGCTTCCCAGGTGGCACTAGTGGTAAAGAACCTGCCTGCCAATTCAGGAGACATAAGAGACGTGGGTTCAGTCCCTGGGTTGGGAGGATCCCGTGGAGAAGGCAATGGCAACCCACTCCAGTATTCTTGCCTGGAGAATCCCATGGCCAGGAGCCTGGTCGGCTATGGTCCACAGGGTCGCAAACAGTCTGACACAACTGAAGAGACTTAGCACGCACACCAAGGATGAAGAACATCTAGGCCAAGAACATGGCAGTAAGAATGGGGAAGAAATTTAAGCCACCACTTTCTGGTTGTTACCAGAACTTGGCAGCTGAGGGAGGATATAAAGATGAATATGACAGTTTCTCAGTGAGCTGATAACTAACTCAGTGGTAACAAGGGACATAACAGAATCAGCTGGATGGGGTCTACTGGAAATGGGAAGAGAGCCTAGTTTTACATCATTTATATTGTGAAACACTTCAGTTCAGTTGCTCAGTCATGTCTGACTCTTTGCAACCCCATGAACCGCAGCACACCAGGCCTCCCTGTCCATCACCAACTCCCAGAGTCCACCCAAACCCATGTCCATCGAGTCGCTGATGCCATCCAGCCATCTCAGCCTCTGTCGTCCCCTTCTCCTCCTGCCCCCAATCCCTCCCAGCATCAGGGTCTTTTCCAATGAGTCAGCTCTTCACGTGAGGTGGCCAAAGTACTGGAGTTTCAGCTTCAACATCAGTCCTTCCAATGAACACCCAGGACTGATCTCCTTTAGAATGGACTGGTTGGATCTCCTTGCAGTCTAAGGGACTCTCAAGTCTTCTCCCACACCACAGTTCAAAAGCATCAATTCTTCTGCCTGCAGTTTTCTTCACAGTGCAACTCTCACATCCATAAATGACCACTGGAAAACCATAGTCTTGACTAGACGGACCTTTGTTGGCAAAGTAATGTCTCTGCTTTTTAATATGCTGTCTAGGTTGGTCATAACTTTCCTTCCAAGGAGTAAGCATCTTTTAATTTCATGACTGCAGTCACCATCTGCAGTGATTTTGGAGCCCAGAAAAATAAAGTCAGCCACTGTTTCCACTGTTTTCCCTTCTATTTGCCATGAAGTGATGGGACTGGATGCTATGATCTTTGTTTTCTGAATGTTGAGCTTTAAGCCAACTTTTTCACTCTCCTCTTTCACTTTCATCAAGAG
>SJYX01019732.1:362374-375305 GCA_006410675.1 Oreotragus oreotragus | reverse complement strand
GCTTTGTTTTTTCCAGTAGTCATGTATGGATGTGAGAGTTGGACTATAAAGAAAGCTGAGCGCCAAAGAATTGATGCTTTTGAACTGCGGTGTTGGAAAAGACTCTTGAGAGTCCCTTGGACCGCCAGAAGATCCAACCAGTCCATCCTAAAGGAAATCAGTCCTGAATATTCATTGGAAGGACTAATGCTGAAGCTAAAACTCCAATACTTTGGCCACTTGATGCAAAGAACTGGCACTGGAAAAGACCCTGATGCTGGGAAAGATTGAAGGCAGGAGAAGGGACGACAGAGGATGAGATGGTTGGATGGCATCACCAACTCAAGGCACATGAGTTTAAGTAAACTCTGGGAGTTGGTGATGGACAGGGAGGCCTGGTGTGCTGCAGTCCATGGGGTCGCAAAGAGTCAGACGCGACTGAACTTACACACTGGGCATTTATATACAAGAGATACGTGACATCAGTTATTATCCAGAAGACCAGACATCAACATGCAAAGATGCCCAAGAGGTCAAAGAAGCTTGGACTGAGTGCCAAAGAAATATTAAGGATAATTAGAACTTGAACCATGCCTTTGGATGAGTTAACCTCAAGAAAAAGAGACAACACAATCTAAGTTGGGAAATGAACCCAAATGTGGAAATGCTAAAATACTAAGGAACTCTGGACATAATTTGGTTCTGGTCCCTCACTTTGTAATGAGGAAAGAAAAGCCCAAAGAGAGTGACTTGCAAGGTCCCAACAGCCTGGAACAAGACTAGTCTGGGGCCTCGGTCTGGTGCTCTTTCACCTTGAAGCATACTGCCCACAGATAAATTAGAGCTTGAGAGGTGGGCCATGTGGCATTATTAGTGAGAGAGGAAATAAACTTGCGTTTTAAAGGCAAGTCTTACAGAGTTTGGACTTGAGTCCGTAGTCCTGTGGTTTTCAAACAGTTAATAGCAGATCCTATTATTCAAATTAAATCAGTTTACATAGAATATCAGTAATCAGTATTTTAAATGCACATATTTATGCTAACCATTCAAATCTGTCCTCTTATAAATCCAAACTGTGTGTGTGTGCGCACGCACATGCGCACACTCAGTCATATCTGATTGTTTACAACCCTATGGACTGTAGCCCACCAGGCTCTTCTGTCCATGGGATTCTCCAGGCAAGAATACTGGAGTGGTTGCCACTTCCTACTCCAGGGGATCTTCCCATCCAGGGATCAAACCCACGTCTCTTGCATCTCCTGCATTGACAGGCAGATTCCTTACCACTGAGCCACCTGGGAAGCCCCAATCACTGAGGCTGCTGCTGCTGCTGCTAAGTCACTTCAGTCGTGTCCAACTCTGTGTGACCCCATAGACGGCAGCCCACCAGGCTCCCCCATCCCTGTGAGATGAATCATGGACGGCAGGTTACATCAGCCTCAGGATCCATGATATCTTAGTCAAATGTTCCTTGTGCCCCAATTCAATTTAATTAGAGTATCTGGGGGTATGGTCTAGGCATCAGTTTTCTGTTTTTTTGTTTTTTTAACCTTCTTAGGTGATCTAGTGTGCAGCCACATCTGAGAACCACTACCCTAAGTCACTATTGCAGGCTAGTTACATTATATTTGAACCTCAGTGTACATCAGAATCACATGAAAGATTTATTAAATCATATTTCTCGATCCCCAAGTGACAAGGGGCCCCAAATTTACATTTTCATACTGTTCCCAGATGATACTAATGCTGCTAGTATAATAACCACAAGTACCTAATTATGAAAGTCACCCAGATAACTTAGTAGAGATTCTTGGGCTCGTCTTGTGAGAATTTTGATTCAGGTGTAGCTTGAGCATTTTTAAAAATTCTTAGATTATTATGAGTCAAGCCTAAGAAATACTGCTTAAGACAACAGCAAAAACTAAATAGCAACATGCTGAGCTCTCAAACATTCTCTGACAAAAAGATTGAGTTGGGTAATAATGTGTTCATTTAGATATAATCATCAGGCAGCCATATACATATTGGTGAGGGACAAGGAGTAATCACGTGTATTACTGCTACTGTTTGGGGTCCGGCTGGAAGGACTGAAACAAGCTCTAATACTCTGGCCACCTAATGCACAGAACTGACTCTAGAAAAGACCCTGATGCTGGGAAAGATTGAAGGCAGGAGGAGAAGGGGACGACAGGGGATGAGATGGGGGGATGGCATCACCAACTCGATGGACATGAGTTTGCACAAGCTCCAGGAGATGGTGAAGGACAGGGAAGACTGACATGCTGCAGTCCATGGGGTCACAAAAAGTCAGACACGACTGGGCAACTGAACAACAACAACAAATTTAGTAATCTGCCAAGGAATCGGGCTTCCCAGGTGGCACTAGTGGTAAAGAACCTGCCTGCCAATTCAGGAGACATAAGAGACGTGGGTTCAGTCCCTGGGTTGGGAGGATCCCGTGGAGAAGGCAATGGCAACCCACTCCAGTATTCTTGCCTGGAGAATCCCATGGCCAGGAGCCTGGTCGGCTATGGTCCACAGGGTCGCAAACAGTCTGACACAACTGAAGAGACTTAGCACGCACACCAAGGATGAAGAACATCTAGGCCAAGAACATGGCAGTAAGAATGGGGAAGAAATTTAAGCCACCACTTTCTGGTTGTTAACAGAACTTGGCAGCTGAGGGAGGATATAAAGATGAATATGACAGTTTCTCAGTGAGCTGATAACTAACTCAGTGGTAACAAGCGACATAACAGAATCAGCTGGATGGGGTCTACTGGAAATGGGAAGAGAGCCTAGTTTTACATCATTTATATTGTGAAACACTTCAGTTCAGTTGCTCAGTCATGTCTGACTCTTTGCAACCCCATGAACCGCAGCACACCAGGCCTCCCTGTCCATCAATTTCTTGAAGAGATCTCTAGTCTTTCCCATTCTGTTGTTTTCCTCTGTTTCTTTGCATTGATCACTGCTCTTAGTCCTCACAGTTCATCCACCCTTAGTCCGAAGGCTAGAGAAGTGGTATAACAACCAGCCACAGGTTACTATTGTACAGTGGTGCCTTTCTCCCAAAGTGGACCTAGATTAGTTTAGCAGTCTTACATGGGGCCAAGTAGAAGACAGGTGAAATCTGTAAGTCCCTTTCTAATCCTCTTCCTCTGGGGCAACAAACACAAAGCGTTGGGACTTACCTGCCAATACCGAGGCCACTTTATAACATGTTCCCCTGGGGGGCAGACCTACGGCGAGGACAAAGGTAAGATATTGTCCTGACCAACAGTTGGCAACAGTCCTTTAGTGGTCAACGGGTGATCTCGGCTTGTGTTGACAAGTTGCTTCTGGGTTAACGCGGTGGAGGCTCTTGCTCTTGGACTCTTGCTCCTGGAACATGCCTCATGTTGAGAGCTGGGTTCCTGTCTCATCATTAAGTAATCAGTAAGCAGTCCATCCACTGCCTAGAAGCAGGGGGATAATATCAGCCTATTCCTGAACTTCACGGTTGGTAAAGCGGGTTCCTTGGTCCCTGTCTATGTCCATAGTGGTGGTGATGGGTGGAGGGGGTCCCATATGTCATGCACAGCTGTTTTAGACACCACACGATGGGTTTTTGTGTTGCTCAACAACTCAAGTAGGCCTTTTGTAACGTCTTTCACCTGTTGTGACACATTGTAGGCAACACATGGCTTTTGTCCCATCACATTCATTGCTGCTCTGCCCCATTTCATAGGTGGGACCAGAAGCCCAAGAATACTCACTCATTGTTTTGCCACTGCCTCAGGCCCCCACCAGACCCTTCTGGCCACAACCACAAGCCTGGCCCTGGGTTAATATCCCTAAAGCCAGTGTCTAATTGTTTAGGACCGGTGGGTCTGAGGGGTATGCTTGTCTCACCTGACCAAGGAACACCCGATTATTTGATAGACAATCCAGATCCTTGCATTTGGTCTGTATTCACCAGCCATCACCCCGCAGTCAGATGAGCTACAAGCCACGGCGCTGCTACTTTTAAACTTGAAAGGGACTCTGAGGTTAACAGGATATCATCAGTATAACGGAAGAGCTTTCTTTTCCATCACCTCCCATAGTGGTCAGCTGCCACAGGGCCCCACATGCTAGTAGATGGCCACCTCAGGATTTCCCCAGCCATGTTCCATTCCCCATCCTTATTTCCCACCATCTCAGGGTTTACAGAAGTTTCCTCAGCCTCCTATTTGCTCACCAATTGTTGGGCTGCACCCCAAAGGTCTGAAAGCCTTGTGGTTGCCCAGCCTTGAAGCTAGAGAAAAAGCCCAGAGACAATGACTTATCAGACAGGGGGATTTTACCCTTCCAAAACAAAGGGTCCTGGAGACACTCCACCCTCTCCGGGCAGGCGGGCCGTGGTAGCAACTTTGCCACCTGGGAGAGGAGGCTACCATTTATTTATAGGGGAAATTGACCTCAGATTGGCTCATCAGTTATCAGGGCAAACTACCAGGGCAGGTCTCTCCCAGCCCCTCAGATTAACCACCATCACAAGAGTGGATATTTCCCTTTCAAAAACTAGCAGGCGGAGTCGTTCTGGCCTAAAGACTAGAACAATCACTAGCCTGGGAAGAGAGAAATCCCATTCACATAAGCAGGATGCTAGTCCATACAAAGAAGAAGACAACAGCCATCTTGAGTGGCCTGACCATACGGACCATACGATCTACTTCAGTAGGATAGCTGAGAGGAAAAAAGTGGACTCAAAATAAGGGTGAAAGGGGTTTCCAGTAGTCCAGGCAATGATTTAACAAACCTAAGTCAGTGATTCTTGGGAAAAGAGAGAAAGGCAAGCTAGGGAAATCCTCTACATTTAAATGAGAGAAGGGAATTCAGGCTTCCAAGTGGGACAGATTGGAAAAAATATCATCTCTAAGTGCTCTAGAGCTGCTGAAGAGACAATGGCTGAAGATACTGAGGTTGTAGAGAGATGAGATGCCAACAGGGGAGCTGTATTCTGCTATCCGTGTTTCCCTGGGAGGAGGCTGAGGCCTCCAGATCTCGCCAAACAGAGGGTCTCTTCCAGGAAGAGGGGAGAGCCCAACAGGACCACCAGGGGTCTCCCAAGGCTGCAGTGACAGAACTGGAGACTGAGGAGCCTCCTTCAGCTTTCCCCTCAAGGTGTCAGTCACATGTTGAAGTTACATTAGAAGGAGGCTAAAAGCTGTGATTGGAGAAGGCAATGGCAGCCCACTCCAGTACTCTTGCCTGGAAAATCCCATGGATGGAGGAGTCTGGTGGGCTGCAGTCCACGGGGTCGCTAAGAGTCGGGCACAACTGAGCAACTTCACTTTCGCTTTTCACTTTCATGCATTGGAGAAGGAAATGGCAACCCACTCCAGTGTTCTTGCCTGGAGAATCCCAGAGACAGTGGGCCCCCGTCTATGGGGTCGCACAGAGTCGGACACGACTGAAGCAACTTAGCAGCAGCAGCAGCAGCAAAAGCTGTGCTAAAAATCTTAAGATAATGGCTAAAATGGTAGCTTTTATGTATTTTATGACAATAAGAAAAAAATTTTTTTAAGTTTTCAACAGACTATCTTTGATGCTAATTTGTGGCTGTGGTTGTTTTAATCGTGAAGTCGTATCCGGCTCTTTGTGACCCCATGGACTATAGTCCACCAGGCTCTTCTGTCCATGGGACTTCCCAAGCAAGAATACTGGAGCAAGTCACCATTTCCTTCTCTGAGGGCTCTTCCTGATCCAGGGATCAAACCTGTGGCTCCTGCACTGGCAGGCGGATTCTCGACCACTGAGCCACAAGATGCTAAAAAGACCAACAAAGTTCAGGACTTCCCATGGCTCTTAGTTGAAACAGTTATCTAACTTACCAGATTAGCTAACTACCATACTCTTAGTTGGAAAGCCTGGTGGGCTATGACATACAAACAGGGGCTGTGAGAGAAGGCCTTGCTGAGAAGATCAGAAAGAAGAGAGGTGAATGTGGGATTCTCTGGGAGAAGATCTCAAACAGAATAGCGACATGAAGCCCATGTGGTAGGGCCGTGTTGTTGGCATGTTCAGCTCTTACCTGGAGCAGAGCGAACCAGGGAATCTGGGGGGAGATGCGGTCAGAAAGAAAGGCAAGGACAAGATGATGTGGTGCCTTGTGCCCAGAAAGGGCTTGGCTTTAGTCTAAGTGATAAATGGAATCATAAGCAAAGAGGATGTGATTTGACTTGGCCTATTTTATTTATTTTTTACTTATTTTTATTTATTTTTTTAAATTTTACAATACTGTATTGGTTTTGCCATACATCAACATGAATCTGCCACAAGTGTACACGTGTTCCCAATCGTGAAACCCCCTTCCACCTCCCTCCCCATACCATCTCTCTGGGTGATCCCAGTGCACCAGCCCCAAGCATCCTGTATCCTGCATTGAACCTAGACTGGTGATTCGTTTCTTATATGATATTATACATGTTTCAGTGCCATTCTCCCAAATCTTCCCATCCTCTCCCTCTCCCACAGAGTCCAAAAGACTGTTCTATACATCTGTGTCTCTTTTGCTGTCTCACATACAGGGTTATTGTTACCATCTTTCTAAATTCCATATATATGCATTAGTATACTGTATTGGTGTTTTTCTTTTTGGCTTACTTCACTCTGTATAATTAGCTCCAGTTTCATCCACCTCATTAGAACTGATTCAAACGTATTCTTTTTAATGGCTGAGTAATACTCCATTGTGTATATGTACCACAGCTTTCTTATCCATTCATCTGCTGATGGACATCTAGGTTGTTTCCATGTCCTGGCTATTATAAACAGTGCTGTGATGAACATTGGGGTACACGTGTCTCTTTCAATTCTGGTTTCCTCTTTCAATTTCCTCTTTCAATTCTGGTGTGTATGTCCAGCAGTGGCCTATTTTAAAAGGATTATTCAAGCTGATATGAGAAAGGGCTGAGATAACGGGGTGGGGGTTGGGGGTGCACAGTGGGAGCTGAGAGTCATAGATTACTGCAGCTAACCTGAGCAAGATGGTGGTTTAAGAGTTGGTTATTTGAAGGCTGAGCATCAGTAGGATTTACTGGTGGTTTAGTCACTAAGTCATGTCTGGCTTTCTGAGACCCCACGGACTGTAGCCCGCCAGGCTCCTCAGTCCACGGGATTTCCCAGGCAAGGGTACTAGAGTGGGTTGCCATCTCCTTCTCCAGGGATCAAACCCACATCTCCTGTATTGCAGGTGGGCTCTTTATGGACTAAGCTACCAGGGAAGCCCTGAATGATCTTAAAAGGTGGCGTGCTGCGTTTCACGGGGTTGCAAAGAGTCAGACACAACTGAGCGAATGAACTGAACTGAAGGTGAATGAAGAGTTAGTTGTTGTTGTTTAATCGCTAAGCCATGTCCAACTCTATGCAATCCCATAGACTGCCACACGCCAGGCTCCCTCATCTGGAGTTAGGGGTCACTCCAGAGTTTTTGGCTCCAATGTAGCTGCTGAGTGTGAGACAGGCCGATGACCAGGGTTCCACACTGGGGCATCAGTGGTGCATGGCACTTCTGCACAGAGCCACACTCAGAGGAGGCGGGGGCTTCACTCAAGCCCCGTTCTAAGGTAGCTTTGGGTGTGGCTTCTACTATTAGGCTCACAAAAGGAGCCCCCAGAGAGCGTGCAGCAGGAAAGACACTCAGGGTTCAACACAGCACCTTAAATGTGGGAGGATTCAATACATGTTTGTTGAATGAATAAATGATGAGCAACACTGAGCACCAGAAAAACTGTAAAATGAGAAGAGTGGACAATACGACCTTGGCAGTCCCACCTAGCTTCATCGGCTTCTCACAATGAAACGACTGACACTTCAGGAGGGCGGACTGAAGAGGCGTTAAAAGAACGGCCTTCAGAGCCAGACAAACCAGGGCAGGAGCTATACAGCTCTGCCACTTAGAGTATGACATGGCCAGTGCATGCAAATTCTCCAAGTTTTCTGCACCTTCAAGGTACAAGGTTATTGCAGGGATTGAATGAGATGCTACAGGAACTTACTACAGGGCCTGGTAGATAGTAACTCTTTAAGTACTGAGAGCTGTTCTCATTATTGTCGGTATTGCAGAGGTGGTAGTGATGAATCAGAAAGCCTCTTGGACAAGTCAAGAGTTTGAGCTGAGCCATAACAACTAGGTGGAATTTAGAGGGGAATTCCCAGGGGGCGCTAGTGGTAAGAAACCTGCCTACCAAGGCAAGAGATGCAGGAGACATGGGTTCAATCCCTGGGCTGGGAAGATTTCCTAGAGAAGGGCATGGCAACCCACTCCAGTGTTCTTGCCTGGAAAGTCCCATGAACAGAGGAGCCTGGCCGGCTATAGTTCACGGGGTCACAAAGAGTGGACACAACTCAGTGAGTGAGCGCACGTACACACACATACACACACACACACACAGGATTTACAGAGAACCAGGGGAGCAAGATGGGAGAGAGGGGTCATACAGGGAAAGGTTCATGGAGGCAGGAAAACAGGAGGGGTACTTCAGGCAATGGTGGGGGCTCCAAGGAAACGAGAATTACCAGGTAGGCGAGACCAAGGAAGTCACAGCCCAAGGCCACACATGGGTGCTTAAGCTGTGATCTCTAAGGAAAATTGCACAAAGGAGGCTCTGTGACTCCAATACTCTCTAAGCCACTGGATCCTCCCCACTTCCTAAATGGTCAAACTCTGGAGGATAGATACAGAGCAGGTGTCACTTCCAAGCCATAGAGTCCTTTCAAATGCTGCCGTTTTTTAAAAATTAATTTAGTTCTATAAACCTTATTCCACAGATATGAATTGACCACTACTCATTAGCTCATATTAAAGTCAGCAGAGATCAAAGGCAAAAGTGGAAACGTCTTCCCAGGCCCAGATGAAAAAGACCAAAGTAGCACTTTTAGAAGAACACACACAAAGGGACTTTCCAAAACGTGTACAACCTTGTTTTATAATTCAAGGCTTGAAAGAGAAGCCAGGTGGCCTATCTGCAGAAGCAGCACTCGGGAGGCTGATAACTCAGCTCATGGGTGTGCATTTCAGGTACAAAGTGTCTGCTGGGGTGCCCAGGAAAGTAAGTTGGGGGACAGGGATAGCCATGTTCACCTGACACAGCTGCTGAATTTTCCAGACGCTCCCTGGCACAACCTTTGCCCCTTCTTTTGACATGGAAAGCAGACGAAAACCTCCTCATCAGGAAAACTACAGTGGGAGGCAATGTCAAGGAGACTGCCCCCCAAAATACTAAAACATGACCTACATAAGTAACGTCCAATCACCTCCAAGGGCTTCCCTGGTGGCTCAGATGGTCAAGAATCCACCTGCAACACAGGAGGCCTGGGTTCGATCCCCAGATTGGGAAGACCCTCTGGAGAAGGGAATGGCCACCCACGCCAGTATTCTTGCCTGCAGAATCCCATGGACAGAAGTGCCTCGGTGGGCTACAACCCATGGAGTTGCAGAGTTGAACACGACTGAGAAACTAGCAAAAAAAAAAACCCTGGTGGCTCAGATGGTCAAGAATCCACCTGCAACACAGGAGGCCTGGGTTCGATCCCCAGATTGGGAAGACCCTCTGGAGAAGGGAATGGCCACCCACGCCAGTATTCTTGCCTGCAGAATCCCATGGACAGAAGTGCCTCGGTGGGCTACAACCCATGGAGTTGCAGAGTTGAACACGACTGAGAAACTAGCAAAAAAAAAAGAAACACCTTCAAGGGAAAGCAGTATGGAAACGTTAGAAATACGATCACCCGGGAAATCAGCTGTGTCAGCGAGGATGTACATCGTGGATCTATGTGTCCTTTGACCATGTAAATAATGTGTATTTTTCATTCATTAGCAGCTGAAATAAAAACCTACGACCTTTCGTCACAAGGAGATAACCCACTGCTATGTGGATTTTTTTCTCCCTCCTCCAATCATTTAATCGGTCAATTCCTCTGACTTGCTCTCAGCTGTCAGACCCTTGATGTCACTTCAGGATTCCAGAATTGCCCCCATATGCCTGTGATCCTAGTGAACTGCTCCTTGTCACAGAATTATTTCTTTCTGGTCAGTTTCCTACGGAACTCCAGGAGGCTCCTGTTCAGATGTGAGCGTGCCTACCTCCCACACTGAACACGCTAATGGTCATTCTCACCTGGACAGCAATTCATTTCTCAGGTAACCATCCGCCACGTTGAAAAAGAAGAAAAGCGTCTTGGGGCAGGGTTTTCTGGATGGTGACAGCTGAAGAGAAGAATACGAGGTCCAGTGTACTCTCTGTGGAGCAGTGAGATCAGGGAACTACCCAGAAACTGCAGTGGAGTGGAATCCGGCCCGAGAGCTGCAACTCTTGAGCCCGCTTTCCTAGGGCCCATGCTCCACAACGAGAGAAGCCACTGCAGAGAGAAGCTCTCACCCCACCACGAGAGAGCAGGCCCTGCTTGTCACAGCTAGAGACAGACTGCACGCAGCTAGACCCAGCACAGCCAACAACAAATAAACAAGAAATCAATTTTTTTTAAGTGTTCTTGCAGAAGCAGTAAAATATCTATATTAATTGTATTAAATTTTATCATCTTTGTAGTATTCTGTATAGGGATGGTTGTCTTGAGGTAAAGCACTTGTACAATTGAGTTGCAAGCCCAACTGTCCCACTAAAGATTTATGCTCTTTTAGTGAGAATTGTAATGCTATAAGTGTGGCTTCACATGCAATTGTGAGAAAGAATACACAGGGATCTCATGAACACTTAACTCGGGTTCCCATGATGGTACCATCTTGCAAAACTATAGCCCAGTATCACAGCCAGGATACTGCCTTCAACACTAGCCCCCCATCTTAGTCAGATCTGCCCGGTTTCACCTGTACACCCGTGTGTGCGTGTGCGTGTGTGTGTGTTTAGTCCCACAGTTTTATCATATGCTCAGGTATCCACCATAGGCATCTGACCACTGCTTTCCATTTCTAAGCTTTTCTCATTTCAAAGATGTTACATAAAGTGGAATCTATNTAGTCAGATCTGCCCGGTTTCACCTGTACACCCGTGTGTGCGTGTGCGTGTGTGTGTGTTTAGTCCCACAGTTTTATCATATGCTCAGGTATCCACCATAGGCATCTGACCACTGCTTTCCATTTCTAAGCTTTTCTCATTTCAAAGATGTTACATAAAGTGGAATCTATAGCCTGTAACACTTTGGGACTGGCTTTTTTCACTCAGCATAATTCATCTAAATTGTTGCACGCATCAGTACTTCATTCCTTCTTATTGCTGACTGCTCTTCCACAGTGTGGATGTACCACAGTTTGTTTATCCTGTTGAAGGACATCTGGGCTGTTTCCACTTAAAGGCTACTACAAATAAAGCTGCTATGAACATTCATGCACTGATTTTTGTGTGAACACAAACTTTCATTTCTCTGGGAAAATGCCCAAGAGTGTTATTACTGGATCATATGATAATAGCATGATTTGTTTTATAAGAAACTGCCAAACTATTTTCCAGAATGGTTGTAGCTTTTACATTCTCATCAGCAATGTATGAGTGATCAACTTCACTTCATCCTTGTCAACAACACCAAACATCAAATTGTTGTCACTATTTTAGGCACGCCAGCAGATATATAGTGATAGCTCATTGTGGTTTTAATTTGCATTTCCTTGAAGGCTAATGATGCTGAACGTCTTTTCATGAGCTTATTTGCCATCTGTATATCATCTGTATTCAGAACAGCTTTTGCCCATTTTCCGATTGGATTTTTTTTTTAACTGTTGAAAATGATTTTTATTGAAGTGGAAATTTGCTTTCTTTTCTCAGTAGGAAGTCCATCTTGTAAATTTCATTTAACCGGAAGTTCGCTTTCCCCTAGAGCAGTCTCAGAGGTGGTGCCGAGGGTTGTTTGTGCCCGCTAGGTAAGCACTAGGGGTTTTGTCTTCACCTCTTTTTTCGGCTGCGCCTAGAGCCACACAAGGGCTTTCTCCGGTTGTGGTGCCTGGGCTTCCTGTTGCAGTGGCCTCTCTTGCCATAGAGCACGGTCTCTAGGTCACGGGCTTCAGTAGTTGCGTTCCCGGGCTCTAGGACTTGGGCTCCACGGCTGTAGCGCAGGGGCTTAGCTGCCCCATGGCACGTGGGGTCTTCCCAGAGCAGGGATTGGACCCGTGTCCCCTGCAGTGGCAGGCAGATTCTTCACCACTGGACCATCAGCGAAGTAGGACCAGTTTTTAAGATAGGATCAGAAAGCAATAAAGCATGTTGATGCCTTAGATGCTTAGGTTTTCCCACCTTCTAGAGACAAAGATTCACACACACATACACACCCCTCCCACGACTCTGTTGATTTATACCCATTTCTCTGAGCAAAAGGGTGCCAAGCCCAGGTGAAGATGGAGACTGAAGTGGCTTGTTTCCGCCCAGAGCACCTGCCCACTCGGTTCCACAGCGATGGGCCTGAGGATCACCTGGGCACAGCTGAGCAGGTTCCTCCCGGGTGATCACTAGCTCACTCTGTAGAAACTGGGCCCAGAACAGACTCAGTTTCCAGAGTCACATGGCCAGGGGATGTGGACAACAGTTAAGGAATGGACGGCAGATGCCTGTAAACTCAGGGTTTGGAGGCTAGGAATTGGAGAGCAGTCGGCGTGGAGGAAGGTGACTGGTGTGTATTATCCGACCTTAGTCAGCAATCCCAATCCTTCAGTTCTCTGCCGTTACCTACCTTATCAAGGCTCTTAACATATCAGCACCAGCCAGCACTCCACAACATAGAAAGCTCTTCTAAGCCTGACAAAAGACCTTAAAAATGTATCTGGAAGTGCTCTTCATTGCAAGCTTTGATTCCACTGTCCACCCATCCTTTGATATCACATAAAAAGATTTGTCACGCTGACCTTGTCCTGCTGAACACGACTCTACCACTTGCTCAGAGGAACTGAAGATGTCTGCTTTCTCCTTCAGAAAAAAAAAAA